>OZ001248.1:14339476-14839163 GCA_963924025.1 Ischnus inquisitorius | reverse complement strand
CCCATGGCACAGGCTTACCGAGAGAAACAGACAGGACGCGAGTGGAAGAGAGCCCGCTTCTGTCCTATCTCCCTTCTGGTCTTGTCTCGGCTCTACTCCACTCCTCGTCTGAGTATCACTATTAATTAGAGCGAGGACCAAGTTGGCTTGTCTCCATCCACCGACGGATCCACGAGACTCCTAATTACAGCAAAGTTACATCCCACCCACCGCATATCCTTCCTCACCGTTCGTACCCTTGGCGTTCGTACCTTCGCAGCTCAAGACTTCCTCTTACTTCCAATTATTAAGGCATTACGATGCACCCGACAGCTGTTGGCGGTCGCGGCCGTGGTGTACCAACGTATCCGTGTACACCCGTGTATGATAGCGCGACAAAGTGATACTACGGCTCCTCGGGTCGCCACTCGACGACAAACAACGACCGCTACTCCACGTCGCAGTGACCGCTACTATTTATTCACTGTACATCCTTTCGACCGCTTGTCTCCTTGTTGACTCCTCCACAAGGTAGACATAACATTTTCCTTGCTTCACCTTTTTTCCTTTTTCTTACCAACCGGAAGTGAAAAAAAACTTTTGTCCTTTTGCCGCGGCGAGCAGTCTGGAATTAGAAATGGATTGTACCAACTGTAAGATATCGTAAAAAATTGTTCGTTCTTCCAATATGCAATATTCCAAAGTCCGACAATGTTGTTTCAACACCTACTCTATAATACTTAAACAGCTATAAAAAATAGGCAAACAATGTTGCAAATAAGTTCGACGAAATATCATACGTTTCATTCCACCCTTTAAAGTTTTAATTTAAAGTTCACTTCGTTTCCCGTTTAAGCTCTGTTGCTCAAAGTTTTAGCTGTTTAATTGGCCCGTACTTCTGTTAAGGGGCTAATTCTTTATTCTTTGTTTCTTTTTCTGCGACGGTACCCCGAAGGGAATTTGCCCGGCATCGGCACGAAGCAACTCCCTCGCTCGCGTTCGTATTACCTACTTCGATAGCCGTCGTATACCATGGCCCATGAGACTCTATTTACACGTGAGAATTCAACAAAACAATTCGACGATAATCAAGTTTCTTCGGGAGTCAGAAAAGAAAACGAGCCGATATACGACGGATATAACAATCGTCTGTTGTAGCTCCACGGGAACCGTTCGCCTCGCTTTTCCACCACGTAAGCCCCGTGTGCCACAGTCAACCAGTCCCCCGCAACTCCTCGGTACATCCCGACAGTTTTTATGGCGTTCTAGCGATCACCGCGTTTTACGATCGAGCCGAGTCCCCCTCTTGCGTGACCGCCAAGAGGCACGCTACTACGTAAATACAATCCTCGAGCCAATACCAAGAAGTACTCGGGCTCGACGGACGAGCGGGGTTTTTTCTTTTATCGATGCTCTCGCGCGAAAAAGGAATGCAGTGAATAACTCTGATACGAGACCATGCTGTCGAGGATATAGAAACCATCAAGAAATAAATGGGCTGCGAATCATTGTCGAAGCGGATGCATCGCACGATTACCAAGTGTGACGTGAGCGTGATATTTCGCAGTTTCCCTGCAAATTCCATCGTACTCGAGTCCCGAAGACAGAATTTTATCAATAAGGCATTCCTTTATCTGAGCAAAATACCGCGAAAGAAGAGACTCTTTGAAATTTCAAAGCCCTGTGTATATGTGTGCTGTATTGTATTCTCGTTCGCGTTTCATTTCACCGCGCTGCTTCCCTTTTATCTTCCTGTCTACCTTTACTCCGTGTTCTCACAGACCCGGGCGAGAACTCTGGAGAATTCACTGTTGCCTGTCGGCGAGAGAAAATAGGATAATCAAGTTAGCGCCGAGCGAAGGCACCGGTATAGTTAACACTTAACACCCCCCCTTGCTGTCCGGGAGTATCCTACTTTCATTCGTACTTGCTGGGCACATTTACACAGCGAGAAAGAAGCAGAAAAATTACCTCCGGGATACCCGCGGTCAGCGACGCATTACGCATCGTCACTTATTCAGGATTGCAGCAGGTGTTCCGTTTTGCTTGGAGACGCGCGAGATTGAGTTGTGCACGGAAAAAAATAGTGAAATTCGATGTGTATTATTGGAAGAATTAGGCAAATTTTCATGGCAATTCCTCGGTCGTTCGCTCAAGCAAAAAAAATTGTAGAGCATAATCTCGCACGTTGCTTCCTCATTATTTTCTTTCATTCGCAAAGCTCTCTCCATGAGAAATACTGGTATATAATCGAATATACATCCTCATAGACGGAGCTATGTAAAAAGGTTGAAATAATGAGGGAGTTGGTCCATACCTCGAAAATAGTAAATAATCGCACTAATTGCATAATGTCGATAGCAGCGGGCAATGGTCACGTTTCATTGAATCAATCATGATTTTCACTGGCGCAACGTAATTTTTTTTTCAGTGTCTGTATTATTCAACGAATGATATATAGTTTTCCGAGCAGTTACTCGCACGTTCAATGATATCGGGCTCGAGTATATAAGAGCCCGGTCGTAGAAAACACCCCTCCTGCAGCGGCATATCATCATTCTCGAGTATACGAGGTAAGCGCACCCGTATACGCCGAGGGGTAGCGTTAAAAATGTAATAATCTTGGGGCGCGCGAGGCGTATGTTTAATCTTTCAGATGAAGCTTTTAAGAGGTTTCTATGTTGTAGAGGCGAGGGGGTAGGCGTTGTTGTTGGCAATTAACCTTAGCCCACGCGTCAGCGAGAACTGTCCATGAAACATTGACGATAGACGCCTGCGTGTTTAATTTATTACGGCCCTCCGGCAATGCCCCTGTCGTTCACCGCGGCGCTTTGGTGTTTGCGGTATGCGCCTGTTTCATGTTTGCCCGGCTTACACCCGTGTAATCTATGATAATTTTATTCCATTGCTGATTATTCGCTCTACGACCGAAAGAACCGTGTGACGACACGGTATAATATTCGTCGAATGGGTTCTTTCGGTGCAATTGCATTACGGTTGAACACCGGATTACCGAGGGCAGACTCGTTTCGCGGCGGCGAAAAGGAAAGTTCTGCAGATAGAGTTTCGGCGAGGGAGATAAAGTATCGATAGTCTGGACGATTCCGTGAGCCGATATAGGAAGGGGAGGCCCGCGCCCGGCAGCGCGGCCAGCACGCCGGGCGTCTGGGTTCGATCATAAATTCTTGAACTAGGAAAGGAGCGAGGGAGACACAGGTGGCCCTGCCCCGGTACCAGCAGTTTCCGTGATGAACTAATACATAAGTAAAACCCCTCCCACTAAGCTCGTAAAGCTCGACATATGCTGCCTTGACTGACTGCTTGCGCACTTCTGCTACGGCTCTTTCGTTCACGTCAAACGATACGGCGCTGGTCAAAGAGCTTTGCGAAATGTTTCTTCCGAAGGCTCCCAGGATACAAGGAGATGGAAGACTCTCGATTCGGAAAGTTTGCCAACTACTATGAGTTTCTCCATCGGTCAATTATTAACTGACTATTTCCTCGGTCACGTTATACCATGACGGTGAGGGAATATAAAGTTGGAGACAAAACTGCCGGTTAAGGTCTCGGATTTCAAGCGCGGATGAGGATCGAGGGATTATTGCAGGCTTTGCCGCGTGGAGAGCATCCTTCGAAGAACGGTCAGAGTTCGCACGAAGCCCGAGGTATCACGAAGTCATCTTCGAGGTCGACCCATTGTCCCCGAAGCGAGAGAGATTCAATCGGCTGTGATTGTTGCATCGTCCCCTTTTCCTCCCCAACCCTTCCATCCATCGAACTCCGCGCGCCTCACCCTCATCGCCCTCGTGTAGCCATGCTGCTGCCCGATTGCGTTAACCCGACTAGGATCCTCTCGTGAAAGCCCTCAGCTATACTCGTGCCGGCTGGATTCCGGAATCTAGCTGAAGCACCTCCGATCACCTTGGCGGCGATTGTCGAATCTCCCCCAAGTTGTAACGATGATTGCACCCGTGAACCCCTCGCGCTCTTCCGTCCGGGTCACGTTCGAAATTTCTCGAAAGCATTAAGCTCTCCGCGCGTCTATGATTGCTATGGCTTCTCAATTTCATTCTCAATTTCATCCCTCGCATCCAACGTCGACCATTTCGTTTCATCCGCGACGCGCATACGAAAAATAATATCTTCGAGGGGAGAAAATTTTGATTCTACAACTATCGTTATTTGTTCTAGGTTTGTCGGTCGGTCGACCTATCAATGATCCGCTCGATCCGATCGCATCACCGGACAGAAGAAAGCTTTTCGCGTTTGCCGATCTTCAACACCGAGATAACCGGATACTCCGCCACGGAGGATAAAATTTTATCGGCTTTTATCCTAACCCTTCTGGGCGGCCCATTCGCCTCGTATATTCGATTTGACACTTGCCACTTGCTACACGCGCGCGAGTAGAAAAATTTCCGTGCCGACGCCCATCAACATTGACCGTGATAAATGTTGCGAGAGTTATCGTTATAGCGCGTGATATAAATAAACGCCTTCGCCAAGCAGCCGCTTCCAAGCAGGTCGCTCGAGGGCTATCGCGCACGGAGTGCCCGTTCGAGCCGTAACCTACATTTTTTCGGGATCCAAAGGATCCCGGTTGATGGTGAAAAAAGATTAGCCAAGTTTTATCGACGGAACAGCCCGTTTCGTCGATCGGCAGCGAAACGTGATTCGCGAAAGTTTCGGCCCGGTCAAGAACGATAAGCCTTCTTGGCACGGACCATCGAACCCATTCCTCGTTTCTATCGGATGGTCATATAAGAGCAGCTATGATCATCGACAGTTGCAAACCCGGCAATTCGCTGGAAACTCGTAACTTCGCGGATGAACGTCGAGCGACCCGCGTCTCGTAATGCCATTGCCCGAGCCTCGCCGCGTGAGAAAGGGACATCCCTCTCGCCCGCGAGAATAAGGCCATGTAAACATAGCGGATTGCGGCCTTGGAGCATTCGGTTTTAACGGGGGGTACTCAAATTTCACGAGAATTTCGGATGTTTCCGCACGATTTTGCCGTAATATATCTTCGGCACTTCGGACCAATGCCCGGTGCAAACTTCGCAATCTCGCGGAACGGCGAAGCCCTCCGAGAGTTCGACACTCTTAAAAGCTCAAAACGAAAAGTTTGATGAACTCGGGACGGCCCGTTGGCAAAGAGGCCTCTCTCGCGCGGAGTATAAATTTTCCGGAGTTGGCTTATTCGGAAGGAATATAATCGTTTCTTTACCTATCCAAGAAGTACTACTACTGCCGATGGTATAACCGGAAAATGGACTACTACTTACAAGTCGGGTGGTTCAATCGCTGTCGTACTGGCCGACCCCAGAAGACTCATGTCCGGAGAAGACATTCGTTTCTCGCTCTTCCCGTCCTCTGTATTCTTCTTTTCTTCGGTTAAACGTCCACTCGATCTGCAACAGCAAGCAAGTGGCTTGATAAATGAAATTCTCGAAACATTGTCTCCGGTCTATCTGGGAAACCGGCAATTGCCGGTAAAACCGGGTGTAACGTTGATATCAAAAACGCTTTTCTCTCGATTTTCACGAATGCGATGCCCGACGATGGCGGTTGCTTCAGGATGCGCGGAAGCACGTATGCGTTTCCGGCGAGTCTCGCGTCTGCCCAGTTGCATCGGCATCACGGGCGGCCGTCGTTACACAACGTTTCGTTGGCTCCAAGTGAATGAAAATGCGCTTATGGATGGACTACGGGAGTTGTTCATCAGCAGGATTTAATTCGCACTGTTTCTCATTTTCTCGCACGGAACGAGCACTTTTTTCAATGGCGGGAGGGAGGCAGTCTGAATGCCCTAGGGAGTGACGGGATTTAGTATACGCGCTCGCTGGTTCCCTCGACAACTGACCGGCTAATTGCCCCTATTATCCGTTTCATTGTTTCGCTTCGTTTTCCATCTACGTCCGCCCTCCGGATCCCCCCCGCCCTTTACAGAAAATTCACCGGGAGAACTATCTCTCTCGCGGCCTGTGTTCTGTTCAGTCGATTCGAATTCACCGGAAAATCCACACTGTTTTCACGGTTCAGCGGGACATTATTGCCGTGAGTTGCACGTGTGGATGCTGTCGCGCGCAGTAAATACGTCCAAAACAAGCGGGCAACTGGTTCTCGTTCGCGACCTCTTTTTTTCTCACTCGAACGAGTAAAAAATCTATCTCCCCTGGAAATGTTTCTTCGGGACTATCCACTCCGAGGGCAATCCATTTCGTTGGATCGCTTGGTCCTACATTAACAATTGAAACAAGTGTAATAAGAATAATGGCTATTAGGACAAAAAAAAAAGAATTAAGCAGCCGAATTGCTTTTGTTTAATAACTGTGAGGCAAGGGCTTCACTCTCGGAATACTCTTTTCCCTCGTAATTGAGAAAAAACGAACGTTTTTAATCAGTTGAAAGTGCGACCTTCTAACCACTGGAAACGGAAGCGAGGATAGCAAATTGCATTATTGCAGAAGAGAACGAACGACGTGGATCCATAACGAAGAAATAAGAGTCGAGACCATATAAAGATGTAATGGAAACCCCGACTTCATTGAGCGTCGGCTCTATTGTCATTATTGCACCCAATACCGATACGAAGAAGAAAAAAACAGCGAGAAGGAAAATGAATTGCGCCCGTGTCAGCCGCGACAGACGACGCGCGCGTTAGCCGATAAAGTCGAAGGGGCTTCCGGTTCATTTACGTTTCCGCCTTCTCGGTTTCGCGTTGTTCGTCCGCGCTCGAGGTCGAGCGCGCACGACCTCGAGAATATTGAATCGAAATGGTCTCAAACCCTCCGCCTCTTTCCGAGCCTTCCTTTAACCGAGCAAAGTATAAAAGGAACGCTAACGAGGCAACCTCGATTCCCTTTTCTTTTATTTCACCTCTCCGGTTTGTTATTACGATAATCTGCTGTTGCGCTCTAACGCTGGATTCGTTGCTGTTTCTGTGCCGTTCCAATTTCGCTTCGGGTTCGTTCATCCTACGCGGTCTGGCATCAACTTCTCCTCGGGAATTTCGCTTTTTTTGCCCAAAAAGCCCTTAATGAAAGTACAACTATCCACAATGGTCACTGAAAGTTAAATAAGCTTTTCTCTAGTCCCGCTCTCAGCGAAGCTCCCGGCATACATTGTTACACCGGATTACCCCGACGAGGAGTTTAAACTTATTTACACTGTGTTAGAATCCGGGAAATATCGGAGAGTTAACGAAAAGCAAAATGTGGATATAGCAATCGCCCTGGTTTTTAACAGCTTTCAACTGCCCACCCCCTTCGGATGTGCTTTACTCGACCGACTTGACTTTTTGTTCTCCAAACAGTCAATCTCGTTGAAGCGTTCCTCAATTTTTGCTGAAGCAGTGACTTCGGAACTGTGAAGCGTAATATACAATGAAGGGTCAGTAATAGAACAGTTTCCGCGAAAAGTCATATTTTATAGTTGTTCATTACAACTTTTTTCTACGACTCGTTGCTAAATTATTATATTTTTCTAGAGAATTTCCCTTGGCCTTTCGGAACTTTATCTACTCCATTTTGCGTCTATTCCTGTGCGTCTATTATTTAATTCTCACAGTGGAAATAATTCGCTCGGAACTATAGACGTATTTGTGCAAAAGTGAAATAAACGAAAAGTTTGTTCCAACGCTCTATCCAGCGGCAAACTTATGAAAAAATGAAGAAGGGAGTACTCCTCGAGAACGTTTGATCCGGGCTCTTCAGTCCGCGCTACCGAGTAAAAAGTAAAGCGATTCGCTGTCACGGCCGCATGACGAGCGGTAAGTCAAAGACAGGAGTGGCTGCCGAGGAGAAAAAAAAAGTTCTTAATGCACTGGTGGCGAATGGCGAAACAGAGCCGGGTTCATTCGAAGCTCGCTCGATTAAGTAAGCGCCCGTCTCAATTTTCTCAAGTTTTCCCAGTGGGATTTCTCCGCGGGAGCGCGAACTTGCTGCCTCGTAAGTTCGCGTTTCAGGACCGTGGTTCTTCTCTGCCTTCCGCCTCGGAATAAAATGCTGCTGCTGCTGCTAGTGGTGCTGCTCCGGTGTTGGAGGCAGCCGCCAGCTTGCACGCTGTTCGCGGCGCAGCTCGGGCGTCTGAGCATTAACGTAGTTGCCCTTCTGTTCCTCCGACACTTGCGTGTCTTAATGCAATCATTAATGCAAACCGAAATGAATATAAACATCCCGTTATCCTCTTTGGCGGGAGGAAGGATCCCCGTAGCGACGGGACTCGTCGAGGAATTCACGTGGAAGCGCTCCACTCGTCTAACCCAACAAGAGTGCTAGGCCTGCTCGTTGTTCCTTTGACGTGCTTAACGAGCCCAAGACGAGAAACTATATTCAGTGTGCGACTGTATGGCCTTTACACAGCTGTGAACGCGCGCGGAAACAAGCTCGCAGATATTTCGCCAGCAATCTCTACATTTCAGGCCACTGTGCACCGAGTCCGATCATTATGCGAGTTAACGCATGACGTTTTTCGTACGTGGCACAATTTCTTTCCATTTCTGTTTCGCGCGCCGCCGGGGGGACGAAAAAATCGAAGCGCGCGTGAACGCGTGTCCGATGGCGATTTCCCTCGGTTGAAACGAGAATTTATCGCGCGAGTAACGAGTATCGCGTTTTATCCTACTCTCTGCTCTACCAATGTTGGGTATACACACACACACGCACGGTCTCTCTCTCTCTCTCTATATATTCTCACCCTCGTTTGAGGGTCACGGAATGCCCGGTCTCGAGCCCGAAAATGTATTCGCGCGCGCTGCTCTTTCGCATTCGCGCGAAATACGACCCTCGGCATTGTTGTTTTCGGAGAGAGAAAGGGAAGAGAACGAGAGAGAGCTTGGGGTTGGCGTTATTCCAACCTCTAGCCAGCATCGAGGCTCGCCCCGTATAACCAGGAAAAACATCCGAAACGAAGGTTGCATCTCACGCTCGCGCTACCGCGTTGCGCATTCATTAATAGCAAAAATACTGACAATGTGTTCAATCCTCCCTGCGTCTGACGATTTATATTTCAGTATCGCGCGCGGCCCGAGGATTCGCTTGACGCGCCGCGGCGAAGACAGCGAATGCGCGGGTCTCCAAGATTTTATATAGGGGAGAGCGGGGCAAAATGGCACGAAATGGTCTAATAAAGTCCCCCGTATGATAGAATTAGGGCAAAATGGAACAAGAGAAAGTTTTGTTGTCCCATTTTGCCCGAATACCATTCTGCCCTGGTCCCATTGTGCGTGAATACCATTTTGCCCCGGTATGCCGTTTTGCCCCGCTCTCCCCTACTCGTTTTTACGCACATAACGCTAATTTTCGAATCCAATGCCGGACTAAAAGCAAAATAAAACGCGCGGCTTGAACGAAAAATCCGACATGTTTCGGTCCGGAATTTTCAAAGAGAGAAAACAAACTTTGTTAACGAACTATTTTATCGTTTATGTCCCTCCCTATGGTTTATTTATGTAAAAGGGCAGAAAATGAGGCAGCGTATCGCGAAAACTCGTTACAGAGTGCACTGTAACGAGAGATTTTGTATCGACGGCCTGATTGCTGATGCCGTCGATAGCAGTGCTTTGATTATCGAGTGCCTTGTTCGTAAACTTCTCTCCGTCCCATTTGCACCGGCGCGCCGGCGTTTTCCGTCGACCATACCGGGCATCCGATAGTCATCGGACGACGGAAAGTCCCGCGCTTTACACAAACCTCAGCTCGAAAACCGTTTAATTAATGGATCGTAAAATTACAAACTGGCTAATGCGTTCGGTCGAATATTTATAGCTAATTCGAGAGTGAGCGAGATAAATATCGGCTGTGAACGGTAATTGAATACCCGCGGAGAATAATAAACGAGCCGTCCCACATCCGCCGGGGACTCGCGGTTTTTCGGCAGAATTATTTTTCCAATTTCGAAAGAAACGACAAACAAAAAATCGCCTCGATGTATCACGTTGAAACTAATAACCATGCTCGATGAGAATTCATAGCCGAAAAAATGATTCGCATTCGTTGCGAGGCACGACTTGACGACAACGCGCAACGTACGCCGAGGTTCCGCGAACCGAACAGGCATAACCGGAATTGCCGTTCCGATGACAAGAGAAAAATAAAATCTCGACGGAAGTCCGAGGAGAGTGAAAGCGCGATTAAGCATAATACTCGCCTACATATCCGAGTGGACTCAACGTTTTTACCGGAAGAAAAGTAAAAGGCGTCGCGGCAGCCGAGACGCGTTCTGTCCGACGAAGTGGGAAATTTCTTAGCGACTCGCCCACGACGAATCTTTTTCGCTCGTTAACGAGTATCGATCGATGAAATATCATCGCGATATCGGAAAACGCCGAACTCGGTCGCGTCGAACAAGACGAGATACGCATCGTCGCCTAGGCTCGATAGAATTTTCAATGTTCCATCGAATATCGGAGCATCTCCGACGTTCCTGGTTAACTAGCGGATATCGAGCGATCGAATATTGATGAGATCTTGGAGAAATCACGAAGGCGGCCGCGACGAACGAGACAAGCCTGTGCCTGGCTTCGTTGCCGAACTCAGACTTCCCCCCCGAGTGAAAATCAAATCCTCCGGGTATCTCGAGAAAAGCTGGGAAATAGGTACCGCATTGCGTGTCCTACGGGAGATAGGAGACACTGAGCTATGCGCAGGCCGGAGAGAAGACGCTCCCGTGGGTTGAGCGTTGGAACGTAATACGTAGATAGGTACATACGTAAGTGGATGTAAGCGGAGCTGGTAATTGCTTCGAGTAATGGGTAACATCCCTGCCTCTCGGTGGGTCCAGGACGACTCATTGCCCCCACGGAAAATGGACTTTCGACTTATCACTGCGAGCCGGAAATCGTATTATCTCAAGAAACTGAAATTTCGCGGAATTGCTCGTTTCGAAGCAGCGCGCAATCCAACGTGAAAATGTCTCGTCTCGATCTCCGACGTATTTGAATTATTTCGTCGCTCTCGAGATTTCGTACGATGTATAAATCAAATCTACCCCCCATTGCCGCGCGTCTCGCGAACGCGTTAAGCGTTGCGACGATTCCACAAGTGCAAGCGCGAAATTTATTTCGGAGCGCTAGGAGTTTTTGTCTATCCGTCGTAATTGGACAAAGCGTTCAACGGAAGCGCGGTCGAGGGACACGACGGTAAAAGGAGATTTGCGAATAAGTTGAGCGAGGGAAAATTGTTCGGTCTCAATGGCCAAACTAAGCCGGTGGTGTATAACAGTAATACACGCTGGAGGCAAGTGTGCGAGGCCTTAATTCGTTCGGCGTCCGACGGGAACGACGCGACAAAGGGATTTTGCGTGTATGTACCACCTAATTCCTCGTTGCTGCCCGATGTTTCTGCCTCGCGTTGACGCTCGTTCTACACGCGTCCCGAGCTTCGTCCACGTAGCCAGTGGTAGCGGTAAGAGTAGCCCGCAACGGTATCCACGAAACAGTACCGGTGAAGCACGTAGGCGGGACAATTAAATATACACCGCAAGTTTCGCGGCGTGGGTTAAAGGGCAAACAAGAACGGGTCGGCGGGGTTCAAGTGTGAGGGACAATTTGACGTCGAGTGTGTGTCACGGGGAAAAGAGTCGTTTCCAGCGCTGGAAGCTCTATTCTCTACTCTCCGTACAGAGCTCGGCATGCCGTCTTCTAAGCGGCTTACCTTAAATACTGCACTCACCGTCCTCGACCCTTCCATCATACCGCCCGTTGCTACAATGCTCGTAGCTGATGGTGTACTTCAGATTCTTACTCTCTTTCATTTTCTCTCCTTTGCGACTGGCAACGTCAACTTCGAAGTTATATGCACACCGACAGAGTATACCTGTATTAAACAACGAGCGTATAGAGTCACAGACTAGATTGGAATCATGTCGTTGGAATGAATGAGTTTAGCACGGATAAATATGATGCTTTTTTTGGCAGGATCGTTACATGGCCCAGCCGAGCCACCGGACCCGCAAATTCGATTCGGTTTAAGACGATGCAACACAGTAACGAGAGAAGCTCCGATGGTAACAATTCGCTCTCCCTATTTCCTCCGAAACGGTTACGCCGGCGTTGAAAAGCAAATCAGGTTTTCGTACGTCTACCTAATGACTACGAATACCTTATTTGATTTCGGTCGTCAAAGCAACTATTTCGGATAAAATAGGAATAGCGATTTTGTTACCGACCGAATAGGTTATAACCTGACTTTTCATCGGCTCATCGGATCTGATTTTAAACATGGATCAATTATCCTTCTGCATATTTTTCCAATGAATCAATCCCACGAATCCGCGTTAAATAAATGAACTGTCCATCATCTGTTTAAATATATCCGCAGCGATCGCACACTTCGCGCGCCCACCTTCATACCCGATTTAGCTTTTTTTTCAAACTTTGTCGATTTATAGTTGACGACTCGTTCTGCAGTCAGTCAGGCAACGAATGAAGTGACAATTCGTATACCGAAAATGCGAGGTGTTTTAGACACGGATTTTTACAAGAGGGAAAAATCATTGATAACCATTCGATGCTACTGTTACGTCCGGCCGAATAATTAAATTCGAATTAACGATTTGGTTAATTGTTAAATGTCAGACAGTGCTGAACGTTGTCGTGCCATATTAATAATTTGTCGTTATCACCGGTCCCACGCCGATGGACCGTCTTTCAGTCGTTGTCAGTGCGCTTCCAGGGCAGGAAGCAGAGCGCGGAGTCAGCGATTCCACGACAGACGAGAAATGTGCGACGCCCTGCATTCATCTGCTAATAAAATTGTTACGCAGTGTCCACGACGCCGCTTTCAAATCAGTTATATGCCCGAGACACGACCGGAAAGGTCGAGCACGAAAATAAAAGTTTTTCTGCGCTGCGACCCGAGGTTTATGGTCGTACGCGGCAGATAAAAGTATTGCTCCGAGGGCCCGACCACGATGGTCGGAACCTCGTAAAACAAATCATAAAATTATCAAACGAAAAATCAAATTACGCAAAATATGTGGAAGCGATCGTTTAGCGACACTTGCTTCAAACACAAGCCCTATTGGCATCAAAAGAAAATCAAGTTCGAAGGTATTTAAGGGGACTGAGTCATCCAGAAAAACAGAAAATAATTTTTTTTGCTATAATGGATTTTTCCTTGAATGACTGTACACAAAAATTGCCTTTCCCACTCCAAAAATGCATGCACGATAGAATAATCTGCTAGGTAAACAGTCAAATTATCGACGTCGAACCCAAAAACAAGCTCGCGCGTAACACTACCGACATTGCTAGTTCATCGAACAACCGATATCCAAACATTGCCGTTTATTTATTGGCAAACGATCCAAGTTACGAATACTCAAAGATGCCCATTTATATCTGTATATCCGGACATGCGGCGCGATAGGCGAAAGAGGGAAAGAAACCCGAAAAATGGAGTAACGGGGATAAATAAATCGGTTTTTAACGCGACGGCAGGGAAATTTCGAATACCGAGCACGTACGTGTTCGGTGAATTCGATAGAGTGGTCCGTCGTATTAGCTCCGTACCACTGCAAGCAGCGGGCAGCCACGACTTTCCTTTTTTTCTCTTCGCTCGAGGGAACGGAGATGCCTGCCCTAAACGACGACCGAAGTAAAAACTTTGAAACGACCCTATTTCCCCTTAATCTTCGCCATTTTTTTTTCTCTTCGTCCGCGCGACGTAGAAAATATGGGGCTCGGCGTAACGAAACCGATAAAACACGTACGTCGCCGGACTGAGACGCATATACGTGGATTCTAACCCTCTGCTTTTCCTTCGTTCCAATCTACGTTCTCGGGGTGAAAATATCCTCGCTAACATCAACATCCCGCACACTCGGTACCCGATTATCAGGTGAGAGGTTGCGCTCGAGCGAGCGGTCAGCTCGGCGACAAAAGTTTCCTTTTCCTCAAACTCGCCGGAAAATCTGAGACGAAAGTACGCGAGCGCGACAAGGCTTCACAAAGTCATCGCCGCCGTCCGTGAGACTCGTAAGGTTAATTCAATTTAAACTTTTGAGGGAACGAGCAACGTCGAAAGTACTTGCCTCCCGCCCCCTCAAGACCGGTCCCCAGTTTACACGCCGATATAAACTGCTCGCCGACGAAAAATGTGCGGAAAAAAGTTACATTTTTTACAAGCCAAGCGTGCGGGCGTCACTGCTGTCGTCATTCTAGCTTTTGGCCATTTCTGGAGCCCCGCGGGGGTTCGCCCACAGCAGTTTTATGAATCCCGCGACGGTAACCCCCCCCCCCGCTTCCTCGAACTTGCCGTTGTCTCTGGCCATTCGCGACAAAATGCATATGCAATATTAAAGAAAATTTCCAAGAAAATTCGTCCCAGACGGGTCATTTTGGAAAATCAGTCGACTATGACGTGACGTGTAGCGAGGAGAAAAAAAGGCGAATGGAGAGGCGAAAGTTCCGTGTATATAGTATATATAACGTCGAGAGTATGTATGGTAAATCTCTCGAGTCGCGGACTTCCGAGTACCATTCTCAACTTTTCTCTTATCTTGAAAACTACCGTCGACTTTTTTTTAACACCTCATCGTGCCGCTGCCGCGATATGGCCCGAAATGATATTCAAAGCCAAGGGGAATTGGGCGTTCAAGACGAAAGACGGAAGATTAGTTTCGCGGTCGTACCGACGGAAATAAAAGCGATAGCACCGAGTTCCTATGCTCCCTCGATGATCGGGATAACGAAGATCGAATGGGCACGGATGCGTAAAAACAACGTAGTCTTGGCGGACGTTTCAAAGTCCGAGAAAACAGGGTATACGAGGCCTCTCCCGGAAACTTATTCGCCCGTTCGGCGTTACGTTTACACGAACGTCGGGCTAGTCGATTTCGAGCGAAACGAGAAAGAGCAATCTCTTTGGAGATCCGGAATACTTGTGCTTTCGAAGCGAATAGAGCGTGTTTACCGTCATACTACCCTCTATGTAGGTACCTTGCGCTCGCTCGCTGTACGCTTCCTCTCTCGACTCTTGCGAGCTCTCGTTCGATGGTTTTCTTCGTTTCGTTGGTAATTCACCGAATGAACGAAGCTCTCCCTTTCCCCCGTCTTATTGTTACACGCCTTCCTTCATTCCGTACATTTCACCTGACTCGATCGGTCTGCATTTTCCTTCTCGCTCTTCGCTCTCTCGATCCTATATTTCTTTTTATCCCGGTACTTTCGCAATTCCAATAAGTTTTCGATACCGCTGCATCTCGGCAGTTCGCTCGAAATTGATATAATCATTTCAACCAAATCCTCTCTACGTTTCGACCAAGGTTAACAATAATTAATCGATAACTCGAAAAAAAAAAAGAAAATCTGGAAGTCCAAAAAAATGGTCAGAGACTGAGAACAAATCGAAAATTTGATGAGCCACTTTCGAGATGAAATTTTTTTCCTCGGAAACGCATTTTAATTGGACCCGCCAGTTGTACAGACTTCGATTCGTGTTTTTTTTTCCAGTTAACTGGGATCATCGGGTTTGGTATAGGGTAACGATACGATCCTTCCTAGAATCCTCGTTGTGCCGGTTACAGATCGCAAGGGACAAGCGCGTTGTAACGTGAAACTTAACGAAGCAATGCACAGTACGAAGGGTCCGATGAGCGTTATGAAATAACGAACACGCGCATCACGTGTTTTGGCAATGTGTTCGCCAAGTTCTCAGCAGTCGATACGATTGCTTGATCACTCTTACCGTGAGCAATATCTCGTTTGCCCGGAAGTAGACCACCCAAAAATCTCATTTTTTTTCTATCAATTTGTACTAATTAATAACAATAATAGTAGTAGTAGTAGTAAAGAAACAATAAGGAAATCACGAAGATTTCTGTTTCCTCTTTCCATGTTTTTATCATTAATTCTAAATTAGTTAATTTCAATTTAATGCTATTGGTCAATGCAACGACTTTAAATGAGAATCTCGCGTCGTTAAAGACATAGCCGACCAGGTAGGCGGCTGCAGCCGATAAACAATCGGAATCGAAACTGTCGTAAGAAGTTCATTCAATTAAATTCCCTTCGAGGAACCACGGTCGCATACCTATATACGAGTTGAAATTCGTTCAAGTTGGAACTATGTCGGAGGTACGAAGTCGAAGCGGCCACGGCTGGTAGATCCAGTGCCTGTCGGCTTTGCCGCCGTTGGAACCGCGAACGAGAAGGAAACTTTTCATTCGCGAATCTTTCCACGGCCGTTGGAAGCGAGAGATGTATCCTATACGTGCGCGGGCAGATCATGCTCTGTGTTGAGCCGTTAATCGCTTTCACGGCTCGTCTTCTCTTCCGGTACCGGGACGCGGAGAAAGCGCACACGAGGCCAACGAGCAAAAGTTCGAAAGCTCGTTAATACACGAAGATCGTACACCCGGGATCTCCATCACTCTCGTTTTCTCGCTCACTCGAACTACCGGGTAAGCGGGTACTTGTAATAAGTATACTTTGTGGGTCGAATTCTACGACGTCGAGTTGGCCTTCGCATGCATCGTGCATGTCTGCAGGAAAACGAGAGTTGCACATAAGTGAGTCTGCGGGTTTATCCGTCTCGCGATATGACGCTGCTAGGTCGTATGATCATCATTTCCATGGTTTTCTTTTTCTCTTTATATGAATGTTTTTTTTTTCGTAATAGTTGGATATAAACAGACGAATTCCGGATGCCAGAGAAGAGCACAATTACTACGGTCACCGTTTTCTGCTTGGAACAAGAAAAAACTGTTAAGTATTAGAAAAATGCATATATTCTAAGAGAGAAAACGCTTTGCAGAGCGTCACACTCGGAAATAGACTGCGTCAAACGTGGAGATAAATTTATAGAGATGGATAGAAAAGAAAACTCTAATCACTGTTTTCTTGGTATAACTACCCTCAAAGACTGACCCTATCGACGATCTCAACTAGACTGAAACAGGTGTCGGAGAGGTTGGGAGCTTATCCCAACTCGCATCAACCGAGAGGCAAATGTTATTGAAGTCCCTCAAAAAAATTAGTCCACGCCGATTCTGCTAGCAATGATAAAGTATCAACAATTTTCATGAAACAAAAAAAAACGTAACCCTAACGAAAAGCATGCGGAAGGGCTGATTTTGTTGTATTTTGTATCGTATAACGGAGATAGGCTTTCTTTTTGACGTCAGAAATTGAATAATAATTTACGAAAGCCACACCTGGCGCGATGCGGATCGATGGCTGCTGGCTCTATTTGACGAATAATTTGAATTGCATTTACCAATCTAATATTGGGCGCCAACTAGTTTCCGAACAAACTAACAAACTCGTATATTTACTCTGAATTTTCACTGGCCGACCAAACCCTAATAATGTTGGGACAACCAGACCGGAGGTTCGATTGGAGGGCCCAAGGATTGGAATAATTACCGATATTCCGATACCGGAATGTTCGGGCAAAATATATGAGTTCACTAAACAATTTACGTTTTGTTTGTCGCCCATATGTTATTTTAAAAAATCACTCCGACGGAGCTCGCTCAGAAAAATAATTTGTTGAAACAACGAAGATTTTGTTGTTTCAGCAAAAATTCAATAAAAACAACAAAAACTTTATTGGAACATCAAAAGTTTTCTTTTTTGACTAATCATTTTTCTGAGCGCAGTGACACGCACACCCCATTTTTACGTAATATTCCAAAATTTTACAAACCCCGCGTCTAACGAATAATAATTATACTAAGCGACATGACTCCCGGAGAATGTACAAAATTGATGTTCTCAATCGACGCTCGATCGGAGCTCTTTGCGATGACTACTCGACGAATTCGTTGTTTGTCTCTTCCTTTCAATCGGTTGTCGTATAATCCCTCGCGGCCCCTTCCGCGCCAGCTAAGTTTGCGATGAATACCCAAATTTCGCAGTGACCGATAATATTGGCGATTATACGTCGAGCTCTGACGTCGAAGGGGCACATTTTATTTTTTCCATCGCGATACATTCGATGCATAGATATACACGATCTGTCGCTTCGCCGGATGAATCTCGTCGAGGATCGGACTCTCATGGGATTTGACGCAGCGATGGAATTGTTCGCCCGTTATTTACGGTAGGACCGTATGCGCGAAAGTCGCGTAGTAAAGCTTGCACACGCGGGCGTGCAAGTGTACCGCGAAAATGGATCGATTGTCCGCGAGCGGTACGCGAACGGAATTAATGAGACACCGGAGCGTATGGATGCTAATTAAGGTTTGTCGAAAGTTAGCCCCGGGTACCGCGTGTCCGTCCGCCGGTTACAACGTGCTCGTCCGCCGATAGGAGAAGAAACTTTTCCCGCGCGCGGTTCTCGTATCTACATGGAACCGATTCGACGATACACAAGCCGCGAAAATGGGATCGAAACGACCGGGTCGTGTTACCGCAACAGCACGGGAACGGCCGATGGCCTTCCATGTTTTCGTCGTATGGCCCCCTTGTAGCTCGTCGGGACATCACGACCCAAAGCTCAACGTTCGACAATTGAGCCTTCGCGCAAGACTAACAGACAAAAACTATTAACCGCGGTAGCAGTTCTCTACAGCAGTCATATTCCGTGTTTTTGTTTTTCAAAAGATCGCGTTTGCGAAACAATGCCATGGATGCCGATAGTCTCGTTAATATATTTCAGGCAATATTATAGGACACTTCGCATCGAGTACAGCACCAGCTGGCACGCGGAAACACGGGCTCGAAACACCGATAGCAGGTGCACCTCGCTACACGGTAGTGCAACGACAAGTATATCCGAAGCATCGTCGTTTTCTCTTTCGCTTCGAGAACTCGCAGTGTCGTAAATTTTTTTTTTTTTTTTTTTTTTTTTTTTCTTTTTTTTTACAATCCGTTCGTATACTTATAGTAGGGTATTGTAACGCCAGCACGGCACAGGAACGAAGCTGTACCAACCAGTTTCGCCTCCTCCGAACGAAATTACCTCCTATTGCGAGAAGAAATTGAGTGCGTACTCGCCCACGTCGTGTCCTTGCCTGTACATGCAACATCCCATATACGCGTTATATCCTCCACCAATGGCTTCCCTCGCACTCGATTATTTCCTTGTATCGCGTGGCCGTGACGCCCGACTACGTACTCACGGAGAAAGCTGACCTCGGCGCGATAACTTTCTACGGTATCCGAGCCAAAGGCGCGGGGCGTCTCGCGAGAACTTTTGTAAATATTTATCAATGGTCCTCGAACAGGATTCAAACCCACGCGATTATTCGGGGCAATCATTCGCGAACGGGGTCAAAAAAATATATTTCTCCCAGCACCGTTATAGCCCGCTCACGAAGCGTGCCAATGAATCGCGAGAAGAATCACGGCAAAGAGAAATTAGATAAAAACTCAATGTATCGATACTAAAACTTTTGACGCATAAATTGGTATATTAAATTTAATCTTCGATTATTATGGAAAATTAATGGAAAGTATATGAAAAAATATCGTCTATACTTCACTTTCAATAATTTGCTGTAATTTATTATAAAAGTATCTGGATCTAATGATTCACTTTAATTTAGTCGTGCAAAAGTCCATTTATTTTTCATCGGCATTCTTAATTAAATTCAGCATACCTGTTTGTGCACAAAAATTACCAATTTTTTTCGTTCAACAATTAGTCATCGTAAAGCCACTCGAGAGTATCTTCATTACGATGTAGCGGCGCGTGCGAATTCAGATGAAAGTAAATGTGAAAATTAAATATAACTTCCTCGAAGGCAATAAGTGGCGAAGTAAGGGGAGCGACGGGATTCAATTTGTCACCGTTCCGTCACTTACTCCTCTCCGCGTTGCTTCCGGAACGCGCACAGCAACGAGATATGTTCTTCGCGGATGAAAAAATAGAAAGCGACAAAGATAACGAAGTGTTTGTTCGTGGTCCGAGTTGGAATAGTTTCGGTTAACCGCAGCGGGATGTGTAACATGTATTTCATTTCGTTCGCTCGTCGAGCCCTCGAACGCTGAGAAACTCGGGTCTCTAATTTGTCCTAAGCGTTCTATACGAAAGTGAGAAAGAGCGTCGGGAAGCGGATGCGCTCGTACCCGAGAGGACTCGAGACGCTTCCACGCGCTCCTCGGAGAACGTGTGCATAAACCGGAATTTTCTCTACATGGCTACCTGCACGTGACAATGTTCCCAACAAACGAGCGTCGCGTGCATCTTCGTCACGATTTCTACGCGACCATTGCAATCGCGAAGCGAATCGGTGAAAGTTTGACCTCGGCGCTCGCCGACGAATCCCCGAATGTGAATGACAAACGATATTTGACTCTTATCCGCGCGCGTAGGCCCGAAATATTTCTATCTCCATCGGAACTTATCAGCGGCCAGTTAGGGGTCAACTTTCGCCGATAACGTATCGCCTTCCCTCTTTTCGAGCGCTATCGTCTCCTTCGTGTAATTACTTGTTTGCATCTCTCTGCAGAGGCGAATTATCAGCCGAGCGAAAGAAAGTATATCCGGTATCTCCGGCTCGGTAAAGACCTTCAAACTTTGACGTTGGAAAACAGCGACTATAATCACTACGGTGTATCAGCCAAAAGTTTACGGCCAGCTTCAAGCTGTTGCGCAATTATAAAGTTATTCGAATGAAAGATGCAGCCAAGAAACACAGCCATGATGAAGCGTACTGTGTTTATAACAAACAAACGAACGAAATTGAAATAAATAATAAAAAACGCCCAACGCGAATTGTATACGAAACACTGTTCAAGGATCTCGGCAAACTTTTCCTCGTCTCTCGACATAATTTTATGATTCAGCGAGAGGTCTGACGAGAGTGCCCGTCTATGGAGTTTTCGAAACAATGGAATATCAAGATAGAAACTATGGGAAACCGGTGATAAAGTGAAAATTTCATATTAACAATTAGTCGCCCGGATATACCGATCGTGTTGACGAAAAGTTTTCGCGTACAGTTTCTCACTCCCGTGTAACCGAAGCGGACGTTGAATAGTCGAAGCTCCGTGCGAGGGAACGATGAAGCGCGGTTTGACCGAGCGAGCGACGACAGTGATCTCGAGTTTGGTAACTCCAGAGCCGGTGAATGCTTACCGATGAAGCGGCCGGCTTGGAGTTTTGTCGAAACTGAGGTTCAAATGACTATCGCCGCCGGAGGACAGATCTGCCCGAGAGGTACGGAGATTAAGCTGCGAAACCTCGACCGCCGAACCCGGATTCGCTTGGCTTCGGATCGGAGCAACTGCGACCAATGGGACACTTTTTCGGTCACGGAAACCGAGTCCGACCGTGAGCCCAGCATGCGCTCGTTGTTTCGACGATGCACTCGTGGTAACGAAACGAGCGAAGCGGCTGACGAAAAATACGGAGTAAGCGAAAGAGAAGCGGAAATAGTGGGACTCGAGGATGGGGCCGACGGGGGCGAAACGAGAGCAAGCCACAGAGGGGCTGGAGGGCAGAATATCGAAATTTGTATTCCACTATTCCTTGGTAGGTGGAGTCGAGCAACCGATATAGAAGAGATGCCGCGACACGAGAGGCCACGGGTAAGGAACGAGGCGTGCAACGGCTCGGAAATCGCTCGGCACACCGTACGTACGTATAGACGTCGGAACGTGACGGGAATTCTGAGTGCCATAAACGAGAGAGAATCCACCGTGCGACACGGGCTTAATTACCGCGTCGACCAAGCCCTCTCACGCCCTTTACTCACTCTCCTTACTCTTTCTCTCTCTCTCTCTATCTCTCTCGGCCTCCCGCGGTGCAAATTGTGTTTTGCACAAGCATTCGCCAAATAGAATGCGTTCACGGGTTATTGTTTTCGAACAGGCCTGAATTATCGGCACTTTGTTTCGTCCTGCCATACACTATCGCCGTATTAACCAAAATTACGATGGAGAAAAATTATGTTTGAAAATAAATGACGATAAGAAGTTTAATGCATGTTCAGTTAGATAAATTCGATGGCTCAATGTGCAATAAAGTAACTTTACAATAATACGAAAGAGCAGTAAAATATTTCATCCGATATTCATTCAAACAAGTTTGTGAAATTTACGAAAGGCTGGATTAATTTTTGGAAAATACATTCTTTAATTAACCGACTGTTGTATAGCGAATGCGCGTCACAATGGGTGGAGTTCCAAAGCAAATTGGAAAATGTAATTTGTAAATTACTTTACTATAACTCATTGAAATTATGACCCAACACGGGAACAATGGCTCAGCCCAACTCCCAATACTTGTGCGTAGTTATCAAAGGCAGATCAATTAACGTTCAATGGAATAATATTGAAATTACTGAAAAGATTACGGATCGCTCACTCGCTTACACATTACATTATTATGGTATACAGATTTTATATTTTCAATGTCATTCGCGTGGACGTCGATATACACGTATCATATATAAAACAACATCTCTAAGTTTTCGCAGCAATGTTCACGAATGCTAATGTCATACACCTATTTTGTTTATTCCACGTTACTTTGTGGATTAAAAATGGCAAAACTTTCATGACATTTTTTGCAGTACCGAATTTGCATCGATGCGAATAATCTGGATAACAGGCGCGGGAAATATTACGATTCGTGCGGGAATGGAAAACCCGACATTGAGCTCGTCGCTCGAAACGTCATCAAACTTTCTGACTGTTTTAACGTTAATGCCACTCTGTATCCCTCATTCGACAACATTTCCGATATAATCCTGTTGTGCGCTTTCCCAGAAGCCGACGCATTTCGGGGCTCATTGCAATTGTTAATTCACCGTTGGCGCGTCAAACTTTGCGGACGCGTTGCTCGATACTAATTGCACGGAATTCAAATAGCGACGTTGAAGAATATATGCAGATGAGCATGCAGCGCGTGGCGGCCGTAAAACGGCGTTATGCTTCCCTTTCGGACATTTATTTCGAAAATTTTGCGTTGAGACGTTTCGATATATAGTTCGGATCGCGCCCGTTGAATACGGAATATATCAAACGTCGGGAAAGGTCTTGAAATATTGCTGCATAAATTTAACGTTGGAACGAACACCTTCGCGGACCTTTAACGCGGTATCATTTCGTTTCCCGTACCCTCAAACGCCCCGGGGGTACTTTGCCAAGCTCGCCTTCCACCCCCCCCCCCTCTGCTGCCCCCTCCGCGCCGGAATAATTAAGAACGATTATCGCCACTTGCTCCGTCGTTATGATTATTACAATGAATCGGTTCCGAGGCTAGCTCTCTTGGATATTTTCAACCTTACGGAGCGAGGTTCAGCTACATAACGAGGAGCAAGAACTTGTCGAAGGATACCGAAAGATATATCCCCGTGCCGATGCTGACTCGGGAATTAACACCGAACCATTTACCCGGCCCTCTCGACTTTACGAGTGTCTTTCACTTGCCGGAATGACGAAGAGGAGAGCCCCTCTCGAGAATCAGACCGAGAATCTTTCCAAGGCCGTTCCGGCAATCAGGGGAAAAGCGACCTCACCCCTCCCCCCTCTTTTATGTGTGTATCTACACATACATCCGTCCGGTCGTAGTTACATGTGTAACACACAACCACGTTGATGCATAGTCGTGTCAAGAGCAAATTGCTTTCCTCGTGCTTCTTCACACGCGCACCCTCGTTCGCAATACCTACGGTGGCCTAGGTACAACTGTAAATAGACGAGATTACTTTAGTCAATATACGCAGCCCCAGTAGTTCTCGTCCCTCCCTCCCCTGGTACCTCGCTCGTTGAGTTGCCGCAACAAGAGACACTAAAAGTTGTTCACCGTTCTCGGCTCAGTTCGTTCGGGATGCTTCAACGGGATGACGCATTAATAGGAGCATCAACCGAATTATGGTTCTTGCAAACATTATCTCTGCGTGTACTAAATTCATCTTTTTTTTTTTTTTTTCGTCACCGTACCTCGTATTTTCGTCGTTCGTCGCAGTTTCCAAATATTTGTCTTGGCGAAGTATGCCAATATAAAAGTTACAATGAAAACAAAAAATTCAACCTAGCGGAATCTTGACCTGTTGCAGGTTCACGAAGTGTCTCGCAAGCTCGCATGGAGATTTTGCTTCACGGTGAAATTTCGAGCGAACGACACTGTTTCCTCCGAGGACACGAGAGAAGCCCTCTCCCTCCGCTTTGCCCGTGAGCCAGAGCGTATAGCGCCAGTAGGCGAGAGGGAACTGTCGTTGATAGAACGATGAGAAGCTCACGTGCAAACTTGTGCCTCTCTCGTGGCGTGTTTCCTCTCGGTTCGGAGAGTTTAGACGCGCAACGCCGGGGATCTTGGTAAACTCGTTGAGCAACTATAGATGGTATGCGTATGTACAAGCAGCATCCCGCGATATAACTCGACTTTCCTTGCCTCGAGGGGCTTCAACGGTACTTGCGCGTGCACGCATACCTCTCCTCGCCCGACGAGCGGGACGAGCGCAGAGTCGCGCGTTCAGTTACTCGGGGAAACACGCCGAGACTCCGCCATATTTTCTTTCGTTGTACATCACGCCAGAGAAATAGCGACGTAGACGCGGATAGTACACACGGAGTCTGTTGGCATACAGCAACAGCGATACGCGAGTGAGCTACCGCCGAGGAGAGAGAGAGAGGAAGAGACTTCGCGTCATAGAGTTAACGAGCGCGGCTATAGTCGCGATAGCGTTCGTGCGTGCCCCGGCACAGAGAGCTTGTGCCGTCACGCCGCAAGGGAAAATCTTGTTGGGGGTGTTGCACCGAGCCGCTCGCTCTTTCCCTCCAGGGCTGATTCGCATTTGTCGACGACACTCGACACGCACGTACGCTACACGACTTCCAAGTTTCAACCGCGCACATGTGCGCCTTCTCTGTGCCTCGCCGTTGGCTTCCTCTCTGAAACGACATCTATCGCATCCAAATTCACGGCAGCGTGTAAACGCGCGATGTTATTTTGTCCCTCTGTATTTTCTTTTGACGAAACTCTCGGCTCGTCAAAAAACGGCGAATTTTTTTATGTATAGTGTGTTTTTTTTTTTTTTTTTTTTTTTTTTTCGACAAGAAACTTAATTTTTTTTATCGCGTGTGGGTTTTTATGCATCCGATCGAACTTACGATTTAACGAAGACGAGAACGGCTCGGCCCGTACGAAATTCGACGATGTGGCCTTCTTGCAACGAGTCCTCTTCGAAGCTGAGGTCGCGCGCCCGAGCCACGTCCGCGTTGCCCCGTTGGTCAAGCGAGAGATGAATACGTTACAGCGCCGAACGCCACGACTCAAAGAGTATCGATGTTGACACGCGGTCCAATGACGAAGCGACACACGGCCCGAGTGCAGAGCTGTTCCGTGCAGTGCAGAGAAACATACACGCGCAAATCCGAGAGATGACGATGCGTGACGAGCGTAGGATTACTGCTTATCCGGGTAGACGTCTCACACCCGCTAGCCGCTGGGTGATCGCCACCGTGGCTTCTCGTACGCGAAGCGATGACATCAGCTGTTGTGGGCTACGCGACGAGACCGCCGCGGCACACTCTCTATAGCCCGCGGAGATGTTCTACCGAGAGAGTAGGACAGATTAAGCGGGGAGTGAGTGGAAACACACTAGCTGAGACTCGAGACGCGATCGAGCAAGTCGGTGAGACGCTCCGAAGAGAGACGGCGAACGGGATGAAAGCGCGACGCGACGAGGAGGGGAAGCTTCTGATAACCGTATCAAGAGCGCGGTACGCAGACAACGAGAATCGCGAAGATGCTAAGGCAACGATAAAGAGCGAGCAAGACTCGGTTGCGAGCGTATGTGTGCGTGTGTACAGGCGTTAAAAAAGATGAAGAATAAAGAAAAAAAAACGGCCTGTACCGAGTGAGCGAACGCGCTCGACAGGCAATGAAAGGCGGGAGGGGGAAATGGAAAACAGCGAGCGGGGCGGGCAGGCGTTGTCGGTGAGAGAGAGCAGGAGAGATATAGGAAAAGCAGAGACCTACATATTCCTAGAGGCCAATGAGACGGCGCAATGTGGCAGCGTAGCCGTTTTCTATCCGTCCTCGTTCCTCTCACGCGCGCCAACCGAACAGCCGAACGGCTCCGCCGAGTTTCTCTATGGCCTGCTGCGCGCGGTGGCTCGCTCGCTGGTCGCGCGCGCAACACCGGGCTCTCTCGGTGTCTCTCTTGCCGACGCTCCGCGCGTAGCACCACCACCACCACCAGCGGTAGCCGCCGCCGCGCGCTTCGTGGGGATTCGGAATCGCCACGGAGTGTCAGTCGTTCGCCGGCATCCGCCAACGCACCGACATGTTTTCACGTTCCCGCGAACATTCAACAATGAGGCATCTTGAGGGTGTTGCATTCGCGACGTGTTGCTTCGCACTCGGCACGATAATAAGTATCGGTGTCGAGCCGAGCCTGGCGGCCGAAAGTCAGAGTGGTGGTCTCAAGGTGGATCGAATTTATCAACCGGAAGTATGCGACGTCAAATCGAAGAAAGGCGATCAGGTTACGATGCACTACACCGGAACGCTCGTCGACGGTAGCAAGTTCGACTCAAGGTCAGTTCACAAAACTATACCATACGTCGCCGTTCAGTTCATTTCGCGCGTGTCGCGAACACCGAAAGTAGCGTGCCATGAGTTTTTCTTTTCACTCATCCACAGTCTCCACGTTACTCTCGTTACGGAACGCGGTCCTTGTGACATTCCGTTTTTCATCAAATATGAGACTTTTTTTTCCTCATTTTTTCGCATATTTTTTTCGGTGTCGACGGCTTCGCGCAATTTCATATCATTCATGCGTCGAGTAGATCCGGTTTAGAGGCCGAAGTATCATCCCCCCCTCCAAACCATTCGGTGGTGTGGCTGTATGTTCGCTCGCGGGGAGGGGGAGTTATCGTGTTATATCTGTCGTTCCCCTGACATGCCGACTGTTCGACGGGGGAAAAATATATCGGTGTATCGATATCCCGTCGAATTCGAACCACTCCGAGCCAATAAAATTCAACAGTGGATATGACATTATCACTGATACGAAGATATTTTCGTCGCTTTTTTTTTTTTGCTTCTCTTTCGAAGAACTCTGGAAATAATTAGTTTGTTCGTCGACGATGATTTTTTTCCGCACGATTGAGCGAGTTGCACGTGGATTCGATTGAGTGTGTCGAGTCGGTTGAATTCATTGGCTCGTTCGATATCGATGAAGTTATAGTTTCTTTTTTTTGCCTCGTCGTTCACTCCGCATTGCACGACTAGTGGAACGTCATAGCAACATCATCGAGTGGGAGGTTTATTCATTCTAGTTCGTTAGGGAAGGGCACGAGCGTGCTCGCGTACGGGTTAAATTCACCCTTTGGTTCGCAGTGTAAACTTCGAACGAAGCGTACATCGTCGTGATATCGTGGCGTGCGTACACCGAAGTACTCGATGCACGTGAACGCATTACAGCGAGAGTGGGCAATGTGTGTACGCGGCCGTGAGGCTCGGAGTTGTATGCCGAGCTCTTCGGCGCGGTACTCACACCAACGGAACATCGCGAGCAACCGAGGCGCGTACAGCATCGTAATTGCCGAGTTAATTATACTTACTTCCCCAACGGCTACAGTGCTTATCGGGCGCTGCTTTTCAACTTTTCTCACTCGTCGTCTCTTCAACCTCATTTCAACTGCAAATTGGCCGTTACAAGCTTCATTACCGACCAATCCCCCCCCCCTTTTTTTCTTACCACTTTTGTTCATCATTCATGACAATTTTTCCTTTCTCACTCGCGGACATTGACGGAAATTCGTAATGAACGAGAAAACGAGAGAGACTGAAAATAATAAATACAGCGCGGCGCGCGAAGAAAGGGAGGCGGGCCCGGCGCGCCGGGCGAGAAGAACGAGGCCGTTTTAGAAAGTTTGCCCCGTTAACTGTACTTTACCGGAAGAAATTCGTGGAAGCCTGAATGTCATGGTAATCGAGAAATAAAAATCCAGGCTGGGCCCCCCCGTGTTGCCGCGACAGCGGCTCTCTTCCGGCAAGACTATACGTATATATGTATATCACTTATTCATTTTTCGCCAGTCATATAGCACCGTTTCATCTGGAATGAAAGTTCGCCTGCGAGCGGCAGGTAGACGAAATAATAAAATTCGGGCGAGCGCTTTTCCCATTCGGTCAGAAAGCCGGGCCGCTCGTTCGGGGTCGGACTCGGGTTAACGAATTATGCCAGTATTGTCTTGAGAAAGAACAAAAGTCGGTTTTTCCGCTTGGCCCCGATAATTATCGAGCTTCGTCGGTTCTTGCGGCCAATTAACTAACCCCCTTTCCCTCTCTCGTCCCTGCTCTCGCTGTGATTTTCAGCCGTGATAGATTGAACGAGCTATAACGATTCCGAGCGCGTCCACAACCGGCACCCGCTCCGCTCGACCGTCGAAATTGTTTCGCGACCGTTATAAAAACCCCGTTAAGCCGTCGCACACCGCCCGAAACAGCAATTGTGGAAAGAAAGTCCCGGACGATTTGAACCGTACACTGTCGTATATTAACTCGCTCGAGACTACGCTGGACTCGGGATTCATCGATATGCGCTACGGAGAATTATGACTTCGATTCGAAAGCGGCGCGACTCTTTCGATCGCCGAATTACGCGCGCGCGTAGTTTGTTAATATCGGTATGTATCTCGAAGCGCGTATGTCGCGGATTCGCCGAGAACGATAATTCACCACACGTCCCATATGATTTATCGTAATAATCCCCACCCCTCGCTACGTAGCTTTTATCCCGAGATTATTTACGATCCTTCGAGATACACAGATATACGTGGCGAGGAAAAAAGTTAGCGCCCTACATTGGGGCACGTTTCGAGGGTTTTCGCTTCCTCCCCCATCCCGGAAAGCTCGTGGAACCGCGAGAGTTCGAACGACGAGGGAAACCGTTGACTCCATTTGGCATGCCTCGAAAACCCCCCGCGCCGCTCTCGTCTAGTCTCGTTTCTTCGTCTCCGTGTGCAACTTCGCAGACTGCAGCGAGTTTCGCGGAGTCACCGATTCAGCACCATCGACAACAGAAACTCCCGTTCTACCGTGGGCTCTTTGTGCGGGTTTTGTGCGTGTGAGAATGTATACGGTATATTCGTTGCGCGGAGTTCTCTGTGACATTGTTGCCGGGTAGTAGTCGCGCATTTAATGCACTCTTTTTCCCACGAATCCGTTCTCGCTCTTACCTCGTTGCGATACGCGAGAGCACGGTCTCTCGTCGCTCGTTTCGTACAGCGGCGCGCTCGTAGGTGCACATCGCCGCGGCACAAGTATCCCCGGCTCTTCCCTTTATATTACGCAAATATACGGGGAAAAAAATCTCTCGGGCGACGCGAGACTCGGCGGTTCAACGACACATCGTCGAATCCCACACGCGAGAGACTTTGATGCAAAGGGGCGAATGCGGATAGCGGCAACAGAAACGGAAAAAAGGGCGAATGTATCTGCCGTGTGGCGCGCCTACGTGGACGCCCGCGCGTGGAGAGAAAAAAAAATTATCCAAGCGGTTTTACATGCTCACTTGAGGATTCAAGAAGCGCTTAATTCGTCGTTGGGTTTCGGCGCGCGATAGTTGGCAACGAGAACCAACACGGGAATACACGACAAGCCGCAAGTGGGTTTTTTTTGTGGGAAAGGAGAGAGAAAAAAAAAGCAAATGGGAAATTAAAAAAAAACGAGTGAAGGCGATATAACGAATGGATGGGCCAGTTCCTGGGCAGAGAGACACGCGGTCGTTGCCTCGTGACGGTTCTTCGCCCCTCCACAGTTTCGTTCAATGTTTCTCCTACCACGATGGTTTCTCATTCGGAATCAACCCAGAGACCGAAATAGGTGTGCCCCATCGCTTTGATGTAGTTTCGTAAGCTCCGCAACACTCCGAATAATCCGATGGCTTTGAGATAAACAAATTCGAACGAACGGATGACGAAAAAGCACTCGGGGCATTCGGCATTCGCGGCTCACGGATGTTGCACGCATTGTGGATTATGGCCCTTTGAATCGCGCTCGCGGACTCGTCACGGTGATCAATCGGGCTTCGAGCGTGATAAAATTTCTCGCTTCGATTCGACTGCCACGAGTCGTCCTTGCCGAACATCCTCGCAATTATTGCGCGATAACACTTTCGGTGGGCGTACGCAACGATAAAGCTATCAACGGGGGATGAAACTTTGGACGATTATACGGCGAGCTATCTCACGAGACTCGGCCGCGATTCTCCCCTTTAAATGTTAATTTCCATTTCGCGCCGCGGGAGCATTTCCCAAACCTCGAAAGCCCGAGGTTTTCCGAACTCGCTTCACGCGCCGGTGTGCGCGCTTTCGTTCGAGTTACGACCGCGCCAACAGCGTCGCAAATTTTCGTCGTGTGAAAACAGGGGAAAAAATAAGTGCGCACTTTGACACGATGTTTCGGTGACGGTGAAACTCGGGAACGTGTAGTTGGGCTCCCGCGCACGCACGCTGGCAGGATTACCCGAAGCGATAACCGTGAAAGCAGCAACGATAACGCACTATCGCTGACCAAGCTTCGACCGTTGCCGTACACGAGGCCGCGTACACGTTTCGAGTCTAGTGTTATCTCGGTCGACTCACTGTCGTGCAGCTTCACTGTGTACAAAGCTCTCGCATCGTAACCCAGCGCGACTGGATTCAACCAGGGAATCCACGGGTTTAATTGAAAACGACAGTGGGCATGTGTCTCACACTTTGCGTCCAATCGTCATTTTCCCCGCATTAACAAACAATCGTTAAGGAGACTGTATTGTCAGTACCAGCCAAGAGCAAGATTTAGAAAGAATTTTATAAAATTCTCGATGAAATAATGATCTGAAAAAAAAATTACAGGGAAAGTACCATGAGCGTTCGTCTCGGATAATGATAATTCCAGAAAGTTCTAAAGGAACTCGTTAAAAAAAAATTCTTCAACGAATCGTTCGGCGAGTAAACTTTATTTCAGCGAACGGTAATTCGTTTGTTTTTACGATTGCATATGAATTTCAGATATGGTGTCTCTCCGAATTCGCATTCGCACTCTGTTCGTGAAATGAAAAAAAAAAATGTTTTTTTATCCGTTCAAATTATCAAAAAGATACAAAAAAAAAAGAGATTCTGTAAAAAAAAGTCGGCTTACCGGATAATTCGTTGAAAAATATTTTTTAATAAACTAACTAATATGTTAATGTGGTTCTAGCATTATTATTATGCAAAGTTAATCCGCTTAAACCCTCTCATGTGCTTGATTACCGTCGGATTTTTATTCCGTTTGGGAAATGTGCGAAATTCGCTCGGAATTTCATTATCCGCGATTCTTGACTCCGAATGGCATTTATCGGTAAATCCTATTAATTCAACAGTTGTAATTGTTATTAATGTGCCGATTGTACAATCGATGTGATGCATTACCGCGGAAAATGAGCAACGGCGATCCCCGAAGGGCCGCGTAACGCCGCTCTCTGTAAGCGTATAATTAGTAGTCTCTTCGAATCTGTTTACGCGCATCAAGCGTAGCTTGGTAGTTCAGCCGGGATAGCGGCGGCCTCAAAGAGCCAATTTGTAGTTCGATGTGCGAATTCGATACAACGATAGGGGCGAATCGTCATAACCACGGACAAGTCCGTTCGCCTGTGCGGCGCTGTTACATTAAACGCACAACGAGATCGCAGGCACCGGGTATAATAGCCGCATAGCCGCTCTTGCTCCGGTCACCATTCCATTCGTGCCCTCCGCGGCGTTGACGCTACAGCTCATCCGCGCTCATGTATTATCCACACACGGGCTTAATGGGCGTTGCACACTCGTATCTACCTGCTGCATGTTTCATTTCGTTTACCTTGCGTACTGCTCTCTATCCAAAACCACCCTTTCACGAGGTTTTTTCTATCTTCATTGGCAAGCCGGGGAGTGACAATACGATGTTTTGTCACTGGTTTCTCGGCTACAAAAATCATGCCATGAGATACAACGGTAGTTCGTTATTTTTCGAAATCTCCCCGAATTATTGTACCGCGTGGAATTGAATTTTTTACATTTGTGCAATAACCATTGTTCGAAAATTCTTTCCTTACCGTGAATGAGTTTCGCCTTTCCTCTAAATTATTCGCAGCTTTACAAGGTCCGTTTGTTTTATCTCGTTTATTTCTACGAGCGCACGCGACTGCCCGTACGCTCCGTGTTCGCGCAATGACTCGTTCGTGATGGTGAAGTCAGTAAAAAAACGCCGTCGAGGGATTGCGTTGGCACGATATTCATCAGTCGCTCCACGAACGGCGTGATAGATTTTCATGAATGGAATAGCAACCTCGAATGTGCTTGAGAGCGTTGTTGTTGTTGTGCGCGAAAATGCGAAGCGAAGACGCGATTGTCCGATTGCCCAGGGGTTTCGTTTGGGATTCGGTTGTATATTCGTTTCGAAGAAAAGGTCGGGCCTATACAATTTAATTAAGAAGCAGGGCTCGGGCTAGTCGGTATAGACTAACGGACGTTAAACTGAGGAGAAAACATAACGTGGGCTCTATACCGTTTCCTTTCGCAACTGGCTACCTACTAGATTTAATTAGTGCCAGGTAGCTTCCGTTGGAAGCTTCGGCGATGCTGGTGGCTGGCGGCCGGGGGGAGCGGAGAGCTACTCGGTGAAGCAACGAGAAAACGGGAGGGTGGGCGGAGGGGGAGATGTTGCTGCTTCTGCTGGGAAATGTTTTTCCGCTTGGAAAACGAACGGAGCCCGGGCCCAGCGGTATGTTAGTCCGACCTCCTTTGCCTCTTTCTCTTCAGCCCTGTTTCTCTCGTCTTCGCACACAAGGACTCTTAATGAAAAGCGTATAAAACGTAAATTAGCTGGACGATGCGGATAACTCCGTGCAAACACGCTTAAATACGTAATTTTCGCGTGCGCACCACTCGTATTGCTCCGCGCGAATCGCCAGAATGTGGGAGTGTGTGCGAATGGCTACAGTTCTATACGGTGCACGCGTCGTTCTCGTTGTAGTATCAGAGGAATCCGAGATACATTTATCAAAATTCCCATCTAACTTTTGTTTTCGATTCATTTGCATCGCGTTATACATATTCGTGTTCTCCAACGGCAAGAAGGCTTCTCCGATGCATATGGAGTTTCCTCGGGTGGATCCCGCGTTGAAAATCATTGTTCGCACTATCGAAACGGTAGATTACGTACTTCGTGGACATAAGCAGATCGTTTATGCATGAGCCGTTGATGTATTAAAGCCAAATTCCGTTCCCGTCTCCGAGGGAAACACGATTATAGCCGAGGATTCGCATTCGACGAACCTTGCACCAATATTGTCGTCAATCGCGAACGTATTTAATTGTTGTTGGTCATCGGGGATTTCATACCGAATTTCATGACAACGTGGCATTATGGTTGACCTAAACGGTAACGGAACTGCCTACTCCGGAATGCAACTCGTAGATGAAGCAAACAAGAAGACGTTTTGTTCTTGTGTCTTTCAGATATTCGAGATAGATCGAGTAGCTAACTCTAGCCAAGTCTTGGTAGGCGGATATAAAGTGAGGATTTTGTCGCGTACCGCGGAATGAAGAACTAGATTTTTCATAATGCAGCGCCGTTACTCTACTCCGTTATGCGATTCCATCGTTTACCGTTGGGTCGAAAGTCCTAAAGGATCGATGAGTTGTACGGGATTGCATTATGGACTATCCAGGGAGTCCACGAATGATATCCCGCGGGAGCGAACTCAGCGGCCCTTGGCTATTTTTCCTTGGCCAAGCATTATTCTGGGTTTGCAACCTCCGAGACCGGCACTCCTTTCTCCTCTTCTCTCCTCTTTTTTTTTTTATTCATGCTCATCCGTTTCGGCTGTCCCGCATCTCTCGCGAAGGGGAAACGAGTTGCCGTGCGCCGGGCTCGACTCATTCGCTTTTCGATATCTTCATTTCACACCCCTCCCTCCGCCCTCCTCGGGCCATTCTCGACTCTTGTTCGGCTGTCCTAATCCGGCCTGGAGAACACGAAATCGAGGGATCAGCTCCGAATCGAGCACCCTCCGTCCAGTGAGCCAATCTGTGAGACCGGCGAATTTCCGGTATATATGGCTGAAAAGTCTGGCCATCGAATTGGATATTTCTCGGCGACCCTCGCGACACGACCGGGTAGTAGCGATTTTTTTTAATTAAAATTAAACGAATCATCGATCCGTACGTAGCTACATGAAAATATATCGAGTTCCAATTAGCACGATCCTTACTCCCGGAGATTATTTGTTGCCGTTGGTATGTTTTTTTATTTTTTTTCCCCTCGATGTATCCGATACTGCGCACACGAAGAGAAATGGCAAAAATATTTAATAACCCAGCTAACCAATCGCGTGCGGTAGGTACTTTTTCAACGAGTCAGAAGTTTTCTCAAAATGTTTTGCCGTCCGGGAGCAAGGCTTTAATCCTGCCGTTCCCTTTTTGTTCGCCGTTATTCACCTTGTAGTTCTTGCGTTCTCACCCATCCAACCATCCACGTCACCCTTTTGCCCTCCAACGGGTACTACGACAACTCGCGCGAAATAATTAACAACCCTTGTAGACCGAAACGAAGCACCTCGAAGCAGCTTCACCGTCGGCCCTCTCCAGAGCCCCCTCAAAATTTAAGCTTCGTGCACGCACTCCCGCGACCACTTGAAATATTTAGGTAGCGACAACGATTTCGAAACGGCAGGTATCCCCAACCCTCATTGCCTTGTGCTTCGTTTCCATACACACCGAGGTCAAAGTCCCCGCGTTGCCATGCCCGCAGCGTGTGGTCGTTCAATTATTAGTTCGCCTTGTTTTTTTTTTTTCATTTAAAATTTTGTTTGCGCCGATTTATACACTCATATTGTTATTTGCATGGCAAGCGCGCAAAAAGTGGGCAATTCAAAGTACGCACAATTGCCTATGCCGCACAATTTTTTGTGCTGACCGCTCGAAAAGTTCCACTTTGTCCCCTAAATGCGCTTTTCTACGCACGCTCTTAAACGAAAAGTGTCTTTTCACGAACTAAACTTAGGCACTAAAAGTCGAACTTTTCGCGCAATCGGCACAAAAACTCTTTCACGGACATTTCGAAATGACTGTTTCATAATAAAAAGGCCGAGGCTGTTACATTCCGGGCAATGATATTGGCGCGAGAAGAGGAAACCCCCGAATTTGATTGAAACGCTGAATCATGAAAATTTAATGCCATCGCTTGTACGTCGAAGTATACCGATGCCCGCGGATTGATCTGTTTTTCAAGGGTCGTTGGCAACGGCGACATAATGAAATTGACGTAATTGATCGAGTATTCGTACGCAAACATGTTCGAAAACAGTGGATTATTTGTTCGCAATGGGAGTGCAGCTTTTATCCGTCACTAGGATAAACCAGCGATGCTTTTCACTCTCCGGCCTCGTCATACGCACCGGTTATTTTTCGAACGCGGACTCCCACGCCTTCCACTATACCCGCTCGCTCTCGATTGTGCGGACGGACACACACTCTCTCTCTCTCTTTCTCTCACTTGTCATTGAGTTTATACACTCGCGAGGGCTCATTCAACTTTTTAATCTCGCCGGTTATTTTAAATCAATCACGGCCCGTCGCGACCAGAAGCGAAAACGAATGTCTCTTCGAAACGCCGGAATATGGGTAAACCATATACCTTCTGAGTAACGCACTCGGCCCGTGTCTCGGTTCGTTGTTTTTTTTTCTTCACCACTAGAGTCAAATTTAGTAATGAATGACGTTCGTACAATGTCTCCAACTTGAAGTGAGCCAACGCGCTAAAATAGACGTATTGTATGAACAGTCACAAGTTGCCGCCTAGAATAGAGCCGGAAAGGCGACCGAGATAGACGGCCCATTTAGAAATTAATTGATAACAGACGTCCCGATAGTTCCACGCTAGGTATTCGCGTCCCAATTTGTACAAACTGGATTATCCCACTGGGTACTCAACGCTCGTGTCGGTATTTAAAAAAAATACATCACTCCTCTCCCCCTCTCGACTCTCTTTGATTCGTTTTTAAATTATCATGGCGTGTATTTTACGTTTCTGCCCACTGGTCATTCTAATGCCGAAAAACTTCACCGGTCCCTTATGTGTCCATGCAATGGACGATTTGCCCTATCCCGCCGCACTGACCTCATTTTAAGTTGACCTCATCTCATAATTACTCGGCCAGACGGTGTCTCGGCTTAATGAATCTCGATAAAGGAAAAACATTAATGAAACAGCCATATCGCAATTGGAACGTATTTATGTTTCGTTCCGCAAACAACAAAGCCAATACCGGCCCGCCAACGGAATCAGCACACCGAGCGGAATGAGGCGCACCAAGCAATCGAAATAAAGTCCCGCCTGTCCCAATAACCGATAAATAACCGCTCGATTCGATTCGACTTTATTATCCTCGTTATTGCGAGGATTATTCATCGAGAAGATTCGGACTCAATCGATATTCACTCAATGCCACATTCAATGTTCTCTTCAAAAGTTTCGCGTCCAACGGAACAAGCGTGCTCGCCGATGTTGTTGCTTCTTCTCGACAACAGCTACTTCGGACATCGAAGTGTTTTGCCCGGAGGTGAAACGAATGGTCGCCGGAAGACGATACCGATACCCATAACGAGAAAGAGTTCGCATTCCGGGCCAAACTTTCACACTTTCTTTTTACTCGGATGACCCATCGTCGACGCGTATACGCGCGAACTTCCGTGTTTTCGTCGCGGCGACGAGCAGTCAAGTAGGTAAACGATTCGCGGTGTACGGATCTGGGAACTGCATGCCCGGGACGACGAGTATCGACGTCGTCGTATGCCGATGTTCTTCCACTCCCTCTCTAGTTCGTCCGTATTCGGGCCTCGGATTCGTACAGATTCCATACCTGCTAGAGACTGCGAGAGACCCGTATGCTTCTCTTTCTCCCCGTTCGTACGGATATACGCGACGATATATCCTCGATTTATCCGATGCGCTGATACAGCGTATCCTCGTACGTATACCATTGGTCATATATTTCATCAATGAGAACTTTGCTCGAGATGAAAATCCCGCGGGTTTGCGCCCACGATGCCCTTGATAACCGATCGCAACGCATACACGTAGGTACACACATACATTCCATAATCTTGGCTGAATCCCAGCTGCGGAGTGATCCGTACGATTGTTTGAGGCGTTCCAACAAGCTCCCGATGGTTACATACCGCTTAGTGAACGCGACGTTTGCCCGGTCGGTATCCGTTCGTTTGGAGTCGATCGACGACTGTTGACGCTCGGTCAATAATTGTACACGGTTATCATTCTTAGCCGATCGATTTCGTATCGTGATATACGTGCGTGCAATACCGTGATACGCTGGGGTGGGCAGCCGCTTCTCCCACGTTAAGCTCCAGCCAAGTCCAAGCGGCTCGGCACTATTAGGAAACTCGGAGCGAGAGAGTCGGAGGAGAATTACACTTCTCGTCCACCGTTAACCACCTTCCAGGCTTCATTACCCGCGGCTTCCAAGGTGGCTAACAAAGGGCTCAACCGCATCCCACTAATTGCTACGTTTGCGATAACGAACCTGTACTCTACGATATAATTCCCGAGTGGCCGAGCTGAATTTCTCCGATAACGGAATCGATCATGGTTTCTTTTCGTTTTTCTTTCTTCCTTTCAAGCACATTGAAAAATAAGAACAACTTATACGCCGACAGGGTTGTGGCAACAAATAAAACACCTAACGAGTCTCGTTTCAAGAAATTCCGGGGCTTCTGTCCGTCTGCATTATATGTTTCGAATCACGTATCGCTTCGCCAATTCCGGTAATGGGCGTAGAAGTATTGACAAGAATTCTCTCTTTCAATTCGATACAATCGGTAGTAATTCGGAGCGGAGAACTGAGCAAAAATGTATTCAATTCGACGATGTTCGATGCGGTCAATTCGCGGTTACGAACAAAGCCACGAAAGCGTTAGCGGGTACTCTTTCGAACTTGTTCACCGATAAGAAATTTGATTACCATCAAAGGAAAGTTTGTTTTTGAAAGAACGTAGGACGGGACGGGGAGGGGTTGTACTGATTGGCAAGAACGCCGGGAGCGATCCAGAAACGTCGCCGGTCCGAAGCGGAGCGACGGATGGAACAGGAGTAGATGTACGACGGAGAGCTTTCAGTAGCAGCAACCGCAACCCATCACGAATCGGCCAAAGACGAACTTGCGCGAATACCGACGAGAAATCGCTTTATGAACGCGCTGACGAGCACGAATTGTTACCTTCGGGCGTCGGTTCCGCGAGTACGACGCTCGACGAAATTGGAAGGAAACGTTATTGCCCGTAACGAAAGTTCATTCGTTCGAGACAAAACAAGATCGTGCTCGTATCTTTTTTTTTCTTTGTTTTTACCGAGAACAAAGAAAAGCCATTAAGCAGGGTTTATACACAGTTAGTTTTGTCTTTCCGAATGGGATTACTGAGTTTCCATGCGAAGTTGATGATGCATACGAACGCAAGATTTTTTTTCTTGATGTATTAATCAACATTCGTGACAAAAAAAGATTTCATACGCATATTCGATTTGCACGGACGCGAAGAGCGCAAACCATCGCGGAAGTTGGGACAAGTCGATGCGGGGTGCAAATTCCGGAAAGTATTCTTGCGATCGATGTGCTGTGACGGAACATCGGCTGATCTCAGAGAAAGCGCCGGAGAAAGTTCGCCGTTATCGATATTAATGCCGTCAATGAGACGCCGCCATACGGGCATTAGTACATCGGATCGATGCCCATAAAGGGATCGACATTTGATTTCCTACATTCGACGATCTTCGAATGACGCGGCTTCTCCCCAATACCGAGTTCTCTTCAGACTTCCGAACCATACAACGTAGTACGGCAAACTTTTTACGAACAGCTGGAGCATTGCCACGATTTTTTGTCGTTTATCGTTAGTAAAAATTCTTGCACACACCAATTCCCGTCACGAAGTTAGTTGCTTCAGCAATTTCGATTCGATCGTGGATGCACTTTTGTTCAGCTTTCATGTGAATGACATTAAACCGAAATAATTGTCAAAATCAACGCGATTTTTTTTTATTGACAAAGTTCCAACTGAAAGAATCTTGGAATTTTTTGTTTCAACCATTTCGGAAGTCCTTCACGTTCCTCGGCACGTAACTTCCGTTATGTAAAGCTAAAACAAAAGTTTCCGAAACTCCGTTGTATTCCCTCGTTCATGTACTCTTCTTCGTGATGTAAAATAGGAGCCGTAGCTTTTTCGATGGTCTTTCGCGGTGAAGCAAATATATCCCTCGAATCTTTACAAAAAACCAAAAACCGCGAATTTTCATAAAGTTGGTTCGGAAAATCGGCCTCAAAAAGTGTCGATTGTCGGTCGCTCGGGGGCTATTTCGGATATGTTTGAATACATGCAAATACTCCCACTGACAAAAAACGTTCCACTTGATTTCCGGCTCGATATGCAAAACTGTGTAATCTCATAATCGATCTGTCCCGAAGGCACATGACGCAAAATGTCACCACTGCATAATCGATTCAACGATTGGCTTGATAAGCTTTGATACTCATCGACAAGTAGGAAAGTTTGCCTCGTTGCGCGCACAACCACACAAGTTTATCATATTTCGCGCACGGGGTATGGAGAGCGGCATGAAATTCCGGACATTTGGCTTTCTGCAATATCTCGATGCCGGTTGGAATATTAAGTTCGTGATTGATGAGTGGCGGCACTACACCCGAGGGCAAATTCGCCGTCCCTCTCGACGCTCCGCTTCTTTCACCCTTTGAACAGTTTCATACTCGACCGCAACGCTGTGGCTATTCCGCGCGCTGATTGAGAACGATGCAGTGGTTTTGTCCTTTTTTTTTTTTCTATTTTCAATGCAAAATCTGCGCACACCGCCGTACTCGTCTGGGAAATCTACACGATTTTAAAGTAGATCTCGCGCTATCCAAAATTCACCGAACTCGTTATCGTCGAGATATTACAACTGCCGATAGAGCCGTCGCAGTAAAATTTCATTATCGTTCGATAGTCACGAAGTTTGCAGTACGAGGGAACGAAAGAAGAAAAAAATAGAGTCGTTATTGAAAACGATCGGCGGTGAAAGAGCGGCGTTATTGTTACTTTCCACGTACGATGGACAATGGAGTTGCGGCAGTTCCCTCCGAATCTCCGATTTTCGTATGTGCCCGCGAGTCGCGGATTGTCTATGGCGCATTCTCGAATACGTTCTTTTTTTATCAATGTTCCGATGTTCGTCGATGTTCCCATCGACTGTACGTAGGATTGCACGGTCCCGTTTCCCTTTCAAAGTTTCGACATGCTATCGCGTTGGTTTATTCGTGTAAAGCTCGCGATCTCCGCTGTATCGATTTGTCGTAATCGTAAATCGCGGTTTGTCCACTTGTCCGAAGCCGCTGTTGCCTCGCGGCGTATGTAAATTGTAAACGACCCGATGCTTCAGTTTCGCCCGATCCGCGGCCCGGAAGCTTTTTTTTTGTTTTTATTTCTTTCAACACTATTTACGAAGCCTTCATTTTTTACGAGCCGAACCAATGAATGGGCGTCATCTGTCATCAATTATTATTGGGAAAGAGAACAAGCCAACTTGAACGATAAAAGGTCACAATAGGTTTTTGTTCTTTTTTGATTTTTTTTTTCTCGTTTATTTAGGAACGCCGCGAATGAACGGCCAAAATGAATTGATCCGAAAAACAAAGCATCTTTGGCTTGTTAAACAGCAATATTTCATGCGAGCAGCCCAGGCCTATCGGCCCCAGCATCCGCGACGGTTTATTATTCATCGTTTATGTTGTGGTTAATGAAGCGCACTACATCGGCACTACCCTCATTAACTCCATGACACGTGCAGCCGAAGATACGAATGCTTACTGGATGGGGAACGAACGTGCGTCATTTAATATCCCCGGAGCCATATTAATTTCTCGCCTTTTGTTATTTCAACGTGAATTTCACGCCCGTTGGCGCGCTCGTAGTCGCGTGTGTAACCAACGGTTAGATACGCGTGAACCCTCATCCCTCTCTCGCTCCCTCTCTCTCTCTCTATATCCTTCCTCTCCGCGTGATCGCTCGACCGGCTCGACCGAGCCGAGAATTATGTAGGCAGAATACGTGCAACGAGCCGCGCATCCCGAAGTTCGGGCACGAAACTACCGACGAATTTCTAAGTCACGTACGCAAAGCGACGACACGCATACAGTGTCTCTATCAAATTACTTCGACTCTATTGCCAGCTACGAAAGTCACCCGGGTCTGCGAAAACGATCCGGCCTTAAACCGTATCGTCTCAACCTTTTCGCTATGTTGCACATTTATTTAAACTATCGGGTAAATTCGCAATCGCTTGTTGGAGTGAATATTATCCATATAAGGCAAACGGAAAAGGCAATGGAGGCCGAGGAGCCGAAGAACTGGAGATTTCTCGAGGATCCGAAGATGTCGACAAGTTCAGTTCGTACTCCGTTCGGTGTACAAACGTATTCAGTGCCTGTAGGATGCCACCTCATATTTCGCCTTATCCATAATCTTATCGCGTTCGTCCGGCATCACTTGGTAACGGGTTGTTCTTGATTCGCCTTTGCGATACTCGAACCCCTTGTCCGGAATCTCTATTCAAGTTTCACGTGGAAATTCAAGCCTCGCGACGAAAGCACCGAGGAAACTTTGTTCCCCACTGTTCCGGCTGAAGTTGCAACCGAGCGAACTCAGCGAGTATCGCTTTCGTATCTTGCGGCACTGCCATCCACCCTTGTGTACGGCTGTACCGAGTGTGCTGGATATACAATATGTACTCTGCATAGCTTAATCGCAGAGGTCGAGCGATAGTCTCTCGCGCAAGTTCGGGCCAACGGCGAACCCTTATTCCGCCTTCCGGTATTATTCCAGCATCATCTCCGAAGAGCCATACTTTCAGCGGTATTTGTTTCCTCCTCGGGGTTATTTCACCGACGTTGTATAACCCGCGCGTTTATAGGTATAAACTTTAATGTTTTACAAGGACCCGGTCATTTCGCCCGCGAGGACTTTAGTAGGAATAACCGTGGTGTATGTACGGGCGAGAGTTAATCCGAACGGAGCTTGTGGTCGAGAATAGAAAGATCTCACGAGTGTTGCGCGGTAAGGTGCGCATAAAAGCAGGAAAAACGAGCAAGGAAATTGTGGCGACGGTGTGTACCTACATCGTGTAGGTACACACCCCGGGTGGCTGTCATTTCAATTCACTCGGGGATATGTGCCCCGTCGCTGTGCCTCGAGCAGCAGCGAATGAGCCCACGGTCGCGGGCGCTCGGCCGCTTATTAAACGTCGCTCGCAATTCCGCGTGTCCTCTTGTGGGTTCCAAGCGCGGATAATACGCAGTCAACCAAGTAAAATCCTCTTCGCTCCGGAGCGATCTCCGCCACTGCCGTCGAGGCTCGCACACGATTTTGCGAGACTGCGAGCCTCTCGCGTTTGGGTAAAATATCCAACGGCCCCGCACAGCGGAAGCCACTTCCAGGCTATAGCGTACATCGCGCAGAGGTATTGCAAATAGCCGTTCGTTATAGTGCTGCAGTTGCAGTTTGCAGTTTGCAGTTTGCCGGCGCACGGAACACCGCGCTACGGCGTTCTTTTTCATTTATGAAACCCGAGTTAACGGCTACGATAACGATGTCGAGGGTCAGTGGGAGGCAACCAGACTTTGGATAGGACCTATGTCTTCATGCCGCTGTTATGACGGTACAGTGTAATACTCTTCTATCCGTTTCGCAGCCACTCGAACTATAAACATGCTTGCGAAGACACGAATCGCTTTGGAGCCATCGGTATAAAGTAGATTTTCAAATTTTCACCGAAGGCGTTGAAAATACGGAATACTCGGAATAAAAATTCCAGAGCGAGATCGACGGATTCGTTTAAAAAAATCGAATTTGAAAATCAAGGAAAATTGTGTATTTGTATTCGGAAAGAGTGACATATCAATTTCTGACAAAAAAAATAATTAGGTTGCGAAACGACAAGTTGAACGATTTTATTTGTTTGATATATTCTAGTCATCGTTATTATGCAAAACGAATGGTTTCATCATCCTTTACGTTTTCGATTTTCCCAGATTTTTATCCCACTGGGAAGCATAGCATTTTTTAAACTGCTTCGCCATACCCTGTGCTAACATATTCTATGAAATAACCGTGTTTTGTTATTAGAGCCTCGCTCTTTTTTATTGTCATTGGTTTCGCAACGAGAAGGAACTAATTACTCGCAGCTTTGTGCGCATCATTATCTCCTTGTGAAAGAGATACCATTTCTCTTTGCGTAACATTTTTCATTATGGTACATTTTTATATTAAAGGGGAAAATATGAAAAGGACTTACTCGCAATGTCGAAGGAATTAATTAATTCAAGGTAGTGGTGACTGTTCGCGTGGAACATGTATGACGTCGTTGAGCTGCTGCAATGAGTTTGCTCTATATATGTCTGGCGATAATAATATAGATCTGAGATGCATCGGATGCTCGGATGCACATTGTTATTTCAAGGCTCGTGAAATGAGGAATATAAAAAATGCATAATGTAAGGATTTTGTTGTATCTTATCGTAACGTTTAGTGGGATATAAGTAGTTTTGTGCGAAACAAACAAGGCATCGTGTAGAGAACGAGAGGTAAATTAATCCGGCATATCCACCAATTTATTTTCGATTTTCTTGACAATCCGATCGAGCAACTAATCCCTTTTGGCGCGGTAGACGATTGAATAGCGAGAAACTCGCAGTCGTTGAAATGTACGTATAGATAGACATACATTCGTACGTGTCTAGTTGGCGGTATATAGCTCGCGGTACGATCCGTTTCCATTGGAAGCAAAGGCCTCTGCTTCCGATAATCGAAGGCTTGTTTCGACGGTGCCGGTAATACCCTGGGCAATCCCTTCGCGTCTCTCGTTTCCCCGACATACACGGCCAATCTACACGTTAATCCGGCGTTCGTCGTGCCGGTAGATTCGGCAAACGAATATCGATTATAATCGAGCGAAGCTTCGGGTGAACGCTGGCAAACAGAGGGTGAAATCTTCTCTTCCTCTGTCTCGCTCGCATCACCGACCACCGCAGCTGCACGGATGGTTATAACCACGAACAATCTCTCTTTCTCTCGCGAAGCACAAGTTGCTCAAGGGGATGTGAAAACGGGAATCGAGCGCCCGACGAAGCAGTATCCAGTACCAGCCGCAGCACCCGACTACCGAGGATTTTCTCAACAAGGCGGGGGATTTCATTCCCTTTGACTCGATTTTCTTCTGCTCGCTCTATTCACCGGCAGAAGCACTTACCTCAGCTCAATACCTTCAAACTAGCGCGCTTCTCTCGCCGCAACGTTTAGAGTTCCTTCGACCAACTGTTTTTACTTGAGCGTAAGCGGCATTGATTGCGAGAATTTTCGTTAGGCGTTGGAGTTAAACGACACGTGTAAATAGTTCGGATAACTTTCATTGTATTTTATAGCGACACAAAAACGGCTTGCCGATGATTCTTCCTTTGATCTTTCAAACTCGTAACACATCGCCACGGGCGCTTTACCCGCTCGTTTTCTCCCTTCTATTTACATAGATAAGATTGCCCATCTCGCGAAACAAGCGTCTTAACGACAGCGAAGCCGTGGGTCGAAGCCAGTCATGCCGATGAGTCGAATTATCGCGTTACCATCCCGCGTCGGATAATCATGCAGTCTTTGCTGTTGGTCGACGAGGAGAGACTCTCGCGACGAGATTCTCAAGCTCGATTAATTAGCACGGAAATAATTTCTTGCTTGGTAAACGACAAACGTTTGAGTCTCACGGGTGAAAGGTTTGCAGGGGACTCGATTTGGCGCTCGGTCGTCTTCAAACTTGATGAATACGGAAACTTTGATACTTGACTTTGTCGCCGATACGATTATGCGGGTGCGTTAAACGAGGGGTCGCACGGAGCTGCCGACTCGCCAGGTGACGACGTTCCCAACTCTTGCGCGAAGCTATCCCTTTGTTCTCTCCGGAAATCATTTTCTACTCTAGGCAATTTTAGCCCTCGCTTTCGACATTAACTTCCTCGTCGTTTATTGCGCGCGGTAGCTAAGAGATTGAAATGGGCTTTTCGCCGGGTGCACCGACGAAACATGCCAATGTTAACTACGACACAAGATAAAGGAATTCCCGTCAAGATTCAACTCCCATTCGCGTTTGCCGTGTAATCCCATATTCAAAAATGCTCTTCCGTACGTTTGCGCGGTTTCCACAGGAATGGCGCCTTTGCGCGCGGATACGACGGTACGAGGATACGGAAAAGATTCGATCCTGTTGCTTTTGTTCGTTGGTAGACGGAAGCTTCGCGGACCATCGGGTCGCGATACTATTCCGAGTCGCGAAAGGTCCTCGGAATTGCAAATGTTTCGGCGCGCGATGCCAGACTCTCGGTTCTCTCGTCTCCGACGGATCCGCTTTGCCTTTCGCCCGCCTCACGGGCGACGGGAGAACGGCAGCCGTAAGTACGAAGGGCCTTTCCACTCGGCGATATGGAAATTTAATACGCGACAGCTGCAGCATCCCATCGGCGCATTCGAGAAAGACGATTTTTGGAAAGCTTCAGTTGCGCTTTTTTTACCGAGTTTCGCTGTCCGACGGCGAGCGTCTTATTAGCAACGAATAGTCGTATTTTCAATCAGCTCGTTGGGAGTTGCGAAAGTGTTTGACGACCGTCTGATAGTTCACCGCACGCGAAAAGCCCTACCCCCATCGAGTCGTACGGTCTGGTGTATACATCCCTGTTATATTGGCGTCGTATATTATGGCTCGCGTGGCTGCTCGCGTGGCTCGTACGCGGTCGAACGTCGGCGAATGGAAAAACTAAAGACTTGACATAAAACGATTTACGAGAAACGCGTCGGCGGTTCGCCCGTCGGTTATTCCTACCCCTCCTATCCCCGTTCATGAGAATTACGACGTTATACTCCGTGTAGCAACCTTTTGCATGTACTCACGGTATAGTCCACCCTCACCCCTACGTAAGCCGGAGAAGCGCCTTCTTCTCGCATGTTTCGAAAATATAAATTCTTCTCATTTTCTCCGTTCCGTAATACTGGCGAAGATACTCCGCCGCTCGCGTGCATAACTAAATGAGCGTACAAAAAGAAACTAAATGAAAGAAAAAAAGAAAAAGAAAAAAAACACGTTAAGTATGAATACGAGAAAGAATAATTTCGAAATCGGATCCGACGCGATTAAGGGATCCGACGGTGTCGGAGTTAACAGTCTCTCCGACTCGAGATGTAGCAGCGACCGGCAATCATTTCGGCTAATGGAAATTTTGCGATCGGCGGATAAAAAGAACGGAGGGAAGAGACGAGATGGAAAAGAGGCAAAAGAACCGGACGGGTTGGCGACGCCCGGGTTCACCGCAATAGAAACGCAAAGGTGTTCGCCGGGGGACCGTGAAAACCCTACGACCGCGCGGATGACGTCCGCGACCGATCTGATTTGCCCGTATAGCTTCGCCGACCTCTCGTTTTCCGGTGTCCCTCTCCCGCTGCCCGGTAACGAATTTCATCAACGAGAATATCTCCTCCCGTCTATCGGGCTCGATTCATTCACTGGCCAGGCTTTCCATCGATACAAGCGTTTATTTCTTTTTCCGCAAATCGCACTAAATCCGAACGATTGTCTCTATTCCTCTGTCAACTCGCTTGAGACAAAGCAACGTTGATCGAATATCGCAATGTCGGTTAAAAAAAACCGTATTATTCTTGGTCAATGCCGTGGACATACGAAAGTTTATGAATCGATTCGATACACATAAACGGCGATCACAAATTTATCGAGACGGAATCAATATTCCGAGGTTGCCTCGGAGTGAGCGTTCGGTTGAGCGGTCCGGCGAGCGTAAATTAAACGTAGACGCGGTTGGAATAACCGCGGGTCAGGTGTTCGCGCAGCCTCGGAGAACTTCGAGCTGGATACCCATAGAATTCTCCGTGTGGAACACCGAGAGTGCCAACTCCGTACCGTACCGAGCGTCGAGTTTACAACGTTCGTATCCTCGACTTTGGCCCACACATCGCGGCATTCCATTTAACATTCCCGGCACTGCGCTTAATTTCTAGACGATACATTTGCCAGCGGTGGCTTGTGAATTCGCGTTGCGCCGAGCTGTAATGCAACACGTTGCCGTATATCTATAGTTTTTTCTATAGTTTCCCTTATCGCTTCGAATGACCAAGCACCCTGTGTCCAAGCTTTAATGAATACCCCCCTCGCCCCTCCCCCAACCGGAAAGAACGAAAGCAGAAATAAGTTTAACAAAAAAGTGTTACACGATATATAACGAAGAAAAAGGAGTGCTCGGGTTAATCGTCGCGAATAGCCTCACGTCCATCGGTAAAGTATATGGTAAACTTATCTCCAACCCCGGCGAAGCCCCTCGAAAGCTTCGGCGAGGATAACAAGTTCACAGAGCTCGAACCGCGGAGCAACCTACCTTCGTGTAGCCGCGACCAAAAGGATACTTTGAAAAGTATACTTAGACCCCTCGCGATGGTTGCGCGCTGCATCTGCGAAAAGTTTCGCCGTTTCGGCAGCCGAGCCAGTTTTTTCTTTGTTCTTCGTCTCTCCTTTCTTTTCTTCCATTCATTTTTTTCCCCGTTCTCTCGTCCTACCTACATTGTAAAGTATATTTCAACATCAAGGAGTGTCCCATTTCTCTGGAAGGTAGAGTCTGCCAGAATCGCGAGCGACCCTCGCTACTCGCGTCCTCTCATTCCCGGTCATCCACTCCGTAGAGCAGAGTTCGCAACAGTGTATTCTCGATTCGGAGAGGGCAAAAAGGGAATCGGGCGAGCGGGATCATTTCCAGATCACTGCCGGAGTGCCCGCGAAACTTCTGTCGGCCTCTTTCCATCTTCTCCGCAAAAGAGTCAGCTAGGCGAAGGGATAGGAACGTCCTACCGTCAGAAACGCTTTTTCAACCTGCCTTAAAGACTCGCTAATTTCACTACTCGGAACTTCATATTCCGCTCGAACAGAGGCCGAGTGGCTAGAAAAGTTTTCAGAAATCCATTAACCCCTTCCCCCTTCCCTTCCCTCGCCGCACACACACGTACGCGCACACAAGGGCCGGTGGACGGCCGGCCGGGGTGTGAGAAGGCAGGAACGCCAGAGCGTTTTACGAGAAGCCTCCCAGCCTCCGGGCGTTCTCCTGTGGCCCGTTCCCGATACCCCGCGAGATCTAGTCGCGAGTGCAGAGGAAGACTCTGACGCTCCCGGCGACCTTTCCAAGTGGAAACTCCCTCGTCGTCGAAAGATTCGCTTGCCCGGCCGCACGATGGGTTCTCTCTCTCCCTCCCTCGGTGGCGGTTCACCCGCTGCCGGGGAGAGGTTCCACAGCCACCAACGTCCCCGGCTATTATATTTCTGCAACGGTAGGATCGATACTCTCGATACCTCTTAGCCCTTCCTTCCTCTCTCGTGACACTCCCCCACCCCCTCCCCCATCTCCCTCTCTTTCTCGTTCTTCGGCGCTCTTATTCTCTCCTCGGGTTATCAAACTTTCGATCTTCACGATACTTGACCGCGCACTTTTGTACTCTTTGTACAACTCGCGACCTGTATTCTCGTTTTCGCGTTCAACCGTTTACACTCCGACACCCCCGCCCGTATAAAATCTTTGTCGTTCGGAATTCACGGAGCCCGAGCTTCGCTTATCGATTTGGAATTTTCACGTGGAAAACAGCAAAATAGCCGAACAAATTTTACGTTCACTCGTTTTGAATTAAACCAAGTCACGCGCGGCTTGTAAACTACGATACCGGTCCGAAAGTAATAGGATAGTCGCAAGAATGTTTCCATGGTCCTGCAGCGGCGATTCCCGCTCCAGAAACGTCGTCGACAGCGAAGTAGCCGCACGATCCCGCTATCCACGAGACACCGTCGTAGAGATACGACAAAAATGTATTCCCTCACGCGTAGCTCTCGCGAGCGAGAAGGATGCGCGCTCGCGCCCTTCTCAACAATTTTCCAATCAATTTTCATCGAATATTCACTCTTCCGGATATGGATCTATGGAATGGAATATAAAAATGAATCAGACGTATGATTCGAGCTGCGAAGAAAAAAGAAACAAATTCGATTCTCAGTTGTGGCGGGTCTTTGTCATCCCAGAAATAACTCGAGACTGCGAACCGGAGAGCGAGGAGATGCGATAATATTGCAGCCGCTGGTGGTGGAACGTTCCTCTACCAAACGTTGTGGCCACGAAGCAGATAGCGTTGCTGCATATTTCATGGTGCACACCGTAACGTAACGTAACGTACACCCCGCATGGGAAATCCTAACATGGCTGCTGCTACGGCAACTTCCGGCTAGTAGCAGCAACCTCCTGTCCCTCGCACCTCGTTCTACCCCCCTTCACCGCTCGAGCACAATGTCGCAACAAGAGTGTTTTGGGCCAACTATTTTCGCGAGCATCGATCGTGTCTCATCCGCAACATGCCTAGACCTCTCGGCCTCTCTTCCCTCACCGTCGCTTCGCCCAATAAAAAATGTATCAAACGCTTTCGAGTTTTTCGTACCTAAGTATGTCCGAGCTTCACCTTCGACGCGACTCTCGACCCCCGAAATAAAATGAATGCGACAAGAACGGTTAAAACGCCGTGACAACGTATGGGAAATGACGCGAGGTAAAAGCCCTCGGGGATCAGGACGCAACAACACGTAGTCCGCTTACTCGCTAGAGACACGAGCATAACGTACAGAGAACGGCATTGTGTCTATAAATTAATTAGCCAAAGTCTCTAAGACTTAAAAGCCGAGCATGCACCGCCGGCGCCTCGAGCTATCTAAATCTACATTAAGCCACCCGACATTGCGTATATATAACCGCCTTGGTGTACGAAATTTACAACGAGCATCTACGGCGTTTACCAAGAAACCTACCTGCCGCTGAAGAGGGCAAGCCAGAGGTACGAACCTCAAGGGATTTCGGAAGCTGGAGAGCGAGGCGCCGAGTCCGAGACCGTGCGAGAGAGGCACCCGATGACAAGATCCAAGCAGACTGCTATTTCACTGTATTCCGATCGTTTCATCGAAACGAAATTGGCCCTTTTAATGAGACTTTGAATTTAAACTCAAAGCGTTACATTGCAATTTACCTACAACGGCGTTTTATTCCTTGTTTCGGTTAATCGATCAATGGTCCGAATCGATTGAAACTAAGCAGGAACTTCGCTACTCTGTGAAACAAATTTGTCGAAAAATCAATGTATCGATATTCGAATCGAGCACATAAAATGATACTTTAAATTCAATGCAGAATCACGGTGAACAATTAATGGAGAGTATATTGAAAGCTGCAGTCGAGACTTTACACTTTTATTTTTCGATAAAAGGAACTTAAGTTCAATACATTACTTTAATTTCACTGAATGAATTTCCATTTATTTCTCATTGCACATTGAATTCAGTGCACCCGTTTGTAGATAAAAACTTCCGATTTTTTTGTTCGATTCGATTTTTTTGAACAAACCCGTCGTTTTGATCCCAAACACGAAGAGCCGGGGCATTTAGTCGACGCCAAATTAGTTTTCTTATTACCTTGTAGGTACACAAGTTCTCTGGCGGTAGTGGAATCGTGAAAAACCTGCAGTCGGGGAAGTTTCGGAGGTTGGAAATTCAGAGAATTTTGAGATTCTTTCCGAATTCCGATGAATTCGCTCTCCCAGAGAAAAAAACCGCAACACAAATGTTATGTGCCATATAATATTATTCCTTTCGTTCTTATCGACATTTTCAAAAATCCTTCTATTGCAGAGTATTCCAATAATGTTTATTCGTTTCTCCCAGAATAGTCATTTTTATTGTAAGTGTCGAATCACGGTTCAACCTTCTCTTGTCGACATGAATATTCGTTGCAAAACTTTCACGGAAAATCGAAATTCCAAATCTGGAAAATGCGGAGAAACTTGGCCCCGAAGCTTCGCTAATATTGCGGAATATTGCGAGCGTGAAAGTATCGTTGAACTCTCATTAAAAAATTATTGCGAAACGCTAAAGAAGCGATTGAGAAATAAAGTTTGGCGATAAAGCGAAACGTACGAGTAAAGTACTCAAGTTTTCGGGACACTAAGATTACTCGATGGCTAAGCCAGTTGTTACCGAGCTCTCGAGGTTCGGTAAACAGAAACTGCGAGAGGATTTCCGACGATTACCAGTCAGTTTCTTGCATCTCGTAATATGCCAAACAGCTAAGAGATACCGTTGCTTGAGATACATTCGTGTGGCCGTTAAACAACGCAGTGGATATGGTATATGTCGTAGAGTCACATCACTCGAGAGAGCGATAAAGGATTTTACGGTGGGTATGGCGAATCTACAATAGTGCCCGATAGTTGCGCTCACTGGAACGCAACAGCTGGTAAACGGCGTTGCTCGTGTACATACGGCTATTGCGATAGCGCGCCGTTATTCTGCGATATCAAGTCCACAACGTCGGACCGTGAAACATTCTTTATGTCCCCCATAAAGCTCCATCGAAGACGTTTTTCCGAGAAAATTGCCGCTCCGAGGTGAGATCCGTCTCCGCATGCCTGTATACAGTCGAAAAATTTACAAGAGCCTCGAGAGCCTCACCGATATCGATTATCTTAGCGATTCGGAGAGCGAGCTTTTTCTTTTTTCTTTAACCCCCCTTTTTTTTACTTTCTACGATCCTCTGCGAGAGCTCCGAGATCCCGGAGCATCGTCCGTGCGACGCAAACTGGACAATAGCGAGCTTAGCTCGGATAAGACATCCCATAGAGCGCGCGGGGCAAAAGGAACGGGAGGAGATTCCAAGTAAAATGAGTTTCGCGGGTAAAACGGGCCGCGGGCTTTTATGAAAAGGTTAAAGCTCGTGGTAGTATATTGTCGACTCGGACGACCGTCGCAAGAAGTCTTCTCAGCTTTGCTCCTGTGTCGGCTACCGGGCTAGTGTACGCAGGGGGAGCTCTTCCTCTGCGGATGTGTGTGGGTGGGTGGGGGCTGTAACGCATGTAGCTATATCGCGCTCGTACGGCGAGAAGGTCCCAGCCGGTTCGCTCTCTGAGCACTATATAAGATGAATAACTACGTAGGTAGGATGGCATAGCCACGTGCACTCTCTCACCGATACACGCAAGGCTTTTCCAGGAATAAATTTAAATATCGCCCCCCGTTCTTTGATATGTTAACGAGCTTCCTGCAGGACCCACCGGTAATAGCTCCACCAGCGCAGGGCCAAAGGCTGGAAATTCAACAAAATTTTCTGACAGCCTTTCTTTTCGCGACTTTCCTCCTCCGTTTTTCTTCCTTTTTTCCTTTTCGTTGCTTCAATGTCTCTTTTTATCCGTAGCCATTGTGCGCTTCGCTACGGTCGCACATAATTATTCATAACTCTGAATCTTTTTCGATGAGTCAAAGAGGACATTTCACGCCGATGCTCGACAGTGTTTTTCAACCGTGTCATCTTGGCAAGTGGCACTGTATAACCACTCGAATGATTTGTCACCTCGTCTTGGAACCATCCTCGAGCTTTCCCCCCGTTACTCTCGGTGAATTCGTCTGGTTCGTTTGCGCACTTTCTCGTATAAACTCGAGTATACGCTGTGCGCGCTTGTGACATATGCAATATCCGTGTCGCTGAGGATTTATACGTTGCGAGGGGACGGTCCGTTTCACCTGTCGTGAAATATGCAAATGCCGAGCGCCGAGGCATGCCAACTCCACGACCTAGACATTCCCATTGTTCCCCTCCTGCCTTGTCTTATCGTGTTTTTTTTCTTCTTTTTTTTTTGGCATATTAATAGCCAACAGCCTCGCGACGCAAACTCAGCACTCGGCCATCTGTCTCCGGTGTTCCAGGCTTTTATTAAGGAAAATTTCACTTTTCACCGAGTTCGCTCTCGCTGCTGTGACACAGCGAACGCCTAGACATGACTCCGAGTACACATTACTTAAGGGTGGAATCTGGTCCGTACGAAGTATGCTGGGAAATAATATCAGGCCCAAATGTGGCGCCCTACACGGGCCGCGTGCAACGTGTAGCGCTCAGGTAGTGATCGTAATCCAGGAATCGCGTCCAGTAGCTTTTTGGTCCTGAGTCGGTTCTGATCGAATGTTGCGACTTAGATGACGAAATTTATAAAAAAATATTACTCTTTCGACTAATTGAAGTAGCTAACTAATGCTTAACACAGAATATTATTTATTATTGTTGATTGAACTTAGGTTACATATTATAAATACAGAATCCATTTACCTCGGCAACGGACCGGGGAACTTAATCAGGCATGTCTTACCGATGTCCGATATTGCCTGGATAAAAAATACGTCAGTGGCAGAAAATTTCTACTCGGGGCAGTGTCAGAATTGCATTTTCGCACTAGTTCGATCAATGGTTTAGACGGGTATTTAAAATATATACGATGAATTTAACACTCACTCCGGAAAACATAACGCGAAGCGCAAAAACAGGGTCCAATTTCATAATTTAATTACCGGGTTCCCGTTTGTGCATGGAAACACACCACCGTTCTCCATCAAATTCGATGGCGACGAGTCGAATACTTAATTAAGCGTAACGATGGTGACATCAATGTCGCTCGCGAAATACAGTACATTTGTTTATCGACATTATTTAAAAAATGATGATGAGAGGATAAAATACACATTCGACCGAATGATGAGGCATTACTTGATTGAATAGTGGATTCGGATGGTATGCGAGTATTTCCGTGCGACGAACGCCGCCAGAGCGCTCGGATAGGTATTCAAATGAAGACATTAGAATGAAGACTGACCTCAAATGCTCGCCGCGTTTCCGCGTAAAATATTTTTAACGACAACCCCGAAAATTATTCATTTATATTTGGATTGTTTTTCCCGTCACCGGGCAAAAAAAATGATATTGCGAAAAAATAAAAATTCCCATAGCGTTCGCACACGCGCCACCTCCGGTTCGACACCGTAACGAATTAACGCGCGGGCCGATGCTCGCTGCGAAATTTCCGTGGCTCATAAAAACCGGCGAATACAAACGCTCGTCGCGTCGTTTAAACACGATCGCATTCATTCCCGCCAGTTACCAATTTAATACTGTAATTCGATTCGTTCCTGTACACAACACCGACGAGGATTGGCGGGCACGAAACTCGTTTCGATTGAATTTAATTTCATAACGTATACCGTACGGTTCGACGGTTCGGTCTCCATTAGCCCGATGCCCGTGTTTAAAATCGAAGGCTATCGAACGCTTTGCCGGTGAATATTTCATTATCCTTCGGATATAATACGATCTTCGCAACCGTTTCCAATATACGGAAGATACGTATCGGTTAGCAAAATAATTTTATCGAACGGAAATATCGTAATATTTTTGTGAACGCGGCAGAGCGTGGCGGTGGAGGTTGAAATTATTGCTTTGCGAAATTCGAGCCGGTGGTGTTTATATCAATGAATAAACAAGGGTTTATTCGATACCTCGATATCGCCGGATCTACCCTTTTATTTTCATTTATAAATGAAAACGACGCAGATGGACCGGGGAAAAGAAATGTACCAGTTTATTTTAAAATGATAAATTTAGAAATTTTGAAACAATATGATAAAAAAATAAAAATGAAAGAGTTTAGGCGTAAGTAGGGGAATGAATTCAACGGTTTTTTCTCTAAATAAATTTCATCGTGGGCGTAAGCAATATTGTATCCTTCTCAGTTTGTCGTTGCCATTCTTGATTGCTGTCTCGAGAGGTAGGATCGAACCTCGCCCGCGGCAAGTTGTCTTTATCCTATCTCGACAAAAATGTTATCCTGCGTTGGACAAGCGATGCGGTGTGCGATGGTCTTTTGAAATTCCGTAATCCTCCTCCCCCCGTTCGAGAGATTACACACAAAACTTTTCGCTTAGATAAAACGTTACAGTGTCTCCGACAGTCTTATAGATACAGCAGCGACACGGGAAGGGTCGGCGAGTCCCGGAGCACGAGCGTGTGTATATTCTCGAGACGAGACGCGTCGTTTGGCCAGAGCATTAGGGTGGAGCTATGACATTTTTTTATTCCCACGAACGTAGGGCATGCAGTCCCAGAGCAATTGTTTTTTTGCCTTCGGCTACCAGAGATATATAGATAGATATGTGCGGTGCCGCGAGAGTAAGGAACCGGAGAGCCGCGAGGGATCTTTTGCTCACGCGCGAGTTGATTCTTTTATCCAAGACACGTCATCCGCTCGTCGGACGTGCGGATCTTTCTTTATCTCGTGTCACCTTGCCGAGACAAATTTTTTCTTTTTTCCTTTCTTTTTTTTTTCGAAAGAGAGTCGATAAACCCTCGGAACAAGATATATCTACCACCGTAGGTATAGGCGCATTTGTGTATATGTGTGTATGCTCGCACCCCGAGACAGTCGAGTATTCCGATAAAATACGAGCTTCCGTGGCGTTGGACAGTCAGAAGGCAAGAAGGTGCAAGATAGAGGAGTTCGGGGTGAGTGAGCTGCGCTGCCGGAGGGGGGTGGGTTCTGGACGCCCCGGCTGGAATTGGTGTAGGCCTTCCGAGCCATTGCTCGCCGGATGTTGAAATACGGTCCTTGCCGGTCGGACAGTAAACTCCGAGTTACGAACCCTTGCGGGTAGTAAACGCCCGAGACACGGGGACAGGGAGGAGGAGGGGGAGAGATGTTGCGCCTCGTAAACTTGGGTTGTTAATGAAATAATTAAACAGCTACCTACGCTTATACGTCTTCGAGCGAATGTGTAATACAACCGCCGAGCATCTCACACCATCTTTTCGCGAAGAAGCAAGCGCATTTGTACAAACCACTCTTCCAATTGGCCATTACCGATTTCTCCGGCACCCCTAATTGCACACAGCTACAAATTACCTCTTCTGGAGCTGCGAACAGTCGCGAAATTAGTATATTAGGCCACGCGGGAGTAAAGTGCGTCTTTTCGCCGAGTGGGAAGTTTCATTGATGAGAAATTCACACGAGGTGGAAGTGCATCTTCTCCCGCGTGGCATCCACTATTGTTTCTCCGACTTGGCTGAAATTTACAATACTATTATGCCTGCTACGGCCCATCGACTTGTGAACTACTTTTCGTCCCGAGGAAGGAAAAGTACTACTCTTTCTACTTAGTAGGTAAAGTACTACCTGTAAAGAACTTTTTTACTTTTTAGTGATTTTTCTTTTTAGTAGAAAAAGTCATGCTTTTTCTTCCGCTGGTCAAGTACCGGTAATTTTCTATCCGCGTTGCAGGCACGAAATATGGTCATCTTAGCATAGTCGGGAAAATATTATTCCTTGGTATACTCAAAGGTCATCCAAGTATACCCAACCTTCCCATCTTGGATTGAATTTCTCACCGAAGCCATATCGTTCCAACGTCAAAGGAAACTCGTACGTTCGTCCGTTATCAGCGAAAGGTCTATATGTCGCGTTTAGGATAAACGTCGTAGCGTGCAGCATCGTCCTTTATGTTTCCTCCAATCAAGTTCATCTGGAAGTGCTTCCTCGGACCTTGCGATGCGTTGTCGTCAATCAACGAAGCTCTTCGTGACTCACGTAACATGCGCCGGGCGCTCAATTAAACACGATCATGATACACAGAGCAAACACAACGAATCGCGTGGTCCCGCCCCATTTTTCCACGGGTCTCTCCCAATCGAGCTCCCCTATTCAAAATAATTCATTGTTCTCACTGTATGAAAACTGCAACCCAATCGAGCGACAATCGAGGCTCATAACGTTGTTTCGTCTATTTGCAGCTTGGACAGGGATCAACCTTTCACATTCCAATTGGGCGTTGGACAGGTGATCAAGGGATGGGATCAGGGACTCGTCGACATGTGCGTCGGCGAAAAGAGGAAACTCACCATCCCGCCCGATCTAGGATACGGCGATCGCGGAGCCGGAAATGTCATTCCCGGTGGTAAGTTGACAATCATTTTTTGTATTTTTCCTACTCCGAAAAAAGAGGAAAAAGCCATGTATAAATTAGTTGAGGATACTAGTTGCAAGAATCATTTAATTTGTTATCTCTTTCATTAAAAAATAATTAGTTGGAATAGAAAGAACTTTGCTGTACACACAAAAAAAACTACGATTTCAGCAAATGTCTTGTTAAAATGAATGATTTTTCACAGTGTGATTAGTAGAAATTTCTCATTTCATTTTTAACAATAATATCAATTTTCTATTAATTTTTAATTGAAAATTTTGTTCGTGGTCAATTTTTACAACGTATCGGTTCCCGCGACGTATCGGTTACTGGGCACAAATGGTAAAAGTTGAGAATTAATTGGATTGCGCCCACTGATTGGCAAGGTGCACGCTGCCACAATGAATGCTCAAAACTACTTCTGTTATTGCACTTAAGAACATTCGTTCTTTCTGTCGATGAATTATCTCCTTTGAACTGTATCCTTAGAATCGACTTTTTCGACATCAACCAACTATTTTTGTGCGCTTAAATTACACGTGCGTGCGACAACGATGCCCGTTGTCGAAAAGAGAACGCGAATCAAAATCAAAATCGAGCGGCGGGGGTGTCTGTTTCCCTTGTTGCTTTTCCCTAACGCTCGGTGTCTAGACGATGTACAGATATGAGGTCCATCGAAACGAACCAATTAGCGAACATTCGACGGATAACGTTCGTCGATCCGGCAATTGACAGAGTTCTCCTCGTTTGTCGATCTTTGTTTCTCCCCTGGCAAAATTGGGAGGTCCACGCAGGCGTCCGCGGAGGTGATGGTTGATGCGCGCGATTAAAGGGGATCGACGGAAGCGTAGTCGATCACGGAATTTGCAGGAAACGCGAGTGCTGACCCTCGCTACTCCGTCTCTCTCTCTCCCTCTCGATGAGGGCTGAGAGGTCATCACTTTTCAAATTACTCGAGAGAGCCATTCTACGTTTTGTCCGGCGTTATAGCCCAGGCAGCACAAAGGGAATAGTTAGGCAACGCGCAAAATCGAAGTAAAAAATGCAATCGGACAGAATTCCGATAAAGCGAGACGGTGGCATCGACATCGGCGACCATTAAATTGAATGGCGCGTGGTGTGTGTCCCACCGGTGGAGAGAGGGCGTCACGCGGGACGACCTCGTACACAACTCTCGAGCTATCGCGCGAGTTCCGGGGCTCGCCGTTATAGGTGCAGGCACCGGGAGTTCGGTTGCAGTGGAAACAGGGCTACGGCCGCGTATCCGCGAACCCGAGGCCTCGCGAACCTTGTTCAATTTCCATAGAACCATCTGCGACTATAGCGTGTCGTTTCCACGTGACGATTCAACGAGCATCGCGTTCCCGGCCATCAAAGACCCTTAGTATGTACATGCTATACTTTGTATATAGGCTATTAGGGACTCGCAAAGCTCGCGAGAGCTTTCGCGTTGCGTCTGTCTGGATAACAACAATTTCTCACCGCTGCCGTAACTAATATTAATTAAAATCCGATATTATTGATATGGAGCGTGTTGATTTCCCGTTTCCGTCCCTCCGGCGCAGAACCATTTCAAGGCTCGCCGCAGCCCCTCACAGAAGGGTGGATTATTCTAAGTACCCGTATAAGTACCCCGACACTAGTATCAACATTTCCTCTCATTGATGTAGAGATTTTTAATCTTTTCCAAGGGCCCACCGCCCAATGCCGGAAAGCAGCAAATATTGTCTCCCTAAGACGGTCTCAAAGACCGACCGTGTTTCATTCGCTCGAGGCGCTGAGCAAGGTTCTCCCTCAGAGCGGGAACCTTCAGATGAGAATTCTTGTATACGGCACCATCGGCGGCCACACGTTCATATGTATTGTTACGAAACAAAGACACCGTTTATTATAAAAGAAAAGAATGAACGTTTATTGAATCGGGATATTTTAATTCCAGGGCTGAGGGGGTCACACAGACCTCCCGGGCTCTTCGAGCTTTCCATGGCTCGAGGCTCGATTCCCGAACGCGGCGGCCTTTTTGGCGGCCCGAACGCGGCGAGATCTTTTTGTAATATCGAGAGATATAGAGAGTGATATACACTATTACAGCATGGCATGCGAGCAGATACGGCTTCACGGACTCGTTCGCCGTCCACTCAATGTTACAAGTTGTGTGCACTACACGGCCGATACCGATATGACTCGTTCAAACAGCGAATAATTAAGCACCATATTTCATTAGCGGCCATTTAATCGCAGCCGGGACCATCGGTAATTAATGCGTTGCGATGTTGCACGGGATTCGGTTCACCCTACGAACGTTGCTGCCTTCCCGATATCATAATATCGGCGCATCAATATTTCTAGATTCGCCGCTGATGCCGAAGCGTAAAATCAATAATTCTCACGTTCCGTACACGTACCTATCTCTATATTTGGCTACCAGTCGCAAGCCCAACACGCGATCGTCGCCGCCGAGAGGTCGAGACCTCGCTCTACCGCTACCGCTTTTCGATATATAGGACAAACGTTTGCAAGCCAGAATTAACGGAACGGCATCTCGCAGCATTGGAATTTACTTTCATTTGATATTCTTCTCGAATACCTGACACTTGTCGGGTCGTCTGGTTAACGAACACTGAAATGGATCAATGCTTCGCCGTAACGCTGACGAGGAATGATTGATGTCCGATGTGCCTATTTGCAGACACATTCGTTGTAAGGATCATTGGTAGAAGTAGCTCATTCGGGCTTAAAATAAGAGTATAGCAATTCTTTCGCGTAAAAATATATTCTCGTTTACGAAAATTTAGTGGGCAAACGAAATCACCGGGCGGCTTTTTTTGTCCACTAGAATCCGATAGATTTATGAATTTCCATTGAACGCGTGATGACTTTTTAAAGATAACTAAAATGTCGATTTTTTTTGCGACAAAAAGTCTTGAAATAATTTTCCGTCGCTCGATATCTCTTTTACGTTAGATCACGAGACAAAAAATTACTCCGCGCCAAGCGCGGTATTACGCATGGAAAAAAAACCACGAATGAACCGGCGAAAATATTATTTCACATGTCCACTTGTCTGAAGCGTTTCGATTCCACTGAAACGCTGATATTTTTCACTCGTAGAGCATCGATCGTGATCGTAGCTCGTGATTCTATCGCGTATCAAATTCGAAAGTCGGCGCGAGTAATATTCGACAGTGCTCGAGTTCGTTTGCAGAAGAAATGTGGTGCCAATTTAAGAATAAAATCGATGTAAAAAATGTTACAATACGACAATTCGCATGTCGGAGATACAGGACGAATATACGATCCTCAGTGACGTATGCATATCGCGAACGGTATAGGAAAGGCAGAGGAACGCGAATGGAGCTCCGATGCGACGACGTTCTGGACGTATTGGATTTTTATCGGGTTTCGGCCAATCAGGCGGGTTTCCGCGTGTGCTCGCCAGTGGCTCGCCGACGTGGATGAATTTCGTGGTCGTCGTTCTATCGTTGCTAAAACCGCGAGGTCGTTTCATTCTGGGAGAAAGAACGAACGAACGAGAATTTCGGCTCCTGGCCATTCCGATGATTCGTTGCCACTCGCGAATCCGTTGATATTTATCGTCCCGCGTGTATCCAAGGCCCTCCGACCGATTGTGATTTCTCGTTATTCTTTTTTTTATTAAAAAAAAAAAAATGTTATTCTCTTTCACCAGCGTTGCAGCGAAACTTGTTCGACTCTATATGAATAAAGTTATTCTCTGTTGTTTCAGGAGCAACACTTCTCTTCGACGTTGAGCTCATAAACATCAGCGACTCACCGCCAACGGCAAATGTCTTCAAAGAAATCGACGCGGACAAAGACAATATGCTGTCCCGCGAGGAGGTGAGGACAATGGCAAGATATATCTTTTGATTCCTTTATTCGGGGCGTCTTGGTGCTGGTAGAAATGAGAGCGATTATTATTGTAATAATTTAATAACTCGTCAATAATAACACTCGTTTCGCGTGTCTCTTGCGATTCGTATCGGAAGCTCGATCGCTTCAATCGCGATGTAAAATTTTTGTAGACATAAATTCGTTTGCTCGTTGTACATAAACCAAGGGTCTGGAATCGAAGGAATTTGCCTCTCGTATAATATTGTTTTGGCATGTTATTTCTCGTAAGATTCTCGAGAATTCGAAGAAAAAAATTATATTTATTTAACGTCGAATGTGTTGTTTTTTTTGCGTTTGTCCATCCCAGGTCAGCGAGTACCTGAGAAAACAGATGTTGGAGGCGGAAGAGGCGAGCGCGGGTGAAAGCGAGGACGTCAAGAAAATGCTCGCCGATCACGACAAACTCGTGGAGGAGATATTCCAGCACGAGGACACGGACAAGAACGGTTTCATATCACACGCCGAGTTCAGTGGTCCGAAGCACGACGAGTTGTGAGCTGGACTTTCGTCTTGCAGTCGCAGATGAGTCTGGTCGAAGACGTGGACGCCGCAGCCCAACCTCTCTCGTACCCCGCACCCTCTCGGTTCCCCCTTCACCAAACGGGTTTTCTTAGCTTTCACCTTCACCGCTCGACGAGATCTCGTTTCTCGTTTCTCTCGTCCAACTTTTTTTTCCTCCCAAGTTTTTCGTCCGACGAACGGGAAGAAGCTGGCTCTTTCCGAAAGTTGGCTTCGCAAGTGAAACGAGAAACAATCGCGGATCGAACGATTATCGCGACAAATTTTGTACAGTAGGGAGCCATTCGCATGCATCCAATGTGCGCGCTACATCGAGTGCCGAAGTTTCGTCGTCAAGCACATTTTTCACGGCGAACGCGACGATTGCTCGAACATGCGACCACGCAAGAGAAAACTATGGAAGAAGCGAAAAGAAGAAACCCGTCGATATCCCCTTAGTTGACAAACTGACCAACGAGACGATTCGGTGACAGCGAGAGGAGTGATTTTTCCGTACTTTTTTTTTTATCATCATAAACCAACGGTGTCTCTCGTTCGTACCCTACACCGACCCCTTGAATCCTCTGCGCGCTTTCGGGCTCTCTCGTAAATAATACCCAGAACCATCAGACGGACGATTCGTTCGCGCAAACTTCGCTCCACGGCTCCGAGCCCTTACCGAGGAACAAACGGAAACACCTCTGCGACCATCCGCAGAGTCGAGAAACACAAAAAAAAAGAACAAACACACGAAAGTGAATGAAAAAAAAAATAATAAAAAAAAAAGTGAATGAAGGACGTTCCCGTCGCTATCATTATTATTGTAACTGATACGTTTTATTACTACATTATATTGTATGTTGTTAAAGTTGGACGAAGGTTAATAATAAATCATGTGTGTCGAGCACAGTTTGTTAATAAACGTGGATCGAGTTTTTGTTGATTTTCCATTTCCATCGACGATCCCGCGTTGGCGGCGATGAAATTATTTCGGTCGGTGGGGGGCCACGACGAAATGAAATTTACACTCAGGTGGGTATATATGTGTATTGCATTATTCATCATTCGTTTATTTAATGAAAACATTCTCGCAGAAACGTACATAGCTTGATCGATACACCTCGTATTTACGCGCTACAAATGAAACACACGACGCTTCGAGGCGATAATTAAGTATTATTATTTCTCTGTAATCTACCGTGAGGGCTCGTGCAAAAGAAGGCAGATTGACTGGCCGCGACGATCGATTGTTATTTATCTTCAAGCCTCACGCTCATTTGCGAATCTACGTGGATGCTGCAGCGTTGAAAAGAGAGCTAGTACTTTTATTTGTATTATAAATAAAATCGAAATACCAGCTTCTCTTTTTTTTTCTCTCTATTACAAATTGCGAAGAGCAAGGTGGGGGGTGGCGCGTTGAAGAGCTTTCTTTGCGACATGCCCGTTTGAATTCCATTCGTAACAATCGATACACGTTTAGCGATTGAACCAACGGGCTCATCGAAAGATCACTAAAAGATCGCTATATATATTCGGTAATTTGACGAAAACTTTCGATCTCGCGAGCTTAAAAACTGTAAAACCTGATCGTTAGGATGCGATTTGGCGAGCGTTTCAAGACGGACTTCGTATCTCCACTACCTCTTACGGTATTCGCCGTCATGAACTCTCTACTTCACTCCAATCATATCTCCTAATGCCAAAGTAAATCGGTCGATGGAACGCGGGAGCGCCGCCACACCGTTTAATTTGTCGCTTCGCGAAGTAACGCGTGTAACGAGGGAAAGAGTTTTCCGGAGATATTCGAATCGGGCTCGTTACAGAGTTGCCCCGTAAATTCGACGCAAACTTCCGCCGACGCTCTTGAATGATCGGACCATTAAAAAATACAAGTAATTTGGGAAATCTCTCGAATACCATCGGGTTCGATCGATTCGGTCCCAAGGCAACGCGGTTACAAGTCACTAAAGTCAGACGTTCGAATGGTTTTTCAACTGGACGTTAGATAAGGATCGGTCGATAGATTATAGTTTCTTTGCTAGACTTTTGTTTTTCCCATGCACTCGTCGACGTGCCGAGAGCACTTTCCTACGAACATCGTGTAATAGTTTTACTCGCTAGTAGATCCGGGCAATTTTATCACAGTTAGTAGCCCTTGATGTATGCGGCAATGTGCTTTTTTTCCTCTTCCGAGAGACCGTTCTTCAGCGTTCTACGCACTGAAACAGATTCGTAAGAGTGTTATAAACGTCGATGATGGCCCCGAAGCTGAAAAACAAATGATATTTGTGCAACAGGCTTCAAGTGCAACATTCGTATTTAGTCGTATGAGAGGCGAGTGAAGTAATCGGAAGAAAAACATTGCTGGAAAAACGTGAAGATCTTTGTGATTCATGCAACATATCTCGCGTCGAGAAACTCGTGTATTATTCCGATGCGTATGCAGAATTCATGGAGTTAAAAGCAACAACGTGGACATATGAGTCTCAATGCCGCGAGACTCGAACGAATTTTTAACGATGCGCGGCAAATTTGTCAAAGTTAATTAGCTTCACGTGCGCGCTTTGATATTACCGCGGACGAAACGATTGCACTCGTCGGGTCGGGTCAGCCGGTATTCCCATTTTCCTTCCTTTAATTCTCCAAATTGCCGCGCGGTGTGTTTGCACCAAATGCAAACCGTGTGAACCCCGAGCGCTTGAAGTTTCCTCCTCGAAAACCGAAAAAATCAACCCCAGCTGCTCCGAATGGAAAACCGAGGTGTGAATCGCTCGTTGGCGCACTCCTTAAATCCAAAAGTTTCGAATGCGCTACCAAGAACGCAATCTCGTTTATTTCCCGAAAAGGGAAATTGTGCGAGTAACTATTTCCGCGCGAAATTGAAGATTATGGGCAAGCGGATTTGTCGTTTCTCAAGCTAAGAAAGTTATGCCGCCTCGTTGAGTTGCTACTATAAGATATGCGCCGAGACGAGGCAGTGTGTCTCACTCTCCTGTTTCTCTCCACGCGCCTTGTTCGCTGTCAATTTCTTAATGCATCCACGCGTTTCCCGATCCGAGTTTCCATACTGTCGCTTAACTACTTCCCAACTGTTTTATGAGAGTATAAACTATTGAAACGCGGAATACAGAGGGGAAAGCTTGGAATTCTTGCGGTTGTCACATCGAAACTCCATCTCGTATATACATTCGCTCCTCCGTTTTCTCTTCAAACGCTAGAGAAACTCGTACGGGTATTTGGAAGCACGGAACGAATGGCTTTAGGACGTTGAGCGAATTGTGCGAGAAACGTTCGCGAAATGTCTCTATCGCCTCCAAAGTACTCGATATCCTCAGAGTCCTTGTAGGCAAAACGATGGTTGAAGTAGCGTCAAGCGAGTAAAGCGCAGTTGAGGCAATTTAAAATGAAAAGCTCGAAGTGGAAGCCCTTCGCAGAATACCTCAATGGTACAAGCATTTGCACGTTGATACGTACATCAACTACGTACGCGAGGCGGAGATAGCACGCTCGGTTGCGAAATCAATGTGCCGGAACGAGAGGCTAACACTTGACAAATCGTCGCTCTGGGCCAGGAACGGCAATGGAATGAAAAACGATGCGACGGAGGCTTTCCGAACAGTATCGACGATTCGCCCATAATATACTCTCAGCAGCGAAGCAATTATCGACATCGTTTTCCACCGTCGTCGCGATACGGCTCGAAATTCTCTCCACCTTCGGAGCCATAACTCAAAGCGCACTCCGGCTCTCGTAAACGCGCTGCACCCGGCCGAGTAACTCAATCGGTCTCGACGCTCGATCACTCTTACAAATTCGGGATAGTTCGAGGGAAGAGTGGATTAAGATTAGATTAAAAGGATGCCTGGAAACGTATACATTACCGAAGCATACCCCGGCACGCGCGACGTATACCGGCCGGATAGGATGAAGAAACCAACTTATTTAAATGTTAATTTTCAACTGGAATTAAACTCGTTTACCGGACTTCGGATCCCGAGAAGAGAGCTCGAGGGTTTTCACCAAGCTTTGTAGCCTTGTAGGTAAGAACGTTAAAGATGTAGAAGCTTGAAAATCCAACCCTCTCGCTGTACCGTAACTCCTGTACACTACGCCCCGTATTTGTTTCTCTTCGAAAGCCGATTAATCCAATTTACTCGCTCTTGTTAAATTTAACGTCGCCATACCGAGTTTTACTTTGATAGTCAATTTGCTTTACGGGCTCGAAGCGAATTCTAGCAATACGTAAACCCGCTGGCTTCACAGTTTCCCGACGAGTTAACTTGTCACACTATTTTTTAATGGTTATTACGGAAAGCATATCGTAGCGCGACACTCTTGTTTGCCAAGTTATATTTGCCCGTGATTTATACCGGTGTCGATATGTTCGTTCGAGGTAGCCTTTCCGTGTAACGTTTATTTCGCATAAGCTTGGTAAATAAACGTTAATTCATACATATTCAGAAAAATGTACGAATCGTTTTCATTTAAAATTCGTTTGCCGGAAAATTAGTTAAACAATTTTTTTTTCGTCAATTTTTTAAAAACATTTCGGCATTATTCTTGTGCAAAATTCATCTTTTCGGTACCTTTAGTACGCATGATTTTTTCTTCAGTTTCTTATACCATCGAAAAGCCTTCGCGATTCTCTCTCAATTTTCGCAAACTTGAACGAAACGAAATGCTATGTGCAACGAAACGAATACTATGTGCAAGGACTACCTTAACGATCCCCGTAAGTGAAACTGCTCATGTGGGGCTAATTCTTCGAAGGTTCGAACAGAATTAAACACACAGCGAGATTTATTCAAAGATGCTTTGACCTATGTAGATTTTAGCAGCGGAGAAGCGACAGACTGTTTAACGGACTGGCAACAAAGCCCGGCACTATCGATGAACGAGAGATTGCGTTTGTCTCTAGAACAATACTCCGACAGTCGCCAATAAATTATTTGTAGTATGACACGCGTTCCGGCGGAACAGCCCGTTTCAGTGATACTCATGCTCTATGCCCGCGATAGTTATTGATAGTATAATACGTACACGTTGCACGGATAATGCAACACTATTTTCTCTATTCCCATGCCGCCCGAACTGCAATGGCTCATTTCGGTATTTGAGATGAACTATCGCGAATTTTCGACCGCGAAACCGAGACCGCCGACTCCATTCACGTTTGTTAAATATTGTTCGAGCCCGAGCAAACAGGCTGTGTTTGCACAATTCAATCGTTGCACGTTGAGCGGCAGCAAAGCTCGCGCGAAGTTTAATTAAATTACAAACAGACATTAATAGAGATCGATTGAAACGGGCACACGAACGAAAAGGTGCGACAAAAGGAAAATTTCATGCCGGGTAAACGTGCGCGCGACAGAATTCCATGCATGAATATGTGATTGTGGAAAAGCCAGCGAACCTTCTTCCTCGGGGAACCACGAGAGAATCGTGAGAGCCCCCTTCAGGGTTGATACCCTTCCGGCGTAGTGTTGTTTTCCCGGGTGCGTGATCGCTTCACTGTCGGACAGAAAGAGCAACGGAGAAGCTAGGCTGCCCAACAAATATCGCCACCGGCATTACATTCACAAAAAGAACCATCACCACACCCCTTTTCCACGCAATCCCGGTATTTCAAGCGACTCAAACTACGGCTCCGTTTCATTACGAAATGCATATGAATTCGTTTCAAAAAATTGTATTCGAAACATCTCCTCGGAAACTTTAGCTGGCACTGCACGGAAACGCGTAATCCAACGGTAGAACGAAGGATTATTGTTCTCCACATCGCGGCATTAATCGATAATTCAGAGCAGGAAAGCGGGGAAAGAATCGATCGGATAACCCTGACGTTCGAGAGGATTAACGAGAGAGACGCGTGTCGGACTTCGACGTTGGGATTATTATACACGCGGCGGACGAAGATCGATTGAAAAAAGAAAAAAATACAAAAAAAAGGACCTGCCACCGCCCTCCTTATACGAGAACGGAATCGCGAAGGGGACTCGAGACTGACACGATGGCCTGCGTACCGTGGGAGAGGACACGCGGATGGGCGGAAAGTTTCTGCTCCACCGGATATGATAGAGTAGCGAAGAGGAAATGTCGAGCCTCAATCGTTTTGTAAATCTTTAAATTGCTACGGAAGATCGGTGAGTCTTGGATGATTCTTCTTTACGGATTGATATTATCTTACAAATCTTGCTACGTCGAAGATCGATATGCAGTGATCAGTGGTAAAAGGACTTTATTTGTAAAACTTAAAATTTTTACTGAAAAAACGCGAATATTTGAAGTTGAGACGAAATTTGTAAAATTCATTGTGAAATCGCGGCGACGATTTTATGTGAAATGGCGTTTTTGATTTTCCTTTCTGCCGTACCGGATAGTACGATTTCAATGTTTCGAACGCAACACCCGAAGGTAAGTCAATCTTGTCCCGAGCAACGTGGGCCATTCGTGATATCCGGCTGAGTTGAGGTACTTTCCGTCGAGTTTCCATTCGCTGTTTCATTTCTTACGGATGTATCCTCGACCCGGCCTCGCTTGTACGCCCCCGAGCAACGCGCCGCTGTTATATACCCGTACAATTCGTCCCTTCGCGAAAAACCCTCTCTCGACATGGAGAGAAAATCAATTTCCGAAAGGCATCGCGAAGGAATATAAGTGATATACTACTACCGTCTACGCGCGCTGTGTGCACACACAGCAGCTGCTATGCATAGCAAAATAGCGAACTTTTCCCTCCTCATACCGTTGCTGTATGAAATCGTAAATATACTACGGAGTGTAAGAAAAAGATTGTAGAATATCTATATATGTGTATAACGTATAAAATATAAGTCACGATCCTTTGGACAACCGAGAGAAGAACATTGAAGAAACTCATCGTTTCTCTAATCGGTTGTCGTGATAATGTGCGTCGAGGTTGCGTGCAGGGTGCGGGGATCGCACTTACAAGACTTACGGTCGGCGTGTCTCGTCCGCTTGCGTTCCCGCGGTGTAGTTCGCGTCGCCGGTGTCTTCGTGGCCGTTTTCACGAGGGACTCGAGTAGCTCGTCGTCGCCATCCGTCACGTTGCCGTTGCCTCTCTCATCTCTGATTATCGGTCCGAGTGCGGTCCTTCCTGTAACACGGAACGTCAAAGACATCTTCAATTTCCCTCTGGTCTCGTCGTTGTTCAAACAAATTTACGACCGCTGCGGGGACACAATGCAGTTAACTATCTGTGCATTTATTTGCACCGAGCCGAAGGAGCAAAGACGCGATGGAAGTGGAATTAAAGTTACGGGGAGACAGCTATTTTATAGAGAGCCAGTTGAAAAGCGCCTGGTGAATGACTTCCGTACCGCCCGGAGTTTCCTTCAAACTCCGGCTCGCGTCGCAAAGAAGCATCCACGGAACATTCTTACTCGTTCCCATCTTGCCCTTTATTCTCTCTATATTCTTTATCGACGTATATTTTCGCTCTTCATACGGGAATGCAATCTCCAACCCCCGGTGACACAACGAAAAATATCGCGAATGCTGCAATAGCGAGATATCGAATACGTCGAATTCATAGAATTGTCGAGACACGGAGGAGAAAGGAAGAAATAAATAAAAACAGAAAAGTCGATACTTTAGGAGGCGAATGCCTACCTATGCGAATAGATCGCGTACCGCTGTTGGCCTATGATATATGGCAAAGTAAGAGGATAAAACGGACAGGAGAGTGGTGGGTGCGAACAGCCAGTGGGCGAGAGTTGCGAGAAGATCTTGGCGATTCTCAAGTACAATTTAAGGAGCTGCTGATTCTTCCGCGCGCGTCTGTGTTCGTGTGCATGTGCGCGCGCGGCAACGGCCGTGGCGTCCCAACGTGTGCCACGTCCGTACTCTTCGCTCACCGAGTTGGGCGGTAGTTTACCGTCGTTGGTTGTACAGGAATAAAGGAGCAAAGTTATTGCGGGGGCAGCGGGCCGCCGTAACGCGTTCGCCGGGCTAAACTTTACGAGCGAGGACGGTGCGATGGGTGACGCTGGTTTGTTGGTCGTTGAGCGCCACGACGACAGCAGTGGCGGCTGCTGCGGCTTTCCCGGGATAAAAATTCTCCCTCCCCTTCCTTCCAACCGGAAGCTAGTTCGCCTTTACTGCCCGATACATCTTGCCGAGTGTAAGTCGACGCCGGAAATTCTCCAGGGATATCATATTTTGCCACGTCGCTCGTCGACGATTATCATGAGACCCGAGAGACGTCACGAGACGCCAGTGCAATACGCTTCCATCTTGGCGGAGGCAAACGCGCGTCGACCGCGCGATTACTTGGCGTGAAACCTGCGCTTGACGCATAAAGTCTCCCGGTGAAAAAAGGCTCAATTTGTATGATATTTAAGCGTGGCTCGTATGTCGCCGAGCCGCGGGGATTCTCGACGATTGGATACTTTATTTAAATCTCGCGTTACCGCGGAGCTTCTACGACGCAACGTTTATCACGAACAACCGACGGCGATTACCCTCCCGCGAAGTAAGAGAGATCGGGCGAAACACGAGAGTCACGTATATTCTCTTATTTTCGTCGCTGCTTCCTTTTATACATGAAAAATCGTATACAATTGGCCGAGAGCGATTCTTCACAGAGAGACAAAGAAATACGGCTATTCTTACAAAGTAGTACGCATGAATAAATAGAAGAACTCACCGTCTTTGCGTTGCCTCCGCCAAGGCAGAGTACCATGGAGACTCTCAACGTCGGAAATGTCGCTGCCGAGTAGTTGCCGAAGTTCCGCGTCAGCTCGATCTTCCTTCGTGCGGAATTTACCCACCTGGAAGAAGAACGAAGGAGGCAAAGAAATGATGAGATAGAATTCCGTGGATGGGACGGAAGAAAAGAGGCCCTCGGGTTTTCTCTCCGAACGAGATAGAGAGCAATCGCGTCGGAGGGGAAAAATGTACGGGCAGTTGTTGGCTTATATAGCCAGGACGATATATATACGAACCTCGGTAATCATCTTTCCTCTCGTCTTGTTTCTCTCCCTGTGATTGGCCTTTTTCTCCAGTTGCTGAATCACTCGCTCCCGCGTTGTTCTGTACTCGAGGGCAAATTCCGAAACTATCCTGCAGAACTCGTTTGGCTTTGTATCCTGTACCCGATGGAGCGGTATGCCGAGCCACAGAATGAATTTGTGAAATCGATTTATGATACGTCGATGCACGATACCCAAGACGATTATCCTTTCCGCGCAATCGGCTAGAAAGTCGGACATTCTGTAAACGGGAAAAGAAATTAGAGGAACGAGTCCCCAAGACCGCCGTACACGGTTCATTCCGCTCGTGTAGCCCGTCCGCGTCCCAAAGACTTTTGCTTCGTGAGAACGGATAAGATTAAAGACGAGAGAAAAACCGTTGCGCGAGAGGCGAGCGGCGAAGGTCAATATACACGAGGAAGGAAACAAAATAAAATGAAGAAAAGAAAAAAAAACGGTAGGCACAAAAATAAAAGGAAACGGCGAGAGGACGGGAGGGGCGGTATCCAGAAGAGAAGCTTCGAGTAATTAATGGAGGGTTGCTTGGCCTCGGGCCAACTTCTCTAGAGAGAAAGCTTGCGAATTTATTGGACCTCCTCTTAGACGGAGCGGCTCGCGTCTTCTGCAATTTAGTACGGAGTTTTCTGAAAAATCTTTGGATCTACACCTATTCCCATCTCGCTCACGCTCTCAAGGGAACTAGATCACGCAGATTGAAGATGGCCTGCCGTGAAACTTACTTGACTTTCATCATCGTCGAGCCGTCATGCTTCGCGATCAGCTTCAGATGATCCCACGACGCTTTGCACTCGCTCTCGAGCTTTGATATGTTCGAGGCCAATTCGTCAAAGTCGATCTTGGAAGCTCTCGTTACGGCTCCAATCTGGTTTTTGGATTAAATTTTTTTTTTATCGTGTTCTCGACAAGTTATCATGCATACTTTGCTGGTATTTCGGTCGGTCAAATCGGTCCCTCGACTAGTCGAGGCTCGGCGCGCCTTATCTTTTTGTCTTTTATCTTCGGAAGCACTCACCTCCGAGTAAAGGTCCGTGGAGTCCGGAAACTTCTCCATCACCATGTGACAAAGATGATGGAGCAAAGAGTGCTTGTGCACGGTGTCCTTGACTTCGGGCACTTTGGCGAGATATTCTAGCTGAAAGCCCTTCACCTACGAGCGAAGAAAATGTGCAAGTAGCACGGGTAGGTTTACGTCAGTAGCAGCAACGGATCGTAGTCGATAGAGAGGCTAAAATTTTTCGCTATTCCTCCCTCACTCGAAGGTCATACGTTATCGGGGCACAGTTCGACGCCCGTGAGCCAATAGTGCGCACGGAAAAATCATCGATATCGAGACGGTCAGGACCGCGAGACTCGGAGGCATTGGAAGGCAGATTAAGCGGATATCATTTGGCTCGCTTTCAATACCTACCTCATTTCCGTTAAGGAATATCCCGATGGATAGGAGCGTGCTCAGAATACCGCGAAACGTTTTATTCACTCTCAGCGTCTCCATTCCTTGCTTGAGATCCATCAAAGGGTCCGCAATTTCCTGCAGTTGCACAAAGGGTCGCGATTATTTTTTTCGTCTCTCCTTCGACTATTCTGTTATTTTTTTTTTCTTTTCTATTCCATATTCCGATATTCCGACTTGTTCGATTGTAATCGTGCGTAAGAAAAAATTTTGTCTCGAAAAGCTCAGCAGCTGCTTCGAAAAAAAGAAAAAAAACAAGAACCGGCAACCCCGGAATCGAGACGCGACGATATCATCGCACGAACCTTCTCGGAGTTTTCAAAGTCGAGTTTGAAGGCCCAAAGTTTCAATCTTGCCGGCAACTCGGAGATGGAAGCTAGAGTAAGAAGAAACTGCTCGGCCGATCCCAGAGGCAGATCTGGATTGGCGGCCTGCGCCTCTTGAATTCGGGATCTCTCCTCTTCGGTTGGCAACATCGTTAAGAGTTTCTATGAGAGAAAAAACATTCGAAAGTTAAAAAAAAGAAAAAAGGAAGGAAAAAAATACGACAAACTTTTAGAGAATCAATGCGAAAGAGAAATAAGAGGTGTAGACCCACTTCCACGTCTCGGGACGAGACTTTTTGCGGATAAGTAAGAAGCTCACCTCGATCCCCTCGCGATTCATGATAGTCGCGTCCATCTTCAGTATAGCCGTTTTTATGGATCTCGGTGGTGGAAGCTTCGTCATTCCTATGTTGATGGCGTTCGATCTTTTGTGATCCAGAACGATGATCTCCTTGTTCTTGTTCATCTCTTGTTGCTTCTACTCGTCACACAGGAATAATATTCGTCATCACTCTGTTTACGCATAATATATTCGCGCGTTGTTCAAGGTTGGTGTGGGCGTGGTATTAATTGCGTTACTTAATTGCGTGCAGGCTCGTTAGCGGTGGCTTGTCTCAGATCCAGCGTGTTCAGAAGGATATATATATCGATCACGCGTGTCAACCCTTCGGAGAGCCGAAGAGCCGTTAGTGTGTTTAGTATAACGACGGATGCGGTGGCAAGAGAAACCGTCGGGGTCGATTGCGATGCGTCGGTCATGCCCGTTCACAGCCCGTTTCCTCCACCACTGACCAGGGCCAGCGCGAAAGCTTCTCCCCTGGGAGTGTCTCGATGTACACAGTGTGTACCCAGGACACTTGGACAAACTCACTCGCCACTCGAGCTACGTCCAAATGCTCAAACATTCGCGCAAAATTGTTCCAGTTATCGAGCGCCTCCGTGACGCTCGACTCGTTGATTAACAGATTAGCAGAGACTAGTGCAGGATAAGGAATCATAGCAGCCAAATAGGATATCGAAGGCGTGAAATTTTGTTTTTTTTTCGTACTATTCAAGCTACATTACGGATAGAGTATATGCGAAAATACGATACGAGGCGTCGACAACGTGATCTATGTTACGAAGAAGAATAAGCTCGCAGATAAAAGATCATATGTACACAAATGTCATAAAGTGTATTAGGATAAAAAGTTACAACGAGCGAAGGCTCGAAAGACAAGCAAAAAGGGGGGAAAGATTGAGAAGAATCACGTCGATCGACGCCATGAAAAAATCTCGCTAAAACAAGTTAAGAAATTAAGACTCACCTCCTGTAAAATTCCATCATGCCATTTTGTTTTCGTGCGAGCACCAACAATATTGCAAAGAATACAAGAAAAATATTAGTCGTTTGCGATAAACCATCACCAGCCAACGGCGTAACTACAAGAGGCGTCGCAAGGCTAGATTGCTTGCGCGCCTTCCCATAATTTTGCACGATGCCGTCGCGCATTATCGTGAACTTGCCACGTTTTCGCTTATTACCCTCCTTCTGCGCACGTACCGATATCGATCAATTACCGTTACCTACTCAATATCAATCTCATTTTCATTAGGCCGAACGGGGTCGTTGCTCGCGTGCTCATAAATTCACGTGGCCCGATCAGGAAAGCCCAGTCGGACAGGGTAAAGTACGAGGTCAGACGAGTTTACCTCGTCGTAGCATAAAGTTTCGTATTTAACAGACCATCGCGTGTCTCTACTGCATATTGTACGTCTCGAAGTGTTATTTTTCCAAACGAACACAAATCGTGATTCGATCACGCTATTTTTTTTTAATCATACGAACGTTATCCTCGCCGGACGGACTCCTGTTTCGTACTCGTGTCGGTCATTTGGCATCGATGAAATTCAAATTTTCGTGAAAAATTCTCTCACGTTACCGAAGCTGGCTATCCTTTTCGGTCAATGTGAAAAATTGCGAACGCATCGATGTTTTTTCGCGAGATTAAACGAACGAGAAACATGGTCGATTGCATGGAGCTATCTATTCGCAGTGCGGCAAATTGTCGCGTATCATTAAAGAGGATATCTCGAGATAGGGGAGAAAAATCGCTGAAGATATAACGTTTCATTCGGGCGTTTCATGTTTTGTACAGGACCTGCAATTTATTCATATCGAGGCGTCGAATAGTCTGGTGCGCGATAACTCTTTTACACTCTCGAGACCTCGGTGACTCGAAAGTGTCCCTTTACCCGGGGCTTAACTCAAGCTACTTTGCCTCCTGTTGTTGCCTCCTGATTTGAATAGTGCTTATCTACCGCCGTGGCGAGGAAACTGTGAAGAGCGTCGAGAAAAAGTTCCCCGAGAGGAAAAATAGTGAAAGCAGACGGACGCGATAAAAGAAAAGAGCGGGCGGAAAGGGCGTGCTTCTCCGGAGCGTAAGTAAAAAGCTTGTGTCGTGTGCCCGGCCGAGAGACAGAGAGAGAGAGAGAGAGAACCATGTAAATACAAGGGTGCCAAAGCTCGACGTGGTTAAAGCTTTGCACACCTACGATATGTGCACAATCAACGACGCGAAGTAATTAGCCATAGTGGCCGCGTTAAGTGAGCCAACGCAAAAACTCGTTTCCGTCATTCATATGCGTAAAGAGTGAGAATCAAAAGCGCACGAGACGAGCGTCGGGAAAATTTTATTTCCATTTCAGCGTTAAGCTCGCGGCTTTCGCGGGACCCGCCCTCGCGTAATTACTGTTCGTTAGCTTCAACTCGGATTCGTTAACGAGAAGAAAAAGGTACGCTTGCGTTATACGAAAAATTGGTGTATAAAAAAAAAAGAGAGAGAAAAAACGAAAACCATTTTTAATATGCGTCTACGTTGGATAAAAATAACATGCAATGTGGCACAAACGCCGGCGGCAAGATTGCCCCCACCCTGGACCATTCGCGTTGCATCGATCGCGTACCGCGAGACTAATTCATTAATTTTATCGTTAGAGCTGAGCAGGCTACTATAACGCGAGCTCGTAATAATGCCGAGTTTGACGCTTTTCTCTGTCTCTCCTCGCACTGTCGGGGTATCATATTTTCAGCGGATCGTCCAGACGCGGCGTTAAATCATTCGGTTTCTTCCTTTTTTTTTCAATGCTAAAAAGCTCACGCCGCACGAGTATATCGCATCACAAGACGACACGATAATTTCCATGAAGCAACGCTCGCTCTAACGAGATATCGCAAAGGGTCTCGTTGAAAATGTCTAGACGTAGCAATCTCTCTGTCTCTCTCGACCCGGCTTTCGGTAAAAATTTTCTTGCAATCTTGATAAATCTTCATCGACGCAAGCTTGTGCTTCCACTTTCATCGCCTTAAAATGCCCGTCGACTTCGCATGCTACTCGAGACGGCATGAGTAAAATTGCAAGAAAATCTCGGCTTTAGCTCGAAATATTCGCAGGACAATCAAGAAAAGTACGAAGACGAAGAGGCCCGAAGAGAAAAAAAAGAAATGACGAAAGAAACACAAAGTAGAAAGTATGGAAGCATTTTCCGAAGGCGAAAAAAAGGACGAGTCTCTCCATTTTCCCTTTGACATTACGCATCTGTAACTAATTCGGAGGCACAACTTGCCGTGTTCCGTGCAATACTCTCTCTTCCAACAACCCAGATACATTTATAGCGACAGAGCATTATTGCGATGAAAAGGACAGTCCGGCTATACCAACGTTCGTGTGCAACGTTGTCGAAAGCTTAACGAATCGTGGATCGCTAGTCGAAAGTCCTCTGATACTCTTTTAAATGCAGAATAGATATATATGTGTATACTGTATTATTTCCCAGTTGCTAAATAGGATAACCTTTCTGTACTGGCGGGACGCATTTTGGACTTTCCGGGAAAGCCGTTCTGATAAAGACGATACAACGATCGGAATCACGGTCGTGCAGAAATGAGTTTGAAGAGAAGAAAGATCGCTCACCTTTGTGATCAAGTCTTTGGCACGGCTCTCGAAGAGATGCTCGAGTTTCTGCGTGTCAACCGGAACCGGTAGAAGCTCGTCCCAAATCATCTTGTTCTTGTCCAAACGCGTGAGTATTATCGGATCGTCGCGAACTTCTTTCCAAAAGAGCTTTACAGTTTTCTTGCTCTTTTTCGAAATAGCCGCAGGACTGTTTGTCGGGCTCGTGGCTGTGGTCGTAGACGATGGAGGGGTTTTTGGTGAATTTGCGGTATCGACGAGATTGCCCGTTCTCGAGGATTTTAGATTGACGCCAAAGAGAGGCGGTGGTCCGTTGGGAAAGGGCGGCGGAAACCTACCGCCCGGTGGAGGTGGCGGCGGAGCTCGGCAAAGACCACTCGGGGGCGTTGAGACCATTGGCGGGGGAGGCGGTGGCACACCGTTCGTTACGTTAACCGGGCCCAGAACGTCCACCTCGTCGTCCGAGTTTAAGTCCGTGAAGTCAAGGTCACAAAGAGCCAAGGGTCGTTTGAGCTGATTCACGAGTTCCTCCCAGTGGAGCTCGTTCTCGGACTTCTTCACTTCCGTTAGTTTCGGGAGCGCGTCACCCGTCGGTGACTTCAGCACATCGGCTTTAGATTTGGATTTTGCTAGGCCCTCCTTTGCCTTTGATATCAAGCCGCTCATGTCCCCTATCCTGTAATAATTATGCGTTTCGTAAACGAAGCTTGTCCAAACTCATACTTCCAAGTTCTTTTTTTTTTTTTTCATTTTTTTTCTCAATCAGTTCATTGTGAAACATGAAAAAAAATATATTTACCTCGACACTTTATCTTCAACGGGACTGCTGGGTATGAGATTTTGGGCTGCCAATTTTTGCGTCAAATCCTTGACGGTACCCTCTCGCTTTATCGGTACGACGACCCTACGATCTTCCTCCTCATCGGTGTGATTACCCTCGTCGCATTCGACACCCTCGTCCGGGCTCTTACCGTACCACGGTTTCTTCTCTTCCGAATCGAGTTTATTAGCGGCATTCATTAACGGTGTCAGATCCTTTCGACTATTGGCTCGCGACAGTTTGTTACTCGGCGAGTCAGCGTTTCTCTCGTAAGGCGATCCATTTGTAAAGCGCAGACCGTTCGATGCGAAAGGAGCTTTGGAATGAGAGATGGCAAAGAAATTAATACATGAAACTTTCGTTATCGCGTTTCGAGAACTTTCTCTCCGCCTTGCATGGAGACTACGAATCGTAATCGTACATCGAGCAAGAACGTCTGTAAGGATCGACGAACGGTGAGAAAGAAAGAAAAATCGTGAAGGGCGCGTTTTGTCGAGTGAGTCTCTGTTTGTTTGCTCGGGAAAAGCAAAACGAGGATTCTCGAAAGACTCGACGAATCGTCGAACACGTACCCTGCGTAATGCACCCTCTATTTCCATGTACAGAAAGAACGCGAGCGCTCGAGCAAGTGCTACGATAAATGGATGAGGCAATACACAAAGTGCACTGTCGCTTTCCATTCACCAAGAATAATAGAAAAAGTGTCTACGGTGGAGGTCGGAGCAGGGCGAGTATTTCGAATCGGTGAGTGGCGAAACTGCCTCATTTACATGACAGAGAGAAGAGGACCATCGAACGAAACTCAACGTCACTCCCGTAACGAATCCAATTACACCGCGAATTCGCGAAGGAAATATACTCCGGCGGGGAAAAAGACATTCGTCTCACCTTCCTGATCTTCCGGAGTACCAATTGAAGCTCTCATGTTCGCCGTCGCTTCTTGCTGCTCTCTGATGAAACTTCTTTGTCTCTCAGCGCGTTCCCTTCGTCGCCTCAGTGCCGGCGTCACCCCGACGTCTGCTGCATTAATTTAAAAAACACGCGCAAATCCATTTAAAATGATTGCCTATTCACTTTTACGTAATTGACCGCAGAATTAGTGAGTGTATAACTCACCGGGAAATCCAGCTTTGTTTTCCTTGTAGCTGCCATTGAGTTGAACCTCGCCGAGACCCTGCGAACTCTGCGAGCTGCTGGACTCGTCGTCGTCGTCGGGCAGGCTCGAATTCAGCGGACCGCTCAGAGAATTGAGCCCGAGAGAATGATTCAGCCTTGGACTGAGACGAGCGTTCAGGGACATCGACAGAGGTGACGTTCCCGTTGAATGCCTTCGCGATTTTCGACGCTCGTGAGAATCCACCAGGGACTTTCTGTTGCGTAAAGTTTTTCTGCAAAAGAAATCGTGAAACAAACATTAATTAGAATACAAGATCTTCAATAGTATTCGAGACTTGTGAGAAAAATGTATATTGAAATACCTAATATTGTCGTCGAGTTGTCTTATGGGTGAGCCTCGCTCATTGCCGTCCTCATGATGAAGAACCGCTTCGTAGATTTGAAACTGTCGAAGAAGATCGAGATCGGTGCCCTGCTTCGACATGTATCTCTGAATAATTCCCTCGATGCCCTGTTCCTCGAGGCAATCGACCTGATCGTAGTACGTGTCTTGATCGGGAATTCCATTGAGGCATTTGTTAACGAGAGTCGTGGCGTATATGAGAAGTTCCGTATCGGCCGCGTCGTAGTCTTTGAGGAGCTTCATTACGTTCGTCCAAGGTATCATTCCGCGCGATGTATCGACCGATCTTACAGCACGCACGAGCAACAGGCTATTCGTCTCGACGTACTCAACGAAAACCAATAAAAGCTTCAGAGCGGTCTTAACAACGAGACGGAAACGACTTGCTATCAGAGTGTACAGCCACTGAACGGTTTGACCATGTTCCATTACGCCGTTCATGCCGTCCACGTAAAGCATCACCTGGCCGAGAGCTGATCAACAAATAATAAATCATTTTTTTTTCCATTCTCTTAAACTTATATCTTGTAATCATAGAAGAGAGGATGAAAGGAAGCAAAGTGAAGTTGTCCCCCTAAACGAATGAATTTCTACAAGAAATTTCGAAAATTCTGACTTAACAGTGTGTTCTATTAACTACATATTTCTTTCAATCACGATCTATTTCACGAGTCTCAATCGCACACTCAATCGGTTCGATTATTTTATTCTTCTCAAGTTCGATCGAGCACCCTCATCGTTTCGTAATTTTTTCCGTAAATAAACCATGAATAATATTTTATCCTGAATCTCCAGAATCTCTCTTTCTCTCTTATTCTCTTAACGCTCGAACAATCTGAGTTTGCGATAATGCACAAAATTCATGAGCGAACAGTTCGTCGGCATTGAGGCGTGCCTCAACAATTTACGAGTCACGTTGCCTAACGGTAAAAACAGGAAGAAAAGTTTCGGTGTGCGTGCTCGCCGGCAAAAAGTTTGCATCGACGAGTCGATAAACGGGTGAAATTCTCGCGCTCGGAATACTCGAGGGTAGCGTTGAAAGCTATACATTTCTCTTTAGCAGAAACGAAAAGTGGAAGGTTCTTGGAGTTTTCCCACTTCGCCGCGAATATTCCGGGTGTAATTATCGTTGACGTTCGCTCGACTCGCTCGATTATTCTATTTTATGCGGGACCGCGTCTTACTCGAGTGCGACCGCGGCGAAACGGCGGTGGAAGAGTGATTCGAAAGAGATGAAGCGAGAAGGGCGTTGATTATAGTAGCGCGAGTCGCGAGTCCAACGGGACGTCGGCGAGGGCAAGAGAACCACCTTGGAAAATAGTTATAGGATTCATGATAACTCGGGGTAGAGGCTACGGGAATGCGGCTCGAAACTAGTTGAAATTTCAAATCGTTTCACACTCGATCGAGTAGCGGCGAGGAAACGCGCGCGCAAACCCAAGCGCCGTCCACCGGTGGGACCGATCGGTTAAATTATCTCGACTGGTTTGCGACGCACCATCCCAAGAGTCATTATCCGAGAATTCAGGACGTTGCCGTACGAATTATTATCAGAGCTTAATCAACGCTCTCACAATTCCCCCAACACCTCCGAGCCGCGGGTTCTCACTGCATTACCGCCACTGCGCCAGTATCGTGACTTTTATTTGTATAGTCTTCTTTTTTTTATACACTTTAAATAGGACCCTCCGTAGCGTACGTACCAACTTTAATTAAACTCCGAAACGTGAACAAGTTCCGGACCATTCGTTATCCGCGGAAAACGCGTTTGTTCGCTGTATCACACCCCGCGAATTTATGAAGGCCGCGAGAGCGAGGTTCGCCGACACACTTTCATCCCATTCTGCCGACACTTGGTCGCTCTTTCGCGCCCGGAAATCAAAAAGTTATACGGCTCTCGCATACCGCGACTTTCTCTGTCTAGCGGTCTATCGCGATTAGTCGAGTTAAGCTCGACAAGTTATTCGCGGCTCAACGCTGCGATGCACTCCCCGATCGGGCTCTCTCTCGCTGCGTACGGCAAAAACTTGAACGGCGAGCAGAAATCATCGCCTCTACGAGAGCAACACTATCTCGCGCGAGAGAGAAGAGAGATCCAATCGCGACATGATACTTCGCTTGCAGTATATCGATAGCCCGACAACTATAATAGAGTCATTACCGTGGTTGACAGTCGATAATCGAGAAATTGTGAGATATTTCGTCATTAGCGAACCCCTCGGCTACATAGATCGTTTATCATCTGCCGCGATCTTTTTTAAAGTTTCATGGACGGTAACAGTGACAAAGTAAACAAATTACACTTGGTCTGCCTTAGGACAAAAGTGGCCGTCAATTGACCGTCAAACAATCAAATTTAGGAATTGACGGGCGCGAGACAGTGCTCAACGCGCTCAAAAGTGAGAATTCGGACAGAATTTCGAACACTTTTCGATGGAACAAAAATCGAAAAAAATCAAGCATATGAAATTCTCTTTAAATCCTCACTCTTGAGCGCGTCGAGCACCGTCTCGCGCCCGTACATCCCTGAGATAGAAAAATAAATAAATACGTCAGTAAATTTTCTTCACATTTAGTCCGATTGTCTTTAGGTTTTGTGGAAAAAAGCTATAACTAAACTTGGGCGTGCTGTAACGATCGAGAAAGAGATAATCCGTTGAGCCATGTAATCTTACCTCGCAATATGTAATTCTGATAATTCTGATCGGCCTCATTGCCGACCTTGATGAGACAGGCCAATCCGTCATTTTGCACAAACTCGTGTACGAGATCTTTGTCCTCCTGAAAAACAGAATTTAAAGTTAAATTCGTCCACGAGGATTAATCAAAGTTTCGTCGGTTGCGAGAGTTTGCATTAATGCGTAATCGATATGCATTCCGACTACGGTGATACGTCAGACGAGAAATCAGCTTTTACCGCGGGCGAAGAGAGAGAGAGAGAGAGGGAGGGAAAGAGAGAATAGGTGATAGGCAGGATATCGCAATCGGATCCGACGTAGAATTGGAAATACTCCGCCAGAAAGCTTAGAGACCGGAACTGCGAAGACCACGCCCAGATTCGCCCCTTCAATTTGTATCTATGTTTCCACGAGACCGTAAGCCCCGAGAGATGATGGAGCATTCCGGATCAAATGGAATTAATTATATCACCAGTCGAGAAATCAATCGCATTATAGAAAATGTACCTAGGTTGGTTGAAATCCGTCTCTCGGCGTAGCGAACCACTCCGTTTTGTAAGTACTCGAACAAATGACCGACGCGTTTTACTATGTACGTATCCTAAATACAATTTGTGATACGTACAATTTCTTTATTATGATATCGCATTAATATCATTCTCGACGATATAGACATTTTTCAGCTTCAACGACTTATTATTATCCACCGATATAACAAAAAATATTGATATTGTTAAAAAAAAAACATATTTTCATAGAGCAGCGTTAAAAAGTTAATATCCAAAATTTTGAAACGATTTTATTCGATCGTTGAAAAAAAAACAAAGATTCTCAGCAGCGATTAATTTCCCGTCCGTTGAAACGAGAAGAATTCATAAAAAGCCCGAATGGTTATATCCAAGATAAAATCCGCTAGTTAATTCACGATAGACTTGTTCGTTTAAACTGAACAAAGATGATAATATAAGAAAATTGTGTGGGGGGTATAAAAGTGGAGCGCGAGCATACTGTCTGCCACAGCTGCGAGCTATATTAGCGGCCGAAGTAAACGAGAAAGGGAGAGGGAAGGAAAAGAAAGGTACAAGGAACGAAAAAAAGAAAGGAAGAAAGAAAGAAAGAAAGAAAAGCGCGAAAGAGTCGGGGCGTGGGAGGGGATCGACGAGATCTCGTGCGGCTGCATTCCCTCGCAAATATTTACTCGGGCTGGTAGTTGGAAATCCGAGTAAGAGGCGCGAGAGAGCGAGATAAAGAGAGTCGAAGTCGAAGAGACGATGAGAGAACGAGTCTCGCGTTTAAAAATAGCCTGGTGCGCGCCGCCTGCCGCTAAAACCCACCTGAAAGATCTGCTTGAGGGAGAAGAGGGCCCGTCGCAGCTCGCGGCCCTCGCTGTTCAGCAATTTTTCTGCAACAGACAAGCAACACGCAACCATTTATTATAATAATAATGCGCGCGCGGCGGGCCCCGTGAGTATTGTTACTCAGAAGAGCCAAAGGGATTCTCTCGCGGACGCGCGGCGGTCTCGGCTCGAAACTCCGTACACGTACATGTACAATTTATAATGTATATATGAGTATGTACACAATCCAACCCAACCGAGCCGAACTCGGATGCCCATTATTATCTATGTATAGCGCGGCTCCACTCACACGTGAATATAATGTTCATAGAGTGTGTTTGTACCGCTACGGTTATATGGAGTATAGCTGTATGTGGCAAACAATGTGGCGCTTATACGCCTCCTCCGAGAGAGTCTCGATGTACCAGTCGTGTGAATCCTCTTGGCCCCGGATCCTCCTCGGCAGACCCTGACTTTATTAAAAGGAAAAGCTCGGGCAAGACTACTCCTCGCGCTCGCCTCTCCCCATCGCCAATCTCCACTGTCTACGGCTAATTCGTTATAAATTGCCACAGGGAACGATCTCGCGGTAGATTCGCCGTACTTCCCTCCTCTGCGGTTCGCTGGCGCACATTCGACGTTAACGCGATTAAAACTCGGTTTTTCTTCGTTTTTCACTCGCGCGACTCAATCAGCCGACCTATCGTTCGAGTAAATGAGACGACATTATTGGAATAAATAACAATAGAATATGTGAGTCGCGTCGCCAACGAGGATCATTCGAATTGACGCGGAACAATTCACATTGGTCGCGACGAAATAGCGATTTTTCTTTCGCGGTGAAAGTACAACCATTCGGAGGGGTCGCCGAGACTAATATGCAGATCGGACGCCCGGGCTCGCGCATAATCGGCGCCTATCACGCAATCTTCGAATGCATAATGCAGTTCGGTGCGCCCCGTGCATTCGAGGGGGGTGAGGGAGACGCGAAGGAGTCAGCGGAGGATGCAGGGTGAAAAGATACGCGCGTACACGAGCGACGACGAGGGTGATAAAAGGAAGAGCAAGAGATAGATGTGCGCACGGCGTTCGAGAGCCAGGCCAGCGGAAGGTAATTAGGAACTCGCTGCAGGGGCTAGGCCGAATCAGAAGGAGAGGAAGACGGAAGAAGACGAAAAAAAAGAAGCGAATGTGGAAGAGGTGGAGAAGTTGTTCCTGCAGGATGGGCCTTATGCTTCTAAGAATAGCGGTTTCAAGGCCCTCAGGCTCGTCGGCCCTTGGCCCCGCGGTTCGTCTCACCCACGCCAAAAATATCCGTAATTATCGTCATCGTTCGACTCCGAAAGCATTAACGGTTTAACGGTACCGCCGAGCAGCTCGGCGCGCGCACATAATTTACGAAACGAAAAGAAAGAAAAAAAAAGGCGAATCAAAGAAGATACATGATAAATCGCGGATGACGGGTTTCTCGCGGAATCGGAGGGTGCGTCGAAAGGATGATATTAAGAAAAAAAAAAAAAAAAAAATTCATTTACTCCGTCGTCGCCGCGAAGGAAAACAAATAAATAATTGACGAGTGCAGATGTAATGCGTGTGCGAGAGTGCTGATTCCGCGTAGTCGCGCTACTCGCGCGAAATGTGATTCCGCCCGTCTCGTGATGCAGCTACCGGAGGATCGACTCCTCGGCTCGCCCGCCACCCCACGTGCCTCGTATACGCTACTTTGCTGCTCTCGCGTTTCATTCGATTCACCGCCAGCGGAGCAGCGTGTGAAGCTCACCTCGCGGAATGCTTACACGATTAAACGAATTGCAGGTTTTCTCTTTTATTGTATGGAATAGCATGCTGTCGCATCTACGCGGCTATGTGCGATGCGCCATTAGACGGAAACTAGCCACGAGGAACTCGCGGCGAAATGACAAAGAAAAATAAAGCAGAGACGATTTCTATTACGATTGTCAATGTTGCGCGTGACACAATGCTGAACTTCCTGTCGAATACGCGTATAGCGAAGCGAAATACTTTGGTTGAGAACTTCTTTAGTTTACGCTCTTGCAAAATGTTTAATTTGCGATATTTTCAGTTTTTCAGAAATATAATAATAATTCATAATTATAAATAGTATTATAATATATAATAATTATTATTATTTATAATTATAAATTATTATTTTTACCTATTATTTAAGACTTTTTATCTCTTTAGTAACCCTTTTATTCCAGTCGAATGGTGTAAAACATTTGAAAAAATTCACTCTACTTCGTCGATGCAAGACTAATTTAATTTTTTTTTTCGTCCATCCCTAATCTGCAACTTATCTGACCACTGGGCGACCCGTCAAAGGGCGCAAAAGAAAATTACAAAATGTAATCATTCAAAAGTATTTCGATAAACTCGAAGAGCCTCGATGGAGCTAATATTATACATCGTGAATAAAATTGGCCGTGCAAGAAAAAAAAAGTAGCCGAAAGTCTCGTAATTGCGGTTACTACGTTCGAAAGCAATCGCCTCAATGCAGTCTTCGTTTGGGTAGCGGTAGCCGGGCGTCAGGGAGGAGCAGGAAGTACGCATATAGACAGGAATAAACACTGCAGCGGGTGAGAAGGGATCGGAGGCGTACCGCAGGGAACGAGCGCGCGAGACTGGAACCGTTAAAATATGTAAAACGCCCGGGCCTCTCGGACCTTCACCCTTTATCGTCCTTTTTTTTTCTCTCTACTTTTGGACCTTGGAGATCGAGCATCTTCCATTCCCCCTTGGATACGGGACCACGGCCGCAGAACGGTTCAACGAACGGGAACGGCCGACAGGTGAATCGCGCGTCCCGAGCACCGTTTCCGATCGATCGTGACTTTTTATTTTTCGTTATACACCTTCGTCGATCGCTATTAAACTTTGAATATCATCGCGTTTCTTCCCGCCAATCGATTAAACGAGATGACGAGATGGGCTCTAACGCCTTTTTGCAAGATTTTATTTTTCAAGCCGTTCAAATAACGACTACGAACTCGATCCGATAGAGGATCGGTTTTTTTCGCACAGAAGAGAAGAGTAGTTTACGACAAAGCGTTTCTCGACGCGCTGAAATTCTGCTTCGCAAGCGCTCATTGCCAACGAGCCCGAATTGAGCGTGTCAATGGATAGTCGAGAATTCGCGAGGCAACTTACACGCTCGAAGCGTGCACGACGGGTTAACTACTTTTGTACTCGTTCAATCTATCTCGAGTGCGCGACGGCGACACAATGCGTCGTAGACTGGTACATCCGTCGAGGAGGCGATCCATAGAGAATCCCCGGGCACAATAACACAATGCAATTGAATGACCGTACTTACCGATTATGGTATGGACTCGCACGGATAGCTGAGTCCTCAGAACGATGGAGTTTTTTCGGCTGTAACAGAAAAAAAACGAAGACGAGAGCCGTGAGTACGAGATTCATTGTTAAATGCGAACGGGCAGAAGTATCAATGGGGCGAATCTTTATGGACATAAGAACAATCGGTGTCTCAGTCTGGGTAGCAAGATTCGAAAAAGCAGACGCATACGGGTCATCGGAACGGTAACGCGACTTGTAACGATTACGTTTCACCGGCTGATTCTCCATTCTGCCGACACTGATTAATTACAATAGCGAATTAATCCCGTTCGGTCGGTAGCTTCGCGCCACGCGTAATTGCTTGATTAATTAATCATGTTGGGGCTAATCCACGAAAATTGGGTTACAGCGTCTTGCGTACAAGCATGCGCGCATCTCGACAAGCGTGCGTATACGCGAGAAGCTCATAATCGTTCGTTCGTGTGTGTGCGAGTCGCGCGCGAAAAGCCTCGCGGGCAACGCACGCGGCCGGGTACCCTCGCAATTGTGGCCTCGACCGCCAGACTGAACTTCAAACAGAGGTTCGTACCTCTCGCTGCGAACCTTCCCACGCGATTCTCCGACGGCATGAGAAACCCGTTGACGAACGAGACAATGGAACCGAGCGAGAGAGCAAAAAATGAAGTGACGGCGAGTCGGAATGGTACAGCCCGGGAGGCAGAACGGCGCGGGCGGAGGAGAAGGGTGGCTATGGCCTCCTCGTTCTCCGCGTTAATAATATTTCCGCTCGTAAATGAGCAGCCAGGAGGGAGTCCGCATTCAGGCCACGTCGGGGAGTCGTTCGCTCCGTTCCCTTCGGCTCGCGGCGCTTCCCTCATTCGGACGCTATCGCGTCTCGGTCACTAGTTCGTAGTTCCTTAACCACGGTTCCAACAGACAATCCGTGACTTTCCCACGAAACCCTTTTCTACATATCCGTTCTGGCATCGGCTCGAGTATTCGTGAAGGGCACCGAGCGAGAAACAGCTTTGATTCCCGTGAGAGGACTTCACTGCCATAATTTCTCGGGGCCTTAGGATTCTATCGGTGGCTCCTTTTCAAAGTTTACTCATTTTTTCGTAACAAAAGGATAAAATTGTAAACAAGCAGGTCTCGATGTAGGTACCAAAAGATTATTATTCCAAAGGTACAAAACACCCGTCGGGAAAAACAGCGTAATTTTACGGTGATCTCAGAAATTGTATAAACGAAAAAGTATGAAATAACAATTAACAAATTAGTACAAGCCATTTTTTGTTCAAGGCTCATTCTCCCAACGAATTATCATTTCATTCAACTCGCTTTTTTTTTTCGTTTTTTTGGTACGTACGAGTTGAAAGGTATGTACGAGAGATCTCGCCCGCTTTCAAGTTCAATGACGCGATATAGGTATATGTTTTATGGACTGGATCGTTCGTTGACCGACCGCACAGTCTCTCGCAAATATCAGGCGAGACTCGCGCGCGCCAGCAACGATTGCAAAATCATTGCATTGGATTCTGGTTTCCTACCGTCGAGGGTTACACGCGAAGGACTGGGTCGCGACACTTGAGAAACGAGTGTGCAGATACAAGAAGATTGAATTGCAGTTGGATACGGTAGAGGCGGTTGGTACGCGTCCGCTTGCATAGTCAGCGAACGAGTTCCAAAGTTATATGCGAGCGCGGCATCCCAACTTTGTAGACGCCGATGAAAGGATTTCCAATCTCCTTTAATGGCGCATCAATCGTGATTGGTGCGTCGACCGGCGAGTGAATCCGATTGGGACGAAACTTTTTCCAGGCCGGCGACAATCGCGAGAGAGTGCAGAGTTTTTCGACAATCGTTATCTACATTGCGGTAAATTCTTCGCGTTCCCGTGAAATAGTAATAAAGGGATAATTCACCGCTGATCGACAGACGATTTTCATTTAATACGATTTAGATCTTGCCTTCGCATTACACGCGACTTCCGTGTGCAGTCAACGACTCAACGCTGAGGTTTTAATATACAAATCGATTAAAGTCGCCAAATGGATGCGACACGGAAACGAGGGTAACGATGGGGCTTCGCAATCGGATTCAAAAGTCCATACGTCATAAGATTATCGAAGCATATTATTTTTCAGTGCCAATGAACTCTTGTAGGCCGAAGAAAAATACTGTTGATAGATAAATGTCCCTGTTATTAGAATGTAACGGGGCAGTCAAAATCGAACGACTTTGTCGGAAACTCAATAATTTTTTGGTCACCATCGGCCGCAGTATACGTGGCCTGAAGATCAATGGACTCGAATAAATCGAGATAACGGAAATAATAATAATCTGCTCCAAAAAACAGCCAGGTATTCTCATCGTTGTGCTCAAAGTATTTTTCGACGGGTGCATCGGAGAGCTGTTATACAAAAGCGAGAGAGAAAGCGATGGTTCGCGTCTGGATTATCACGTTCGGTTTATTTGTGTTTCAAAAGTATGACTCGTATCGTCCTTTTCGCTCGTTCCATCGAGGGAATTGCTGGTGCGCTACGGCGAGGCGTCAAGGGAATGAAATCAAGCGACAAACATTGTTGTCCCTCTTACGGTTCACTGAACATTCGGTACGCCGTACTCAACAACAAGGGCTTATTGGCCCCGGGAGTAAAGTAGAAAAGAAAGAAGGAAGGAAGCGAGAGCTTTGACGACTCGCTCGAGAATTGCACGGAGTACGAGGCGCTTTCCTCGCTCTCATTTGGTTCTCTGTATCTGCTGCTTCGGCTCTCGACTCTCTTGCCGCTTGGCGGTCGTGCTTTGCTTCTTTTCTTTTTTGTACGTTTTTCTTTTTTTTTTTCTTCATTATCGTCGAGCTTCGCCGACTCCTGTGCACTCTTGGCTACCCATTTCCCTCTTTTCGTTTAAAGTCGCGCAGGGAGGCGCGAGACAAAAATGGTGCTCTCGCGCGACACTTTCGCAAGCTGCCGCCAAGCGTTTTCGATAAATCTTCGACAGAGGGAACGAGTCTTCTATGGGTGCTAAACAGCTCGTGCGCCCGGCGCGCGAATGTATCGAAGCGAAAGGAATCGATCCTGTGTATCCCTGAAACCCAGCCCAGGCAAATCGGAATTGGACAAGACCTACTGGTAATAATAAAGTATTTTTTTGGCTTGCACCTCCATGCGCTGGATTTTGCTTTGTGGAAAACGAGAATAAGGTTGCGGATGCAGTTGCCAAAAATCCCTGTCGACGTTGGATGTTGTATTTATTTTCCACGCAACGGTGGTACGAACCAAGCGCGTCTATCGCAATAATAGTTTACACGCGGACGGTATTCCGAGAACCGTTTTGTAAAATTCACGCGACGACCGAAGCGATGAAAGATCGCGTGTTGAAATGGCAACGAGCTTTCGTAGCCGATAACCAATGTGGCCGCGTCGGCTACTCCGTTTCGTTAACGAGTCTCGTGCCGAACCCCCTCGCGAGATTCAGAGATGTGCGAAACGCTCGCGCTTCTCTCCGAGATACAGTGTTAACGAATCGTCGTTTCTCCGATGCCCGCCAAGGCAAGACGATACTGCGCGAATTTGCGATCCGGCAGAGTCTCGCGAGAGTTTCACTTCGAACGCGAGGTCGAGCCTTTGTTCCTTCGATGGTTCATAAATCAATTGACGAATCAACTACCGTAATTATCAGTTTAAGCGTTTCAATGGAAGCGACCCGGTGCACTTGGCACCGATTGTCCGCTAAGAACATTCGAGCGAGTGAATATAAAGCTCGTGGCGGAGCTAGTGGAAAATAAAATATTCGCGTTCTAATGGTACGAGAAACAAGTGGGCCCGGTAAAAAGGACACATTAGTGGGCGATGAACAGTCGCAGCACCAGAAGAGATATTTGCAGTGATCCAATAAACTAAATCGTCTGTGCGGAGCTCTTGATGTTTCGCCAACGAGCCAGGGTCAGCGATCCAATCTACATTTCAAGGTCCGCAAAAACTGCCCCAAGGTTCAACGCATGATGCACCTTGCACCAGAGAAAATGCGCTTGTTTCGAATCTCTACGGCGCAATCAAATCGACACGAAAGAATTGAAAGAATCGAAAGAATTTCGAAAGACCGGGGAGCGTTTGTCACTCATGCGTTCTCGAAGCTGATATTCAAAAGGAGCTCCGAATCGTTGCGATATGCAACAGGTGCTTCGGGGCCCCGATTCGACCGCTCGAGTTCCGCGTATTTCGACTCCGTCTATGAGATCTATACATAAATGAAAAATCAACAAGATCGGGAGGATCGAAGAAACAGATATTTACCAAAATGGCGGCATAGTGATGGTTCTCCAACCACATGACCCTGAATTATCCAGCGGGCCGATTCGATGATTAACTCACTGTGTATTATCCCAATAGCTCGACCCGGGCGAGACCGTCGCTTCTACAGTCCTCCTTGTGTTTCAAATTATTCTCAATCGGACACCATTTATTTGGTTCGACGCGGATCGCAATTTGCGTTAGGTAACAAGCGCCACGGTTAGCCCCGTGATATAAACGCGAAGACCCGTTTCACGCGCACTCGTTGAACAAGCGAGACTCGGTAGACCCGAGACCTAAGCAGCGACTGACTCGTCCTCGTCCACTCGGCGCGGGTCTCGATGGCTTCTTGTCGGCGCGACGTGAAGTCCCCGCGGTCCCCTCGGTACAATAGAAACGGGTGGGAGATCAAAACGCTGACTACACACACTCGACGATACCTCTTCTTCGTTCCGACGTATATTACAACGTCCTGCCCGGGGAAGACGCAGCGAAAGGGGTTATATACACTTATGAAGAAGCACGGAGTGAAAGAACGCATACTCGAGCAATCACCGTCGACGAGGGGAGCCCGCTTGTTCGAAACATTCGCGCATACAGGCGCGCTATACTTGACGTGTTCTATGGTTAAGCGCACCACTGGCTATGTTGGCTGACTCGTCACAGATATTACATACACGTTGTTGCGACGATGCGCTATGTACGAGTACGTGTACATGCACATAGCGGACGTACAGAAAGTAGATATATACATATGTATAGTACGGAATATAAACACATATATGTATAAATATATACACTATAGTCCGAGGGTTTAACAGCAGCGTGTTTCATTATCTCAAGGTAGAAACAACCGCACGAAGCCCCGACGCTACAAACGCTTCGTGGCAACCGAGTAGATATGTTTGCTCGTCGCAATATGTTTCACAATTGTACGTACGTTGTTGCATGCCTGGACGGCCTCCTACGCTTCGGCGCACCCTCTACGTTGTACCTTCGTGTCCAGGGTGCAATACGTAAATTTTACGGGACAATGAGTCGGTTAGCATGCGGACCACTGACCGATTTCCTAATCTAGATTTCGCACCCAACATGCAAGTGACATGGAGTTTCGCGTTGCTAACGGAGAATCAGATCCGACAACTGGCACGGAAATTACGTGCAATCCTTTTTTTTTCACCCTGTTTCGTCCGTATACTTTTCTTTCTATTATCGATAGTGATGGATTTTTTTCTCATTTGTCGTTTCTCGAAGAGAAAACGAAAAGGAGCGAACAAATATTATTGCGGGAGCGCGGAAGATAATCGGTTTTTGTAACGGATAATTCGTGCGCTGTCGGCTCGGTTGTCCGTCCGAATGCGAAGAATTTTACAAGCGAGCACCCGACGGTGGGATCCTCCTGCATATACGAGGGTGGACGAGGCGGATAATGGAATCTCGTTAATCTTCGGTTGTTAGCCGAGAAGATACGTATCTCGCCGGGGTTTCTGTTGCAGACGGATGATTCGCCGTCTCGGCGTCTCGTGCGGCAACCACCGTCCGGCTCTTTCCACGTATAACCCTATGTCTACCCCTATCTTGCAACGAGACTAACGAGAAGAAAGACGAAGGCACGGCCAAGAGACGCGCCAGCGGTGTGCAGTCGGTGGGCCGAGAGTTACCAAAAAGAACGACGAAGAGTAGAAAGGGGAAAACTATACGTACGGCAGAAAAGCCTCGCAGGGTTTATATCGGTATGGTTCCAAAGTCTAACGATTATAAATGACGGGCTCGCAAACTCCATCGCGAGGTGCTCCTTCTGGAAGCCAGCTCGCAAGGAACTTGGTTACTCCTTATCTTTTCTACGGCTTCGTCATTCTCTCGCGCTCGCTTTTCACAAGCTTTGGCCGCTCATCCCCCACAGGAATTATCCACGAATCCCGGAGAAAAGTGTCGCGCCTGAGTCCCGCTGATTATTAGCCGGCTTTAGGATATCCCACGAACCATTATCTGTCGCTGCGTCTTACCGTTTCTTTTTTTTATACGAAAACATCTTTAGCGAGGCTCTCAAATGTCGAATGTACTCGAAAAGCGTTACGGCACTTCTGGGAAAAAATTTAGAAAAACTTCAAAATGTCCTCGGAAAGTTTTGCGACCCTTCTCGGAAAAAAAGTGCAGAGTACAGAGTGCCCTTTAAATGCTGTGCAGTCCTAGAAAAAAAAGAGCAGAATGCAAAGTGTCCTCAAAAAGCGTTGCGGCCCTTCTCAGAAAACCCTTCGTGTATACACGCCGATGTACTCACATCTTTTTTTCTACTTCAATATGCAAAAAAAACGAAAGAATGATAATTAGGTCGAGAAAGTAATCGAAAAATTGCTATGGACAGAAGCGTCTGGGATATTGGTCTGTAACGAAGATCAAGTATCGCGGTTCCTTCCGCGAAAATCCACTACTCGCTCAGACCGATTTATGGACTCTTGGGGGCGATCAGAATCTCATTAAGCCCGAACGACGAGCGTTCATCGACGAATAATGTTCTCCGAGATCCCTTTGAATCTGGCGATCTAACGAGAATCTTCGGAGTCTATCTTTCGATACATAGTCGAATAGCACGAGTAAAAAAAAGAAGAGAGAAAAGAAAAGAAAACAAAAGCAGTTTGTCGACGTAGCGAATATTCATTGGGGAGTCTTGAGTACGTTTGTACCTTGCGGCTTCTTCGTATCGGCGACGGTAGGTTCTATACGTGCCTAGGGTTCTAGTAGACTCGATTTCATCGTGGGCTCGTTCCCTTCGTTCTCTCACGAGCATTCCCAGTCGTTCCTGAGGCTACGTCGGCTGTACGTAGAGTTTATTCTTGGCTCGCTACCGAATACTACACATAACCCGATGCATAGACCCGAGTGCCGTGCCCTGTCCCTGTTACGTCCTTCCTTCCGGCCGAAAACTATCTCATTATCTCATCAATGCCGCTGCAGGGGCCAAAAGCACGCTCTTCTCTATCAGCGCCTTTCCCAACTCAATACCAAAATCCAATTACCTCCGTCCTCGCTCGTTGGCTAGATCCACGGTTTCGTGGAAGAAAAAAACAAAACGTAAAAGAAAAATAGCTCTATTTCCGAGAAATCAAGTTTAACCTGAGCAAACAACCGAGTATTCGGAAATAGAAACTATCGAAATTCAATATTTACCTACCAAGCGAAGCCGAGTGTCCGCTTAGCCTACTTTCGATGCAAGATATACCGCGATGAAGCCGAGAGGTGGAGTTGGCGCGAACGAGAAACATAATGACTCCGACAGAAGCCGATCGGTGAAGTTTTCCGGTGTTGATGTCGATGCTAAAATAGTTTCGATGTTACGCATCGGGACAGGCGCGCGGGCGCGCCGAGTTATGTTACCCGATTGTACGTATACGCGCTCCCGTGCCAGCTGGATCTTTAGAGCAACCGAGGTGTTTGCGAGAGACGGCAAGTTCCAGAAGGTCGCTGGATAGATAGCACGTAAGACAATACTCTCTCGGTTCAAGGTTTAAGTTTCGCGTATCTTAGTTCACATCCGCTCGCTGATGGAATATGTCTCATCGTTAGAAGCGACGAGAACAACGAACCAACGTTGCACCCGCGCTGATGCTTCTCTTTCCACTCGAGTGCTCGTGGCGATTGTATCGGTATCAGTACATTGGGACCGAAGCAGAGAGGTCCGATTACAAACGAACCCGAATCAATGAATTATCCACGAGTTCTTGGCATTGGAAAACCCGTTTGCGCGCGCATAAGCGAATACTTAAAGGGCCCTCGGTTATGCATCGGTATCTTTCTCTCGTGAATGAAACGTGCCCGAGTATCGTGCAGGAACCTCCTCGTTCGAGTCCAATAAGTTTTTTTCGAAGTAAGAATAAAGGAGCCGAGAAGTTGCCGGCAGTTTCATACGCGACAGTCCCCTTTATACGTATCACTACTGCACGGACTCTTGACGCACTGTCGCGTGATCTGCGTACAAAGGGCCCCTCGGAACCGACGTGTCTCCCCGCGCGAGCCTTTCACCGAAAACTTCGAGGGAGCCGAAGAAGAGGAGAACCCTTTTCTATCGTTCCTCGGCGAATTCGTAGTCGACACGCGCATCTCACCTTATACCGAGCCCAATTTTTTTTCTCTTTCCATTTTATCGTTGTGCGTCCTCGTCTTGCACTCTCACTCCCTCGTCGACTTGAATTCTATATATAAACTCGATTCTCTTTCGATAGCGACTCGACGACGACGACGACGACCGCTTCGAAAAGCTTTGGAAGTGAGACCAACCGAACGGTTCCGTGGCTCTCGCCATAGAATGAGGAAAAGGGTCTGCACACGTTTCCTCGTTTTCCAGGTGGAAGAGTGGGATCTGTTATCTCCGGGCTTTCCGTGGCTCGCCCCGCAACTGTACTTGCAAGCCACACACCAGTCTTTTCGCTCGCGACGAGGCGGCAAGCGAGCGAGATATCGACGACGCGACGGCCCGCACGAAAGGAATTCTTCGCGAGATCCGGAAATCTATGTACCTGTTACGTCCATTCGCACTGAGCTCGAAAGGGCATGAATAAAAAAGGAAGAAAGAATTTTCGGATGACTTCCGTCGGGAGCTGAAATCAGACCACCGAGCACAGTTTTCCCTACACATTGAAAAAGCATATATTTGAACTACCAAAGACCAAGTCAAATGGGTTCGAATAACATATTTAATTCGTTCAACAAACAATTGAAATCCAAAACATATTTGAGCCAATAACATTTCTGGTTGATCCAACAAAATATTTGGTGGAACGCATTCAATCGAACTTTAGTCAATGTTTCTCTCAGTGCGGCTACCGGTCTGCGTGGGTGGCGGAATTATGAAATATCGTGAATACGTATAGCGAATGCAGATGCATTACTTCTACCAGAAGCGTGGACGAGACGTCGGAGGTATCAACGAAGAGCGAAGACGGGAAAGAGGATTTCTCGAGGGGGAAAAAGAAGGCACGTTGGGATCTGACAAATTTAATAGCCATCTCACGGAGTGAGTAGGACGGTTCGATTCGCCGGGTGTATTTGCAAGAAGTGCGACGGCCGTCGGAGTCGTGCTCGCGGGGTCTCGCCGGTGGAGGAACGAAGGGTGGCAAAGGTACGGATGGAAGTATAGTAAGTACTGTAGGCAGAGCGAAGGAAAGCGTACGGGCAAGGGGGGGGAGCACAAAAGGCGAAAAGCTTCGTCGCGCCGCGAGGGAGTGCGAAAGAAGGAGCTCCGCGGGCGAGAGCGGGAAGTCGTAAAGCGACTTCGTTAAAGCGATTCGTGCGGCTCGGTCGTTTCTCTGCTGGCGGCATGAGAGTCGTCGGCAACGGCGGCAACGACAGCGTTGGACCTCGCGAACGCTCGCAATGCCAGCAGCGCGCCAGCTAAACTCAGCTCCTCTTGATTCTCTCTCCGTCAGCAATAGTCAGGAATAACAAGTCAAAAGAAAGCCGACCGATGATCTTTCGTGAAACCACTAAACTATCTACACCCTCGGCTATATGTATAAATCCATCGTGGTTATTTTCGACTGCAAGAAGAATTTCTTTCTCGAACTCGAAACGCTTCTCGCGGTGTGTGAGCGAGTTCGTAACGCGAAATGATCATTGTCGAGTAATAAAAACTTTTTTTTTCCGCAAAGGAGAGTACGCCGCGAGAGCTGTTTGAAAAATTGAGGACACAACGAAAGGAAAGCAATGTGTATTAAAATTTTTCGGTTCAACCCGATAAAACCGGACTTTACAGGCGGCTTCAAAAGCCGGCATTATCCGGCAAACATTTTTGAGAGCATGCCGATAGATAGACTCGGGCAAGTAGTCGATATATGCCGCGACGACTTTTTCTCACCACGTCGCGAGAGGAATCCGTCGGTCTCGGCATGCCGCTCGGTCCATATTCGCCATGAAGAAATACCGGATTATCGACTTTCCGGAACATTTTTTTTCGTTCTCATTTGTTGTCACCATGTGAATCTTTCCTTAATTCGGCAAACTAAGATTACACTCGCAATGGGGCGACGATGATTGCTTCGGCTCGCTGGAAATACCGCCAAGTGATCTCGTATGTATACAACAACAACGTTACCTGCATATACGACAAAAGCCTTGACCGCAGTGCGGGAATATGTTCGCAGAGCGCGGAGGTTGGAAGCGCAGGCCAATCATGTCGCGCAGAGAGGTGCCCGAGCGCCGATGTAACGGAGAGATGAGATTCTCGAGGATCGATTACGCACTGCCGGGGCTGGGGCTGTTGCTGCCGGTTCTCCTCCGTGTGTTAGCCACGCGCGAGAACACACTGACCTCCTTACATCCGCTGCTTCGCTCTCTCGAGTCAACCTCCCGCCCCTCCGGCCCGCGAAAATTCACAAATAATTATAATCGATTCCGATTCGGTTGGACGTTGAAGGACGCGAGGTAAATTTTTACTTCAAACGGTGCACGAACGCACAACGAACGGAGTCACGCACGCACGTCACGAATAGCCCGGCAGTACCCTCGGCCTGTGTACAGAAGAGTTCGCGAGACTCTCGATATAGTATACGTTCCCGAGAGGTAGTTTTCCCGAAGAACGAACGGAACGAAGATGCGGGCGTGAACGGTACTCGACCTGGTTCCTCTGCACCGAGTGCAACGTCGAGAACGACTGAATGATGGACAAGAGTCCGGCGACGGCGGCAGCGGTAACCGAGAAGTTGCATCTCTCCTCCGTATACTCGGGATGATTTCTTTCTCTTTTTCCTGCACCTCGACTGTGTGTCCCATCGCTTCGACTGGCTACTCTTGATTGCCGACAAGTATTCAGGTGAGTGTCCCACTTCCGCGGGACGAGTCGCCGCCGTTGCTCGCCGCCTATCCATCGACATCGCCAGTGCGGGGAGTCTCGACGCAACATCGCTGGATCGGCTCGTCCAGCGTCGGGATCTCTCTGGCCAGGTCGAAACGCTCTCGGACGAGTCTCTTGTGAGAGACACGAGACGGCAATTTGTAACTTCCGGCCTTAAACGTCGCGACCCAACGGAAAAGAGACAAACGCGAAGCGCGCTCGCGCGGACGGAAGAGAACGTTGCGGATACAAAGGAACATCGCGATATGTAGCGCAACCTGAATTCAAGGATGTCGCTTCTGTTCTATCCTTTTAGACCGATTCCCATATACGACGGTGGCTTTTTCGTCGATACGGGTTTTTTTTTTCTTCGGCTACGTTTCGACAACGAATTATTAACGCGTCATCGCTGAGCTGGAACAACTGGTGTTTCCAGTGTGCTTCGAGGTGGTCTTACGGTAGAGATTGTACGCAGATTGTGGTTGAGCGCTATACAAGCATATATCCACGGTCGTTCGCCTCGCGTGGAACTAAGTCGTTTGCGGTACTGACCTAGCTCGAGATGGGTGCAGACGCAGATCAGAGATCGTGCGTTTCTGCACACCGGGCAAACACGGCGGAGGGAGAGAGCCCCAGCGAGTACTTACATACGAACGCGCGAGAGCGAGGGCGTATCGTAATCAACGAGGCGACAGACCGAGAAGATGGCTTTCAGCGTGGGAACACGCGCCGGGAGGTCAGTGACTAGGCGCGACTCAGAACCATAAGAGACGCGTGTGATATCCCTCTCTCTCTCACTCTGCTCTTTTATTCTCCTCTGTCGACGCAGATAAGCCGAAGCGTAACCGGCGAAGGTGCGAGCGGACTCCGCGAGAGGATACCCCGACGAGCACCTCCCAGCGCGCCGCGTCTCTCCTCCGGGTCGAGCGAGAGGTCTCGGTTGTACCGGGATCCACCGTTAAATTTCCTCGGAGACCCGGTTGGTACACATATGCGACATGTAGCGTGTTTGTTGCTCTGACGCGAGGTCGTTTATCGTGAACCGGAAGTACACTGACGTTCGCCACCCGTCGCGCTTCGTTTCACTTTTCACCCCCTCGCACGACGTCTCCGTATAACCGCAACGAATTTCTCGACTTCGCGTTTATCCTCCGCTACCATCGCGCGATATGCGCTCTGCCTCTATACCATTTTTCGCAACGTACCAGCTAGGAGCTGTTGATTTTTTCATGCGAGCGCGGTACCGCTCGGTTGGATCTTGTACCTCACCAATGGGACCGTTACACCAAGCCACTTTTCTCCGTATAAGTATACGCCATAATATAGTTATCCGCAGCGAGAGAGCTCCAGATACTTGGCGGACGACGGGCGGCGTGCGGTTACAGCGCTTTTACCCGGTGCGCGAACGCGGAGAGTGCACGCGCGACCGGCATCGTAATTCACCAATGTACCCGCGCAGACAGCCTCTCTTTTCTCTCTTTCACCCTCCCGCTGCCGTCTATATGCGCTCCGTACGCTCGAGAGCTTCGCACGGAACAACGGTCGGTCCCTCGGCTCTTAGACGGAAATCAGGAAAGCCCCGCGCGGGCATATCGATTACGTTCATCGCGCTATCTTACTCTCGCGGTGTATATGCATACAACGTTACTCTCTCTCTCTACCGGGTATAACGCTCAACGGAGACTCCCTCGGCGGAACAGAGAGAAACGAGACTCTCGATCGCGAGCCGAGATTCCGACACAATGTTATCGGTTCTCCGCTCTCCCCGGGAACGTTTTACATTCGCAAGCCCCGCGCGCACACTTGGGCTATAATACCGACGTCGCGAGGTAGAGGCAACCCCTATACACTGCTTCACCAATATCCTCAATAAACTTCGAATGACGATTGCCCCTGGCGAAGATATTAGCCTTACATTGTATCGTTATGTACTTGAATAATAATACATATCATTACCGAAAATTATACTCATGCCATTATAGCTGGTATTTTTGTTCTTAACGGTTTCGAAACAAGCAAATCGTCCCGGTCCCGTACTACAGCGAGCATCTCTGAATTGCTTAATTATACTGGAATCTTGGCATTATCTGCGAAATAATAAATCCACGAAGCTGCGAACCCAAAGAACGTTGATTCCAGAGTAGCGGCGTGAAAGGCAACACGGCACCCTGACGACTTCGCTGAAATTAACTCCGTACCGTCTAACAGTACGCCGGTCGTGAGACGAAGTCACATATTTCCGCTTCGAAACACTGGCATCTGAAGTTTTTATCTTGATTTTTTAATCACGATGTTCAGTCAAAGTTCCGCAAAGAGTTCGACGACACTCCGAAAACTTTTTCAGAACATCTTCGAGGCCGGGTCATTTGAACTCGGACGTTTTCCAGGAAAAGACTGTACCGCCCATCCAGAGTTTTGGGAAAGTGGCGAAAACCCTACCCTCTACGAAAAATGTATTCTTTAGACTCCTAAAAGCGTCGAAGGTTGAACAAAAATGTTCAAGAAAGTCCCAAAGGAAACTTCTGAATACAACCAGATCGTTTCTTCCGCAAAAATGCAGTTATACTCAATCCTACAATTCACTCGATCGCAAAGCAGGACTGAACGGAATTTTTTAATTAGGCGTATGCTACCCGTGTATCGAATATTACGTTCGCATGGTCAAACGCCGAGTATCCACGGTCTTGTACGTCGGTAGATACAACGTGGGGTATCCTCGCCGAAGGATTACATGCCCACGAGCGCGGCAGCATCTCGTCGAGTGTGCGGATGACGCTCGCTAACCCATACTGGTAACGCTGATACACTCTCGACTCTTCGGTACTATACAGAATACCTGGGTTGCAGAGCGAGCCGATGCTGCCGTTGGCTACGGGACTCGCGGGTAACGTTCATGAAAGGCTAATGAAGACGTGTCGTTCGTCCGTGTTCCCGGAATCCCTTCGCGACCGCCGTTGCGATGGCCGATGTGCCTATGCTCTCTCGAAGCTTAACGACGTACAGGGAGAGGGCTTTCGTTCGCGGAGAGCTGTACCGAGTAGTCCTTTTGGCAGGTTTAATTGCCGATTACCTCGAGCTGCTTCGATATCGATCGCTTCTTGCGGACGCAGAGTCCGATTGTACCTTCACAGCTATTAGGTATATAGGCTGGTACAACGAGACGTACGATGCTACTTCGATTTCGTCCTCGAGCGCCGGCGTTCACGAACTTTTAATCGCTTCACTTTAACGAATTGTACGAAGAAAATATACGCCGTGCAGGACGTGCGATATTTGTCCCCCCAGCCGTCTCAACGATTTAGCGAGGGAAGACGACGTCCGCCTCTCGAAAGCTCGAATTGCGGAAAAAGAGCTTACGCCGTGAAGATCAGAGAGAGAGAGAGATAGATAATAAATATATATATACGTATATATGTGAATAATATATAGGTACATCCGCGAATGGCATAGAAAGAGCCTCAACGGAGAGAAGTATCAGAGATATATTTATTTTTCCTCTCGTTTTTTCATGTACTCGGAGTCGAGACGCTGCCGCGTCTCTTGATACGCGCTCGTGGAGTCACGAAGGCATGAAATTAAGAGATACGGAAGCAACGAGAGCGTCGTCTGCTCGCTTCACTTTGCTATAACACAAAATAGTTATATGAAAAGTCGCTCGAGTTGACACACTTTATTCCATTTCAAGTAATTCTTTTTTTTTTTTTAATATATATTCACGAAAAGCAGAAATATTCAGCTTTGTACTGCGGATGTAAAATTGTTAGTGTTTGTGAATCGATGATCATTTTCTAACTATCGAATGATGGTTAAAATAAAAACGTATAGATTGTACATGGTGGGATGTACGAATAGGATCTATTCGTACATCGGATACGGAAGAACGAAGCATTATCGATTAGGAAGCAACGGGCATCGAGAGAAACCGGTGGGTAGAAAAAGCTTTGCCTCCTCCACCCCGAATACGCACACCCGGCAGTGTGTATTCGGCTCGGTCGTCGTCCCGGAGGCTTATTCACCGAGGGAACACCGAACGGTATGCAAAGCTTCCGTCCGGAGCTTTTTCAAATCTCCTCTGGCAGGCTCGTCCGGCTCTCGCGGATCCATTTGCCGATGCTCAAAAGGATTTCGAACGAAGCGCGTCGAAACGAATTCTGTCGGCCGGCCTCGAGGCTTAACACTTTGCCAATGCCTCCGAATTCTCCGCGGGGATTCGAGGATTTTCCGCAGAACGCGCGACGTCGTATTCATACCATTCGACATGATTATCTTTTTCCTTTGTCAAAATTTAATATGGAAAAAAGAATGATGTATCGAATACACGATAATGAGACCGAATACGAAGAGGAAAAGTTATTATTATCGAGTAACTGAAGAAGACGAGATGTTATTATAATAGACTTTAGTTTGCATCGTGTAATAGTTTGAAAAAAAACAGGATTTGCGGATTAGGGAAGATGTCACATTATGGTATTTTTCATTGATTTCATTTAACGGTATTTTGATTATTTATTATATTGCATTATTCTCGTTTCGTCTATTTTATCTTTCGAATTTATTTTCATCTCTATGGAAAGCGCCGGATTCTTTAATTCTTGGAGCATTTTGGTTGAATATTTTTCAATGGGATTCGTTTGCAATCACAGACTGCTCCACAATTTTTTTTACAATTATTGCAAATTATTTCATACATTGACGTAATATTTTTACACAATAATCGATAGAAGAAATAATATTAAAAGCATTGACCCGACTCGTGCGGAGTTACAGGGTCGATAAGCTAGCAAATTTCGCACGATTCTCGGACATTTCGATAGCACGCCTAATGTGCGTAGTTGTAATACGCGAATGAACGGGGTACCGTGTCGCTTTGCCCCAAATATGCAAATGGGTGTAAAATTGATTGTTCCAACGCGTATCAGGTGCATCACACCGAGCGTGTTATTCATTAACGCAAATTATGAAAATATTATTAATAATAGGAGTGCGCAAAACGCTGCAAAGGTTCACAGTTGTCGCGGACAACGGGCGTTCACTGCGTGTTTCGCCGACAATTACGTCCGGGGAACACGCGTTCCGCATAATTTTCACACTGCATACAAAACACTTTCCTTTCTCGACAATTCAATAATCGATACTACCTTCTTGTCCATAATTCTTGAAATCTAAAAGCTTAATAGCCAATGCAATGCTTTTCTGCCGTACGATTTTCTCTCGATCTCGAGCGAACTGGATTTCAGCTCCCCTCGTTGTAATTACGTAGCGGCGGAGAAAATCTCGCGACGAGAAACGCTAATTATCCGGCCGTTCGAAATTCAACAATTTCCCTGGAGACTCGAGCGACGTGTCTGTACAAGCGATAAATGTCGGTCATTTGCGATCGAGACGAAACACGGGGAATGATGTCAGCGTATAACTCCACGACTGGCACTACTTCCTATACGCGAGTCTGTCAACGAAGCGTCTATTCCCATGAAGGTGCAAGCTCGCATATAGAGCACGCAGTGACAGACAGAGAATGCCATAGTCGCCTCTGAGCGATCTCGCTTTCGTTTGATCAATGGAATATAAATGTGAAAAAAAAAAATGAACAGAAAATACCGAACGCTATCGGGTGGTGCGCCTCGAAGGCAGCGAGTCAACACGTCGTATGAGGCTGACAAACGGAACGAAGTAAAGAAGAGAGAACCGGAATCGAATCGATGCCGGCGACCAATAGAGAATACAAATCAGATGAAATTCGCGGGACAAGGACTCGTGTGCTTCGTCGACGAGACCGCCGCGCGCTCCGTCGTCGAATCTCGAGCCGCGCGGGGTGGCGAGGGTTTCAGGGCGATTGGACCGCGGGAGCGTGCAGTACGCAGAGCATTCGTGCCGATGTAGCGCTGAGCTCTGCGGTCGAGAGACGCACCGTTGGTCGTTTATACCACCGCGCACGTTTATAACTAAAATACATCTATAGCGCGCACGAAAAACCGGTTATGCAAAAAGCGAATCGCGACCCGGTGCACCTGTACCGGCGCTCGTACGTGGCAAAGCGGCTATAAGGATCGATATACACAACGCGCCACGAGAATTCTCCGGATCTTGAACATCTCCGTCGCCCCTTCTCTCGCCACATTCGGCATAGCCCGGCTCATAATAATCCCCGTTCCACGATCGACGAACCAGTCCTTCCCGATTCTTCTGACGCGCGTCCTCGCTCCTCCGATTCCCTCGCTATGTCTCGTGTTTTATTTATCAATTCCTTTTTCTCCTTTATTTACCCCATCCGAAGGCGCACTTTCTCGACTATCTTCCGTTTTTTACAACGTTCTCTCCCAACTCCTTGTTCCGTCGGGAACTTTCATCTCGCTGAGGAAAATACGAGCTCTTGGGGCACGTTTCGCCCAAAACGTCGTCGATGCGCCTCTTTTTTCGTCGATGTTCGGGCTCACGCTGAAATTAAGTCCTCCTTCTGGAAGTCATCGTGAGAAGCAACCTGGGCCCAGTGTGTCGATTTGGCACGTACACGCATCAACGATATACGATGATCCGATTCGCCATGAAAAAGCCATTTACAAATCGTGTTTCATATTCATCGACTCGTATCCTATTTTCCAATCGAGCTGGGCGCGCACAGACGAGAAAATCAGCCACAGAATGTACATGTAGTACAAAGAGTGGAGCGGGATTATTCGCCCGAGCCACCAAATCGGCAATCGATTTCTCGCAATTTTGCGATACCCGCAGGAGCGGCAGAGATGGATACCTCTTCTATCCCTTTTTCAGCTTCTCTCTCTCTCTCTCTCCCTCTCTTTCTACTATCCTCGTTCATTTCGCCGCAACCGAGTCGTGCGCGCTGGATAACGACGAGGCATGCCCCACCTTTTCGCCTCTCAATTCCGCGCGTCGCCGCCGATCCAATTAACTCTTCGTGCCTCCCGGCAACTACGAATCCTACCCCTCTCATTGCTCCGAGGAGACGGCCAAGAGATCCAGAGAAAACAAGAAGATCTCGTTAGTTCTCCACCTCGCGCCACGTACCAAAAAGACACCGGCGACGCTTTTCACCGAGGTGTGAGTTATGGCCAAACGATAATTCGTCGACGACAATGTATGAGAGTGAGCGCGAATTCTTGGCAAGACAATGTTAAATACCCTCATGTTCGCGGATCTGCGAGACAAATCTTTCGTAACCCCGCTGAATTGCATGTTAGACTATGGAAGTTCGTTGACGTCGCGTAATTGTACGTTTCGCTTCAATCTAATCGACGCGATTCTCGATAATTCGTTCCACGATTTAATTGCTTAACTCGTAAAACAGATAAATCGTAATTGGACGCTAGCAGTTCGATTTATTTGCGTATAGAAATCCCACCGGGCTTAGCCGTGAAAAATAAATATGAGGAAAATAATAAATCTTAATTTCATGGAAAATTTTCAACGAGGCGAGTAGATCGAATTTCTATGGAGAAACGCCGTGAGGAATATCCGCGACAGAAAAGTCTTTGAATCTCGAGTTCTGCTCTGAGAATTCTTCGACGATGGGAGAAGGGAAGGAGACGAAGAAAAGCACACCGGCAGTACACAGCAGCAGTCGATGGCCGGAAGCTTGTTTGCGGAAGTCTGCTTACTTTTATTGCCACTTGGTGTGTCGTCCCCGGAGAAAGAGAGAGACTGAGAAAGAGGATATGTACGTCGGCCTGACCCCGAACGAAGGAGCGAATTCGTACGGTCTCTCGTCCTCTCTGCAACGTTCACGAGCTCTTCTGCTATACACAACCCCTCCTTGCGTACACACACACACATACATATCCATTCCCGCGGGTCTAACGGCTCCGTTGCTACTGGCAGTTTCGCCACCGACCTCTTCGCTTCTTTAGTCCTGTATCCTCACCGCACTTCCTTGCAGTCAGGGAGAAGAAACGATGGAGAAACGAGCCGCGAGCAACTCGATCGTATTGACTTGGCGCCTCGTAACATCAACATTTCTTCTTTCCTCCGTAAACCTTATAGAGACGTACTCTTCAATATTAATGAATGCGCGTGTGCGAGATTCAGTCGCGGAAGGTTTGGAACCGTCGGTACGAAAGTAGATAAAAAAAAGTTCTACTTAGCCGCTCCAAAGTCCATACAATTAATGCATACGTGAGATTACACTCTAATCTGCTGAGCATAAAACACCGGGTGCGCAAAACCGTAAAGTTTTCAACACGAGATATGCGCAGAATATGAAAAGATCTCAATGTCACGAGCCAAATACTGGTCTTTCGTATACTCGCCCTTTTGCCGAGGGTATCAGCTATTTATTCTCTGTATCAAATGTAAAATTTCAACCCTCTCGCGGGCAACTTGTCGAAAGAAAGCTGACAAGAGGAGGAGGAGGCGAATGCAAAACGAACGAGAGTGAAAAAGAAGAGAACACTTTCTGGCGCAGCTGCCCCGAGAACTGTAACAGGCGTACGGCTTTTCGTGTCTAGTGCTCTCCTGTGGGATAGCTCGCACCGGAGAGAAAGAAAAAGCGATAAAGATAGGGCGAGGATGAAACGACAAGGGAGAAAGAGGGTGGAAGATTTGAAGAAAAAAAAGAGGAGTGTACGCGAGGCAAACTTTTCTCCACCATCTTATTTTCAGCGGAGTCTTCCGCCGTAGTCGTTGCGCTCATCCCCGGGATCGCCTCTCTTGTTGCTGCCGCCACCGTTGCTGCGAGAGACTGCACCTCTCGCTCCTTTGCCTTACTTGAGTTAACGCTTCGAGTGGATAGTCGTTAAGCGCTCTTTTTTCATAATCTTCGAAAGTTTTCCGTTTTCACGCCAGAACAAAGTTTCAATCGTAGGAATTATTTAACATTCTTATACATTCTCACGTCGTTCTATACTTCTTTTTTTCAAATTCCATTGTCACCGTCCGGAGTCGAATAATTAACGAGATTATCCTGGTACGATCATTGCGGAGTTCTGTTTGTCACCGAACAACCGAGACGCGTTAAATGGGAATTGTTCGAGATGAAAAATTCAATGGCCCGGTGTTGAGGGCTGTGATTCGGGCTAATGATCGACGAATTCTTAATCGATTCTATTCGAGTCGCGGCAGCTATTGCGTTCGAACGGGTCAACGACCGGCTTTCTTCAACGTCTGCCCGATTCTGTGTTCCTTTTCGCTCCATACGCGCTGCGCCCTGTGCTATATTTGTGCGAGCAATTGCACATTCGTGCATGTCGTAAATTCAATTGTAACGAGGCAATGCCTTAATCCACTATTCCATTTTTTTCCGTTCTAAAATGTCCGATAATGGTCGGCATCGCGGTTAACAAATTGTTTTTCCTTACGAAGGTCTCTGACCTCGTTGCTAACGCAGGAACGAATTTAATGACAAAAGAAATCGCAACGAACGATTGAGCAATTTAATGCACGCTTCGATACGGTTACCATTCCCAACTACAATCAGTCGATAAGTGCAATAATTACCGTTGATTTCTCACAATCTCTATAATAATCGAAGCGGGTTAATGTCGCTGCGGTTGCGCTGCATTGATTTTTTCGCGAGCCTCGCCGGTAAAGCATTCCCAACGCTAACGAGACAATTCGAGAGTAGTGGACAGACGAATTATCGTACGCCACGACTGTCGGATGAAGGAGTTTATGAGGTGCGCGCGGGCAAAACCACTTCCACTTCCTGGCACTAAAACGCGAGCGTATAAATGTTTTGAATTGTCGGACGTCGCTCCCAGTCGTGGCTCTTGTTTATATACTTGTACCGCGTTAAGAACTCGGAGGTCGCATTTCCATCCCTCCACCCTCGAACTACCTCTCGTACTTTGCAGCGTTAATTGCGAAAACATTTTCCGACTCAATTCTCAGCAGCGGCTACAATTCCGTTAATGGCCCACTTATTGTTACCAGTCTGCGATGCTGGTATATCACTCGAGCAATGATATTCGATCTTGCTGTGTATTCTTTCTTTATTCATACAGTCAACGTCTCAAAGGTATCCGAGTGCGAAGAACTGCAGAATTTTACTAACTGCTGCAACTGCTTTGTTTCGATGAACAGAATTTATATTAGTTGGAAGAGTCAATACATTTTTTAGGCAAACAAATAAATTGGTTAACCCAACAAATAGATTAGCCGCACCAACTAATATTAATTTCCAAGAATAAATTAAGATACAATGATTAAAAATAACAATAAATGTACAAGAATATTTGACAAGTATCAACTCGGGAGTATGGACAAATAAGCATTCGAAGCATATATTTTTGAAGATTTATCTTTGGAAAAGCGTTCACAACTGTCACGGTAGTTCAAAACCGGTGCCGGCTTCAAATTGATAACCAAATTTTTTATATTTGTTCAACGTTTATTTCATTACGTCTCCATATATTGTTTCTATTTTTTCTGAATTCTTTTTTCAAATGGGATTTTCATTTTCTTCACCTACATCCGTTCATGTATGCCCATTTGGCCCCACATGCATATTTTGCTGCGGGTTTTCGTCCCGCTCACCTCTACCTTTTTTATCCGTAATATGGCGCGGTTCTCCAATGATACGATCTCAACCTCAATTCGATCATCTTATGCATAGGGCATAGGGTACTATCTGCTCTCTGACATTACACGGAAACTCGAGTCTATCCGATCTCGGTAGCGAGGTATATCTACGACGTATCGACATAACTTCGTCTAGATCCGAATTACCAACTTCCGCAGCGTGTTCGTCGGGGAAGTTCTACGAGTTCGCCCAGTCTCGGGCTTCTCTAGTCCCGATTTCGCGCCCGCGAGAGCTCGGATAAGCTTTGCAAAACGAGAGTTCTCAAAACATTCGAGACAGCAAGATCGAAACTCTCGGCTAAAACCGACTATCGATGGTGACTCGGGAACCCCGATAATATCATCCATTATAACCGAAACTCTATACAAACATCCATATACCAAATAATTTTCTCTCGATTTCGTGCAACATTATTAGCAAGTGAAAATTCATTACGCTAGACCGCGATGCTTCAGACTTAATACGAGATTGTCGAGGAAACGTGACTGGAAGATTCGCAGTTCGTGCATGTGCTACATAAGGATATACAGTTTCCACCGGGTGGAAGTGGTTCTCATCGCGACGACACGAGTTCTCTACATATTTATTTATGAGTTTGAGTTTTCCAGTGGCTATTTATTCTCCGGTGAGGGGTTATTGCCAACAGCGACGACAACAACAGAAGCGTAGGTAATGGAGAATCGTGGAAGCGACGGTAAAGGCATCAAGGCGGGGGAGAAGTAGAGTGAGCGGTATAAGCGAGAAAAGGGATATATTTATAAAGCAATGGAGAACGTCGAGCCGGCAGACTCCCAGGCGATGCCCTGGGAATAGATCGTGAAACCCAGTTATGCGATTTATTCCGAGACTCGGGAGCGAGGTCGAACGCGGGCGCTACTCGGGCAACATTGCCGGGGCACTACCTCAATGTTGGTGCCTATACGACGAGTCAGGAGGAGCGAGAGAAGCTCATGTACCTCGGAGGCGTAAGGAGAAGTGGTGTAGGTAAAGGAAAAGCATTCCCTTCCACCGGCATCGCTCGAGTGTGCCACAACTGGTAGTTGAATCGACCCTGGAGCCTCCGGAGCGCACAGAGTTCAGTTCTTTCGCGACACTCGACACAATCGATGTCTCGTGAATGGATCGAGAGCCCTGGAGGGTACAAGCGCTTCTGGCTACTGCTACTGCCGCTCCAACGAAACGATTTATCCTAGAGTCACTGCGAGAACGAATTGAAGGCACGGCGACCGCTTTTCCACGAGAGGATGGAAGCTACTCTCAGCAACAGTGGAAAAATCGTTTCGAGGAGTCCGGATGCAAGTCCATCTTCCCGTCTGGTCGAGTCAATTGTGTTTTTTTTTTCAAATTCAATCCGCCATATCTTTTGAAGCAAATGTATAGCCATTCGTGCAACACGTTTGAAAAACTGGAAATGTTTTTCCTAGCAGTCCAATTCGCTATATGTTGCTGATGGTTATTAGAAGGGGTGGATCGTTACCGATGTGACTCTCACTGGTATGTAAACTTTTTTTTCCCCCAAGTACCTCTTACATTGTTATCCCTCCTTCTTCAACTTTCTAGGACACGCGAGAGAAAAGTCGAGAGGCACGTCGTGTCGGGATAAGCGCGGGACCGGAGCGCAAAGTCACGCGACATCGTCGGAGAGCCGTGGTATCGAATTTCGTTGCACCTGCGCCGAGATCGTTACTCGAAATTTAACTGGTGAAAATTTGCCAGCTACCGAGATACGGTGCACACCCGCTAAGTAAGCATCTATTATTAAACGGCAAACATCTGAGTCACCTTTTCCGAAACACCTCCGCGGCAAGGTCGTGCTTTTCCGCTTCGTGCTAACGCGTATGTGACCGTATCGATTTCACGCCGAGGAACAACAAATTTTCGAGGGCACCGTTCCAAAAAAAAAAACACAGAGGTGCGGAACGGCACAAAACGTAAAACCCCCAGTCGTTATTATAACAAACAAGTGTGTGTGTGTTCGTGTTTGCATGTATGCTTGTGTGCGGAGAAGTTGAGAAAATTGAGTCACAATTTAAGGCGGTACTATAATATTCTGGCTTGTCGAGCGTAGATATGACGCGAACAACGGGTTAATATCGTCGCAGCTGTTGCTGCGATAGTTCGTTGCACTAAATCTTTTCGAAGTAGGTACAAGGCTACCGGAACTCGCCGATGGACGAAGGAAGGATTCCAATACAGCGAGGACTACAGCTGTTGGCAGGACGCTACTCGTTGGCCATGATTCAATAAACAATAGATCTAATTATGGTTGCGAAAGGGACCTAATATCTGTTAACGACTCTTTACTTATTTAGGATACATTGACTCAAACTTGCAAGGAGCTTGCGAGATGGTGTCTCAAAGGACAGGATCGCGTGAGAAGCAGTGGGATGCGAACAGAAGCAATGAAAATTTCACGCGAGCTCGAAGACGCAATCGAAGTAAGCTCGAACGAAGGCAATGAATCAAGAATTATGCAAGAACATCCCTCAGCGTTCGACAGAAATGTGCTACTGGACAGGACATCAATGCTCGAGACATGCAATATGCATCAATGAATTGCGAACGATCACCTGCCCGTTCATACCGCTCTTGCGGAAGTTCATACGAAACGTCAATTGCATCGAAAACGGAATAAAAATGTTGAACCACATTTTTTTCAAGTTTCATTGTCGCGAAACGACCCGAGGGGAAACAGTTTTTGAATTTGGAAACGTTGGTAATCTCGGGGCGTAGCCATTCGGCGGCAACCGCGTATCCGGTGGAATCAAACGATACGATGGACAAAAACTCGAAGCGACGCGCACGCTTGGACATTCGCGAAAGTAGATTGAAGTTAAGTGGCTAGCAAAAGGCTTTTAACGAGTGAGCGGATCGCATCCACCGATAGGGCCTACCGCTGTCTCGCGGGCAATGAGATTCTCGGCTTGATCAGCCTAGATTGGCAGGTCCGCGGTGACACGATCCGCGAACCGACGTCATTCCGCTCCACCGTTTATTTTAATTCCCTCGACCTTTCCTTTAATGTCCCTGTATGTGCCTGTTTGCCCCATTCGGCAGGGCTCTATTATCGAAAGTCTCGAGGTAGGTCGATACTTTCGTGGAATATCTTTGCCTCGAATCGGTCGATCACAGGCAGCGAGAACAGAAACAGGGCAGGAGCAGGGAAACCGGCAGCTGCGGATAGTCAAAGCCTCAACGAGATGTTGAACCGATAAGATATACCACCCATTAAAGATCTTTCCGTACACGGGAAAGACGCGATGAAGAAGGCATACATAGATTAGGTGTACTACCGAGAGAGGCTCACGCACTTCACGTACGGAGTTGGTTAGTCATCGTCGTTGTACCGCGGGTCTGCGGCGTTATCCTCGTGCACATAGTAGGTGTACGTAGGGTACTACTATAACTATCCTTCGGAGAGGATAGTATAGAGGCTAAACGCTCGGGCTTCTCATTGTGCCTGGTTGTTGAACCCTTGGGAGAGATTCGCGGCACGCCGTTATGTTGGCGAATATGTAGGTATACATACAGTATACCATTATAATTACAGGAGACAGCGCACGATATACGTGGAAGGAAGGGGCTTACGTAAACCCTCCGCGATCGTATAGGCAACTGTTCTTGCTGGGCGGAGAACTACAGTAATAAAGGCAGCCGCGCAAGCGGATTCCGCTGGGACACCTGGATCTATCGATTCTAATCTATACCATTTGCACTCTATAGAGTCGTCGCATCGCGCATTACCATGCCAGTCGATTCAATGAATCAATTAGCCTCGTAACTGTATTGCTCTCTAAAAACTGGTATTCACGAAGAAAAACCTTATCGTCATTGTTTCGAGCATACTCTGCTGAAAAAATGGGAGCAAGGCTATTCGCGATAAAGCCGAGAGTAGAATCGTCGTGGCAATTATAAAATTTTATATCGTCGGCATGACTGCATGAACATTGTACGTGCGAATTTTTAGAGCCCCTTAAAAATGTGGTCCCCGAAAATCAAAAAAGATTATCAATTACCACGACTATCAGATTTATATCTGTACATGGTAAAAGTTTCAAAAAATAATGAAAATCGATGAAGAAATGGAAATTCCTTTAAATGTGAGATCACATCTTCATCCGAAAGTTCAAGAAAATACTTCACTTGTGTTTAACAAATTGCTTCTCAGTGACAAAATTAAGTTCCTTCGAGGTATAGGCACGGCGATTGAAAGAGGGGAAAAGGAACAAGAACAAAGGAACCCGAAAGTATGTAGATGAAAACATCACTCAAACCAGCGAAGCCCATTACTTGATGCCGCGCGTACGATGTTATTGTACAGTAGGCGGAAAATATACGTGGATTTCAAATATTGGGTTGCGAGACGACTCTTGAGCAAACATTTGTTCAATCCTTTCTGGCGAACTCGTATCTCCCATCTCGGTTGGTACCGGTAGGAGATCCACGAACGAGCGGGAGAAACGGCAGAGCGAACGAAGCCGACGAACCGTGCACCAAATAAAAACTACACTCGGACGTCGAACAACTCGGAAACGTGTCTGTAACGAGAGTGAGCCACGCATCTAAATACGTCGGATAAGCCACGACGTTTGTGTACGCCGAGAGACCCATTTTTTATTATCCCCCGAGGATACCCCATACCGGATCTTCGGGGTCACAGTTCACAAACACCATGGATATGGCTATTCGAGACTCTCAACCCTTTGATGTTGAGCTTTATTGTGTATTCGAAAAAAAAAGAAAAAATCGCTTTACTTGCCTCGGTCAGCGCCACACAGAACACAACCAATATCAAAGCACCAATTTTCTTTTTCTCCGTAATACATGCCATCGAAGCTCTTTGTGTCCTGATCGATTATTTCGCACTAACATGCAGCGTGGTAAATTGATAAAACAAAAGAAATTCTTTGATTCATTCAACAAAATTCATGTTTCGAAACGCAAGGAACTTCGGAGGGTTGAAAGATCAAGTGGCGATTGAAGGGGCGATAGAATGTTGCCGGTGAATGGCACTCTACGTGGGTTTTCCGGCATGCCGAGCGGTACTTCCTGCCTGCGGTAGCTACTGCGAAAGTCACCGCAGTCGATAGTTCGAAGAATGTCGCGACGGAAAGATAATAGACAAGTTGACAGAAGAGGACGGGGCGTACTATTCGCTCGATTGAACATACGCCCATTGCAAATCACCCCAATCGGACAGGACACCAGTACGAAAAGATTAGTCGAATTGAAGCCGATGCAAGGACGCTGTGCATACGAGATAGAGTTCGTATCATTGGCGAGTTTATTCGCAAACGACGCGACGGATTCACTTGATACAGATAATTTTACGATAATCTCTCATTGAATGAACATGTCGGGGATTCATATGTGTCGACCTTAAAAAAGCGAAGCACAATCTTTATTATTTCAATCGAAATATCTATACCCGCAGTTATTTAATGAATTTTTCCATTTTTCAATGGAAAAGGTTATTTTCCTTGAAGAACGCATTTTTTGTACGCATAGCGTTAAAAATTTACCATCGATGGTTAATAAATTGACAAAAAGCGCTTCCGAATCATGGTTATTGCTTGACTTGCTGGACTTGGTGCGATTTGCTAAAAAAAAAAAAATGTCTGCCGGTTTATTTCTCGTTCTATAAACCGAATTGCGGACAGGGACACGGTACTGATGTAAAAAAGCAATCCAGCGCTTCGAATCGCGTTGCAAGGGAGATTTTTCAGTAAATACGGTTTCGTCCATTCATCGGCGGGTTTCCGTTCACTGGGCGATTCACTCTACCTGCGAGTTACCGGTCGCAATCAACGCGCGTACCTGTTCTATTTCTGATACCGAGAATGATCCAGAAACTAATTAACATTCCATATCCATAGCGAGTCGAAGTGTCCGAGTTTAAAATAGACTCTCAAACCTCATTAAAGGTCTCTCGCCTCCGGCAAATCTTGTATCTTGAATATTTTAATCGAGGAAATCGATGTTACACTCTCCAGTCTCGGACAATACGTCCGACACAAGATGAAAAATAGCGCGCTATCGCCGATAAATTTTGTGTCACGAGAGAAAAGATACTTTTATAATTCCTCATATCTCGGGCGAAAGACTGGACGAAGAAAAATAGCTATCCGTACGTCGCGCGACACCTCAAAAGCGTACATATCCACTTATCGTCGTCTCGCGTTTGCTCGTGGAACGCGCACGGTTTGCGATTTCAAATGGTTTTTCTACGTGACTTGTCGCACTGACGTCTGCAACGAACTGTGAGATCGGAAAGCAGTGAGCTTGCGTATCGATTGGACAAGCCATTTTTGTGCGCGTTTTTCTTCACTTCGTGTCATAACCTCGGCTCCTCGGAGAGTTCATTCGTTTGCACCTATTTACGATGGATCAGTGCTCGATGCTTATTTTGTCATAACGTTGTAGCGAGTTTCTCAAATTATATCCTCTACTTTTTTTTCCCATTTCGATAACCGTTCGGACCGGAATGCAACTCGCGATAAGCACATTGCCGCTGAAAAGTTTTTTCTTTTTCAACTACTCATTCCTTCCGTAGTAGGCGAGAGTACAATGTGCCCGGGGCACAGTGAGCCACTCATAATTTCTCGTACGTTTGAAGTGCATAAATAATGAATTTTTTTGCCTCGAGTACTGAGATAATTGAATTTCATCAGACGTGAAAAAACAGAACGAACATTGGCCAGAGCTCGCGAAATGTTCTAAAAAAATGCATTTGGAAACTCCAAAAAAATGTTCGGCTGTTAATAAAAATGTTGAATCTCACTTCGTTTTCCAAACCAGCTCGAATTTTCGATCATAAATAATAATCCAACTATGACTGCGTTGCTCAGTGCCCATGTTTTGCTTAAATCAGTTCGATAAATAATTCTCCTTCGTCAAAAACTTTGTCGATTGCTATTAAAAAAATGAATATTTCGTTGAAAAAATGAGTACTTACTTTGTCTGAAAGCCCTCGAATTCCTCCTGCTGCTCGCTGATTGACGCTTCAAGATCCAGATAGGCCCCGTAATCTCCATCTTTGTACAGCTGAAGTGCGGTGTCATCGAGCTGAACAAAAGAAAAAAACAAACCTCTCAATCAGCCGCCGACTTCGTGTCTAGATAAGAACGAATTTGTATACGAATACAAATATGCATCATAGATAATGGAATCCAAAGACAATCGTCGATTATTCGAAAGAATATGTAACAAGGACAAAACTGTAGGGTTCATTTTTAGGATAGCTCGGTAGGAAGTTTGCCGGATTATCGGTTGGCATAAATCTCGGACGAGGGTATTCGAGAGCAAAAGCCGCGCGATGGTGTGAATAAAAATAAAGTTGCGTCAGTTCGTCGAACTCGTGTTGCTTCGAGGGGGAAAGCGTCCTCGCGTCGTTCGTCTCGACTGCCATCTTTTTCCGAGAAATATCGCGAACCCGAAACAAGGTACTTTGCTCGGTTCGCGTAAAAATCATGTAAATCCGCGCGACAAAACGGGCTACAACAGGACGAGGAGAACGTAGCAATCCGGGGTTTAATGTGACAAAAATCCGGCATTCTAGCGAGAAGAAAAACGAAACGGTGCGGAAAGGCAGAAGCAAAGACCGCGGAAAGAGGCGACGATGGTGACCCATATATCTAAAAATCACTGACGTTAGCTTGAAAATAGAGTTTCACGTCGACGTGGAAGCATCGCTGGGTCGCGGATAGGTATAACCGAGCGACACTCGAGGCAGCGCCTCTCGATCGTCTATGGTCGCCTAGACTCAGCTGCATTTCGCCTTGTTCCCTTCCGCGGAGCTTCTCGCAGCCGTTCGGGCTACGTAGCTCTCGAACACTAGAGAATCGTGTCTATAAGCGTGAGAGAGAAATGAATCTCGCCCCGGACCGTTACGTAACTCATCTCATCTTTGTATGCCGCGCCGGCTGGCGCAGCGTGTATACCTTCCGCAACTTCGTAAGCGAATCGAGGTCGTGCACCGTACAAACGCCGTTAAATGAGATAGGAATAATCCGACAGGAAAGCCCCGTCGTGGCGTTTGATAATGCTACCCAACTGTTACGCCCTCGGGGTCTCCATCGCCAGTCAAATAATGAGAGGCCCGACGAGCGTCGAGGGATCAAACGGCGAGAATTTTCTTGGACGAATCTACACGCGAGATATAATATCCTATCGGATTATTTACCGACTCTCTATTCGCTCGAGCGACTATATGGGCGACGTGCACGAACTATCGCACGCACACGCTTCGACTCGCACACCGACAAATCGTCCGGTGTTCCTTTTCATTTTACCTTGTCGTGTTTCACGCTCGAGTGCGGACATAAGTGTAAGTGAGAACGCCGAAGCGCGACGGCATCGCGTGTGCCTCTCCTATTCGAGAGTGAAGCCTCTCCGGCGAAAAGAATGAAGAAAACAACCCGATACTTGCACACATGAGAATAAATACGATACGATATCATTGCAATTTTTCAGATGTCTCGAAGGAGAACGAAAACCTTTGCGAATGTTGTGCGACGGAAAAAGAAGGACGCTCGATAAAATGTTGAAGGATCGATCAGGTTGGCGCTTAATCTGTGCAAGAACGAATAGTTTGTGCGATAACGAAAATTCGCGCCGTCTCGAAGCCGAACGACAAGTGAGAGTTCCCATATTGGACTTGGTTGCGCTTCGATGCTTTAGTAGGTGACACATAACGCTCACGCGAGCCCGGTACGTAAGTGCGAATCGTTGAAACGACGTTCCCGCTTTTCGACCGTGGTCGCACAGTTTCGACCCAGCACTTTGCTATCAAGGGTGCTGAATGCACCTATGAATGTGAGCCTTTATGCAATGTGGAGCCCGAGAAAAGGAACGGGCGCGTGCATCGGAGAAAGTTGTCGACCCCAGAGGCTGACGTCATCGAGGTACGTGTCACGCGAGCGAGTCCGACGGTCCTCTCGGCAGAGTCTTGGCAAAGGACAGTCTACGATCTCCCTGCCGTTGCGTTCGTGTATTAGATTTGCGCGAGGAGTAATGAACGCAACGTTCCTCGGAGACACGCATAATGCAGTGTCTTATTGGCGAAACAGGCGAGAGTTAGCCCCAGACCAATGAGGAAGCTGACAGACGCAAAGCGCTCGGTGATATCCGGTCTCACAACTCGATCTATCATTACGAGGATAATTGCCGAGTAGCCGAGGCTTCGGTTCCTATGTCAAAAAGCACGGGTGCAATTGCAGAGAGCTCGGTGACCAGTAGAACAGGCTATGTCAACTCTCGCGCTCACCGCCCGGCTTATTAATTTCTTATGGCAACATTCGCGCACCGAACGATTCATCCAATCATGGTAATGATGAATAATTACGTTCCCTTCCGCCCGGCGCAGTGTGCACGCAAAAAAGGTATATACGGAAGATATATCTATTATATATGCAAACAATTTCCGTCGCAAAATGTCCTGTGTTATGCACATACGTTGGAAGAATTCTAATATTTCATATTTTATCGAACTTTATTCGATTCATATGATAATTTGATTCTAATATATTTTCGGCACATTTCCCGGAATTTTCCGGATAACTTCAATGTGGCGTGAAAAAATTAAAATCACCTTCCGAGTACTGATTATTCGGATCTCAAGTTCAATATTGGTAAACGCGAGATCGAGAAGATCTCTTCTTTGTTTCTTTCCCCTTCTGAAATGTGAACTCCATTATATAGGATTTCGAGCATTTACCCCTTTTTCCATGCACGTAATTCGCATGTATTTGTGTTTGTCCTGGAAACTCGGAACGAACGTGATGAGCAATAAAGATAACGGATCAAATGTGGAGAGGAACGAAATACGCGAGGTACACGGCTCTCATCTGGAAGATCTCCAGTGGCTCGGTGATGGAGCGATGCACTCGAGTGGCGTGCTCGCGTGGGCGTATGCCCTTCTCGAGTAAGGAGAGAGCGAGAGGGAGAGAGCGAAAGAGAGAGGAAGAGAGAGATGGAGGGGCTGAGCCAACGTTCTGACCCGTGAGGTAAAATCCCGAAGCGAGTTTCCAGGATGAAATTTCGAAACTCCTATCCGACCGAAGGTTTGCGAAAAAGATGAATGATTATAGTCAGAAGAGTACAAAGCGCATTGTTCATTAAAAAAAATGCAAGGGAATAACTCAATGCCGAACTCGAAGGTTGTATTGAGAAGTTGTAGATTTTTTTACCCTCGGTAACTAAAGCGAATATTTTTTGTTTACAACGAACGCCGAACATATAATTGGTAAAAGTTTACTTATTTCTGATGTTCGCCATATTTTCTGTTCGAGTGTGTAGTTTTAATGAGCTTTTTTTCAACGAGTACTGTCGGAATAATGATAATCTTCTGGATTATACTTCTGCATCTCGCCGATGGACGATGATCAATCGTCTTATCGGCTCTTGGTTTCAATTCACTTCGGCGAAGAGTTTCCGGCGAAGTATCGATAAGAGTGTTTCAGCTGTCGAATCGAGTAGAATTCGTGAGGCCATCAACAGAATATGGATGGTTCGATCGTTGTGAGGGACGAGCCGACAGGTAGGTGGTCGAGCAATTGGTCTCAAAGCTAGGCTCTCGACTCGTCGAAACCAGTGTTAAAATATAGCTTCTTCCCTGTTGAAGACGCGTTACAGCCACTAGAGAGTTCCTCACGAATTATCGCAACTCGAACACTTTGCGTCGAAGGAAGCTCGAAAATTGCGTGCACTCTTCGCTCTGCAGGCGCGAAGCGGCCGAGTGTCTTCGAGGAATAGCATCCAACGTGAACTATCTACGTCTACTGCAATATCGAGTTGTACAGCTTTCACGTCAGCTGGGTTCTTAGGTTCCGAGAAGCTCGAACGAATGAAGCCGTAGTGAAACTCGACGGGCGCAAAAAAAAGATCCACTTTCGAACAGATCTGTAGAAAATAACAGTAGCTCGCGAATACACAAAAAAAAGGCAGCTTGTTCCAATCTCCGAATCCCTTATCGACGAAGGTTGACCATTGAAAAATTCCCGGAAGGAGCTCGAGTTCCATCGGCATTGGGACATGATTCGTTATATACAAACGACTAAGATTAAGTCTAATCGTCTAAGGTTACATGACACTCGATACCGGTTCCGAGCGAAGCTAATGCTCGGGCGCGGGGGCGAACCGTAGAGATGCAACGCGCGTAACTCTTGGTCAAACGGTCGTAAGGCTTCGATAGTCGATACTCTCTCGGCGTTGCGTAGGCTTTCCTTCGCACTCGAGCCGCCAGATCGTTTTCAGCTCGGTGCCAGCCGCTAAACGGCTGTCGGTCTTCCGCCACCTCCACGTCCGCTGGCCACATCGTGCATTGTTCGCTATCTAACGGAGACAGGTTTATGTCGTGCTTCAGGGAGAATTCTGTTCGTTCGATGGGTAGCCTATACCACCGGCGGCACATCCACCGCTTCTGCGGAGAATCGCTAACAACAGAAGCGGGAGAAACACACCTGGCATATTCCCACGAATGAGGCGGTGCGAGCTTTCGCGATAAACGCGGCAATTCTTTTCTGTCGAAACTATCGCGTAAAGTTGCCCCCTTTCCGTTTATGTTCTATTTGATTTTCATCACATGCAACTCTGTGAAATATTGCTCTTTGGGTAAAAAAAAAAATGATGCAAATTACATTTTCACATCGTTTCCTCATTTTGCCTTCACTGATGCTTACAAAGCTCTCGCATAGTAAATTGACTTCATCAGGTATGGCTTCCTATGAAATGAAAAATAAATCGTAACTTTCGAATCGCTTTCTCGATTTGCTCGAAATTTTGAACGAAATACCCTCGGAGGTCACACACTTCGAGTACAATGTTTCAGCTTGATTGTTCGAAATATGCGCAATCTGCAGCATGCCTGGATAGTTCTCTGATGGAACTAAAAAATTAAAATCTTCATAACTTCCCAGTCCCGTTGTCGATCAGCGTAAAGTTCAAACCAAACGACCTTGATATTACCTCGAGCTCTGTACCAAATTTTTTGATGTTTCGCAACATTTTGAACGAGCTAAGATAAGAAATCCGAAAAAACATTTTTCACAAAATTCCTCACATTTTTTGTATCAATTCAATAATACGCGAATCTTAATTGCGCCGACACGCTATCGGTGAACCCATCAACGTTGTTGTTGTCGACGCATTGAGAGCAAGAGGACACGGCGATGTCGCGAACGAATAACCAGAAGATTATCGCGATACGAGGGAGAGCCGAACGAGGCTTTCGCAGAAACAATGCGTGTAATCAGGGTAATTGTTTTAGATCTCGGCTGCCGGTATACGCATTTAGCTTGGGATAGATGACGACAATCTCGATTAACAGTATGGATAGGATCGTCGTTTAACCCCCTGAGAGCCAAAGGAGTGTACGGTTCAAGGCGTACCTAACTGGGTCGTTGCGGTCGACCTCACGGAACGGTCCAAGTTCGATCAATCGTAACGAGCCCTAGGTCGCATTTATGTGCATAGATGAAGCATCGTATGTTTATTCATGACTGGATGGAGAGAATAAGGAGAAAAACAAGAGAGAAGAATGCGCCGCATCACGCGCACCATTGTGGATTATAATAAAACAGTTGCCGCGGCTATCGGCGTGCGACTAATAAGTCAGTCGCGTGCGCTTCTTTAGGAAAATACCGCCGCGCGAGATCGAGTGAAATCCTTGCGAGAGACTCCCGAGCCTGACACGGCAATTGTAACCAATCCACGCGCCGCTTAGCTCGTTAGCGACACACGCGAATCGCGCGACTATTGTTACGGAGATTCCACGGGGCATTGAGATGTACATTTGAACGCATTTGCTCGATGTTACTCGGTGCACACATTTACCATAGTATATGGTTCGAAGTGCTTCGGGCAATGTGGAACTCTGACGCGTGGGACGCGTGTGAACTTCGGTATATATACACGGCTAGATACAGAGCGTACGCGCCATGGGGCTGGCTCTAATTAACTTGATTGTAACGAGAGATCCTTCGTGATAGGCATGCACACGGGCGGACGCGACAGCATTGGTACTTCGATAGCGGTACCGCCGCGGATTCCGCTCGACATTGCCCGAGGAGACGAATAGGAAAAGGATAAATAAATTGAACGAAGAAACGAGCATGAAAACGTTATAATGCCCGTGTTGCGAGGCGCTGAGACAGCGATGAACGAAAAGCATTGTTCGAGCGATATCCCGCGGATCTATCTCGCGTCGACTGGGCCCGAGCGAGGGATTAAGAAATCTTGATCTCGGTATCATCGAACTCTGACTAAGAACTCCGTATCCGCGACGCGTCTTTTGTTTTTTCAAAAAATTTCGAAACAAAATCCGGATAGGGCCACCGATAAAAAATTGATGAATCGGAAAAACTAACCGGGATAACTGATCGTCAGTTTGCCTGACCTATTTTTTCCTCTACTGTTGTTCCGGTCAGCTATTAGTTCGCTCGAATCATAATTCTTTTTTTCATTACAATAAGAATCCTTGAACGGTTACGCACGGTTACGCTGTCGATCTCGTGTAATCGAACGTTTCTGTTCTGCTACTTTGGAGTCCCGCGCCTACTCTGTATGTTTCTACTTATCAGGTATACGTAAGCCTTGTATTGAGGAAGAGAAAGCGATTGGATCGCTTGACCGGAATGCCTCCACTGTTATACGACTGCTCCACGATCCAATGTTCGATTTGGTTCATGCCGCGAAAGGGTTTCGTGCAACTCTATCGCTGTCGCTAAGCGCACGCTGTACGTAAGGTAAAAAACGAACGACTACCTCAGTGTTTCATCTCCGTTATGCCGTGCGGTAACGAATTTTCATGACCCACATCGAACTATGCCGGTAGTTTCGAGCGATGCGGAGGCAGTCTGAAATATCGTCGCTTTGAATAATCGATCGTCGCCGCGATTTTATTCGAGGAATCGCGGAACAACCGCGACGGGACGAATTCACCTACTTGCACAGGGAAGAGTTTCGTTTTGCCTACGAAACTATGGAGCCGTTTTACCCCGTATTCGACGACTCGCAACAAGAAGTATCGCAATTTCGTTCGATGCTGTCGAACGGACACGGGGCCGTGTTCGATCCGGGTGATAGCTTCGATTGATATCGCGCAATCGCGGACTTCCCGTGAATCGAGACTCGATTGGAAGGCCGACCAGCCGAAGCTTCTCGTTTTACTGACTGTCGTTCATTAAAATATTCCGCATCGCGGCTCGATCGATGACAAATTATCCTGTACGCGATGGAAAATTATCTCGGATTATCTGATAATACGATCTGTAACATATTTTACCTATGAATTAATATCGCTGGTCGCGAATATCGGCGACGCGAAGACATTTGAGCTTTCATTGTGATACGAAGCTTTTTATCCATCGGGCGATATTTGATCGAGATGGATGAGAGAACGCCGAAAGAAAAAAAAGAGGGGCGTTGATGAGCGCGAGAAAGGGCAAAGGGCGAGAGCAAAAAGGAATCGCACAAGAGAGAGGTTTCGTTGCTCGGCAGAAGGGAAGCCTGGCTGTTTGAACCGAATGTTGGAAACGCGTGAGCAGCAGCAGCAGCACCAACACCACCGCCAACGCCCGCTCCCCCCTCCACCCCCCGCCGTTGGGGGTAATTGTCATGCAAAGTAAAGAGGCAACATTAGCATCATAAGCGGGCAGATACTCCGCATTCCCCGGCCATTGTACTCTCTAGTTAGTTCATTAATTCCGGGACGCGTGGCTTTATGCACGCGGCACGGCCCCCTCTCTCTTTATGCTGTACACTCTGCAATATTACGCGTATATCCGGTCTACCGCCCGCCAGGCTTTTCTACACACTCATCACCGGGGCTATCTTATCTTTCTTAAACTGAAATTCCAAGGGTTATTGTTGTGCGCGCGTGGAGCCTCCGCAAATCTTACCGCGAGAGAGAGAAAAACCAACGGTAAGAACCGCGATTCTCGCATGCTGCTGTCTCCGCAACCTCGTTAAATCTATAAGCACTTCCGTTTCTCGACGATGATATCGCGAAATATCCGCATACCGATGAGAGAAGGTTTTTTTTTTCTTTTTTTTCTTTTTCGACGATTATTAGCGTTGAATCTTCAAGGAAATAGATGAAATTTTACGCGGATGAACAATTACTTCCGTTAATTCTTGACAATGATATGTGCACACATGAGCACCGTTCACGAACGCGAACACGAACGTTACAATTATATACATAAAAATAATTTTATACTAATTAAAAAAACTCTCGGCAAAAAATGATCGCAAAAGAGAAATTTCATCAACGGAAAGGAAGACAAATACAAATTGTTTTATATACACTAGATGCTGATAAGCTATCTAAACCAAGCGTTAGTTGGGTTCTTCAAAGTTCTTTATCTCTGCGAGTTCGTGTAGAATATTCATAATTTGTCGTCTAATTCACACTTCCGGACTCGCGAAACTCATTTACCAAGTGTAGTTCAGATATAATATGAAACCATTCACGCATACATAAACGACAAGCACAAAACTCACGGGCTCTCAGTGTCAAGCATAAATTCTATCCTTTGCTTTGGCCTCCAACCGGGAATTATCAACGAAATATTGCTTAATAATTCTACCAAACGAGTTATCATCCCTGAATCGATGCCCTGTCCAAAGAAGTAGGCAAGCATACGGAGTGACGTTGCGTGGTTTTTTCAATCTAGAAAAAAACGCTTCGCCATAAAAGTGGGACTAGCGTATTAAGAAATAGTCGAATCCATTAGCAACGAATGAAATATGACAATGGGAGAAGAGCTCTTTGGGGTGGCGTGTAAGAGCTTCCGATAATCCGTCGTTCTAAAACCGTAGTCACGTTCGCGGAGATATGGAATGGAGAAGATTCGTAAAGGTGTTTATCCGACACGTCGGCCGCGCGCGATACGTCGGAAGAGTCATGTTTCCTCGCTGCCGTTCGCGGCGGTTGCGACGGCCGAGATCTCTCTCCGGACGGCAGTACAATATAAAGGACTCGCGACGCTGATCGCCGACGATTCGCGAATAAATCGCACGAGTCCTCTGGCGACATGACCTTTTCTCGGGCCGTGTGGGTATAACTTTACAAGCGTGAAAGCCTTCAACCAAGTGACCCTAATACGAGGCGAAAAACAGTCGCCGGTCATCTACTCTACGAAGTACAATGCAAGATGTAGGGAAGCATCAAGAGCTTTAAAATTAACGAACGAAAAAATCATGACAATAAAAAACAAGACGTCCGAGTGTCGGTAATTGAGGAAGCGAAGTATGTACGAGGTACAATCGCGAAAGTATCTATTTCGGGAGAAAAAAAGATCCGCAGCGTATGTGCGATTGGAAAGGGTAGATACACGAATTCTTCATTCCCCCATTCCGCCGCGGAGTAACGCCGAGAAGCGGTAAACGGACCGAGCGAGGTAGACGCTCGTAAACTCGAGGAAATCCGCCGAGTCGCATCACGTATCCAATTTTCCGGAGATCAGTCGCATGATACTACGCGTTTGGAAATCGGCAGATTGAAACGGGCAAAGGGGCGGCGGCGAGCTGCCTCTTACACTCGGGGGGGCCAACCCTTAGAATTTTATCTTCAGTCCGAGAGCTGGTCCGAATAGTTGTAGCCTGATAAGACCTATCGCCTACTGTACCCGAGAAGCGAATGGGTTGACGCCACGTTAACCTTTGTTTTTTCCGAGGATTTAAAAAAATTATTTCCTAGAATATCGCCGTAGGATCCAACTTTTTTAGCACTACTCTTTTGCGATGTGGCTCGTTCGCATACAATAATGAGGTCAATAGCGTTCAGAACAGTAGAAGTGTTCGGATTTTGCCGGACCATTTGATGGCGTTTTGTTGAGGCGCGTCTCGAACGCATAGTTCAACGCTGATGTAGATCGAGTCGGCAATGTTATCGAGCATGCATTACGCGTACACGCCGTCTTATCGAAGCTTCGTATCGGCCAATTAGCAGAAATGAGATCAAAGCCGAAGATTAACCGGGAGCTTCCTGTGACGTTCGACGTTGCCCTGCTGGCTCCCGTATACGCGTTTCTCGGACTCGGTCGCATCTCCCAGAAATACCAGCACTCTCTCGAGTTCCTATGTGTGTTATAAGTAACCATTTAACAGGCCGAGGCATTAGCGCGCACATATACGTATTGCTCCATGCTGGACACAGTACATAAGGTACAAGGTACAACGTACTGCGAGAGGATAAGTAGCCATGAGAAAACTGGTCGTGATATAAAGCGCTCGGGGCTCGAAGAAGAACACCAACCAACATGGCCAATCGATCATTGAGAGATTAGCTACTCCTAGCACTATAGACCTGGAACGAGTCGCGCCGGAAACGCCTCAAAAAATCTGTACTCGCGGAGATGGCTTTGTTATCCTGACGATTTTTTCACGGTTTTACGTGCCTGTGTTGTAACTAGCCTTTGAGATTCAACGTGCCCTCGAATTTCTTTGAAAGTTAAAAAAAAAAGATGTAAAACGAATATTTTTTACTACGTAAAATGAACAATCGCCGTAACTGATCACAAAACAAAACTCCTTGCGGAGACCAATAATAAGAAGCGTACTTTCCCACAAACACAGCTTAGTGGACTGCGATAAAAGAAAACGAAGAATCAATATGCCTATTTAATTAGTACGATTTTTTGGACCCATCCGAACAATGTTTCTTGGATGCAAAACTAAAGGGTCTGAAAAATATACCAATGCTGAGACGACGAGAACTCGGCGAGGAATTTACAACCGGCGAAGGTCGACCACCGGACGGTAGAAATACTAGACGGGAGGAGGCTACAAAACGAGGCAAAAAGCCGAAGAATGAAAGTAGAGTCGCGAAAGCCGACTAGAGCCGCAAATGGGGGGGGGGGGAGGAAAAGAAAACGAGAGTCTTCTTCGTCGTCGTCGTCACCGACGTCGTCAAGACACGTCGCATGAGGCTCGCATGTCGCACAGGTTTCACAAGTCCACGAAGACGAGTAACAACCTACGCGCCGACTCGGCGGCAACTTATAATTAGACCAATGAGAATTAGTATATTTTGCTTAAACTCGGTTGTCCCGCTTTTTCTGTGACACACCGCAGGACTATTACGTTACGGATAAAACGGTGTTGCATTCAAAACAAAAAAGAGAAAAAAAACATAGGTATACAATTTTTTCGTGTGGTCGACTATCGTGCACAGCTGCGATATCGTGATCTGATCTAATTGCCCCCAGGAAAAGAGAGCGATATAAAACACGAACGAGACAAACAACGAAAAAAAAGGAGAAAAGGAAAGAGTCTCGATCAAAATGAGGGGATATCAACGTAGTACGATGAAGAAGGAGAAGGACGAGATGACGACCGAAGGATAGGTTGATACCGCAACGACTATCCCATCTAGCTCGAGCATTTAACGGGACGGCCGTTTTATTGGCCTCTCTGACGTCAACGTTAACTCCGTCGTTGACGTTTTATTGGCATCTCGCATCTTCTTTATTTTTTCACGTCGATCGTTCAGATCGACTCAATACCGAAGTCACTCGGCTCGACTCTCGCTAAAAATTCATCCAGATGTGCGATCGCTGTAGCTACAAATAGCGAAGCATCAAAATTGCGGGTACGTTTGACCGAGTTGAAAAAAATGAATATCCAGTTTACGCGTATTAAAAATTCTGTTTAAAAAATATCTCCGGCAGCTCAAAGCTTTATTCCTCCATGTTTACTGTAGGGGCTTCCCGGGGAAGATGATATAACATTGAAAAAAAAAAGTCTCGACTAGGCTAGTTCCCAGATATTTTTTCCTGCGCAATGTACCGAATCGAAAAACAACCATCGCTGAATCGCCGTGCCGTGAAGCGAAAATTCAGTAACACGAAAATTTCCGCGTGACAAAGAAGCGCAAATGCGCAACTGTATCACGGCTATTCGCTTTACTGCGCGGCACTTAACATTCATCGCGTTCCACTTTTATGAGTTTTTCCTGGTATGCCTTATGATATAGTGCCGGCGTGAAGTTCGCACGGTTAATCTTTATTTTACCGACACAGTCTAGCTCCCTCGGCTCGCCATAATTCGACGTCTCTCCCAACCGTGTACAAGAGAATGAACTCGAGGTGGTATCCAAGTTTACGATTAAAAGAAATATACGCGGTACGAAGCTCGGCGGGTGCCATCAGCGTTGAGAAAAGCTTTCTGGGATAAGGAAAAAGGTGTATTTCCTCGGGGCTAACAAGTCGGAAGAAACGCGCGGGCTTTTTGCTGTTTCTTGCACAGTAGGGCAATGGGTCTCATTAAGCAAATGCGCGTGCATCTCCCCCGCTTCGAGGGTTACTTCTTGCCACAGCCGGAGAATTCTTTCGCGAATGTTTTCTCGTGGCCTCGACGCCGAAGAGGTATTCTAATCCCCAGGCGAATCGGCACGGTGCGCATTGCCGTGGAAAACGAGATAGGAGAAACGCCGCGAGGAAACACGCGGAAACGCAACATTCCGAGGAGCATCTGTATAAGCCGCGCGGGAGATTCCGCTTGCTCGGATTAGCCGAGCGTCGAACGTTCATCCGTGAAACGAGTTTGTTTCAACGAGGCATCAAGGAACAAAGCTACTTTCATCGAGCCCTTCCGAACGAATGTAATTCCTGCGCTCTGCACAGTGGCTGAATATTTTAGATACAGTCAGATTTAATCCAGTAATCCCAACCCATTATTACAATTTCTTTTTTTTTTTTGCGCACCTCGAATCTAAAACACTGGTTGATCTGCTGGACCTTAACTGTTTCGAATTCTTTATTTGAGTATTCCATACGTGTATCTTAAATTCTCAGCTAATTCAATAAATTGCAAACGAATGTGTGCCGGGACTTCAAAGAACTTTTTGCGATAGAGCATTTAATTCGATAATTTGAATATAAGTTACTTTAACATTGTTTCATAATTTAACCGGCGCTTGTGTTTTATTTTCCATTTAATTTACGTCAATTGCCAATATTTCATTTCCGCATAAACTACATTCTCGATAATTTTTTACAGTGATTACCGCATTACGGAGAAGCAAAAACTATGTCTGATGTTCTCGGATCAAGGCCTCTCGACCCTTTAGCACCAAATGATATTAACCAGTATCATAGAGTTGAGACAATCCCCGTGAAGCTGAAATCTCGCAAGGCAAATGTCAACTAACTCAGTGAACTCCTCTCCGAGGCTGCGTCTTGCTGCGATTTTCATTGTCGAAAAACGTAGCGCGCCAGTGTCGTCGGCCCAAAATTTACGAGCGGATCATGCTATTATGTGGACGGTTCCGCGGACGAGCGTTGTGCGTCCAAGAGCGGTGGACACGGTTCATTCGCGTTCAGCGTTTCGTCGCTCCACCGGATGTCGCAGAGGAACGAAAGTATTTTCCCCCAAAGTCATTCGACGCGCATGAGGATAATTGTGAGCGTTATTTGTCACGGGCCTCCGAACGACCGTCAGGTACAGACACGGCGGCAAAAGCGGATGAAGCGCGGCGGCGAAATAGAAGAGTCTCGTCCTTTATCATCGTCCAAGTGCTTTTCCAGAATGAAAAAAACATCCAATTTTTTTCTCCGAAGCATTTCCTCCTTCCTCGCCGACGAGCTCGGTCTCTACGTTTGACCTACGACCGAACAACGCACGTGTCTTCGAGCGTTCTCTCACAGAGATCGCGATGTTAATCTAGCCGAGAAAGAGATCCGGTTACCCGTGCTAACCGAATGTAATAAGACAAATAACCGTCCTTACGTACCCTCAGTCGCGCGCTGCGGATCAAAAGATGCAAACACGCTGGAAATTCGTCGGACATGCCGAATGACTGCGGGAACGCAACGACAAAAAGAAGAAAAAAACGTAACGTACGACACGGCTACTTTCACGCGAGAGGAACGAAGGCGTCGGGTGTCGCGCGAAGGTGAAGAAAGGAATGCGTGACACGCCAATGGAGGAAGTGATTTTATCGTTGAGAAGGAAGGAATAAGCCGAATCGTGCCAGTCACGAGGAGAGCTATATTCAACCGGGTTTTCGCAGCAACAACGACAAACGGCGACGAGAGCGCGCAATGGAACGTGCACACGCGCGCTATCCGGTAGCCTTCTCCCCCTTTGCACATCGTACGCCCATCGAACGGATGCGCGCAGCAGACTCTTATCAGTGAGACCGTATACCGTTGAAATGATACTTTCGCGAACAAAAAAGAAGAAAAAAATACTCGACTATACGTCTCCGAGTAATGTACAGGCCGATGAAAAATATTTACCAGATAGAACGAACTCGCGAGCTCGCACATGTGGATACGGCATGACAACGTCGCGGTGCGGTATAAAGAAGACAGATTTATGTTTCATTCTCGTTATCTTTTCGAATTCAACCGACCGGCAGCGGCGGCGGCTGTACGGCTCGGCTCACCTTGCCCCGAGTCGATTCATCCTCGGAGCTGTGTAACGCCGATAATAATCTTCCGTCTATTCAAACCATAAACATCAGCCGCCCACTCGACACAGCGATTAAAAAAGGAACAATTACGTTCCCGAATGTCGAATGTATGCGCAGCGGCACGCGTGACAATCGATAGGAAACACGGGTCTGAAAGAATCGCATTACCTAAATTGAAAAATGAATAGACCGAGCGGTGGAAAAAAACAAATTACTAACGAAGGTCAGCGATTAGTAGGAGTAATCCTTACGGAAATAGATCGCGAAATGATATCGATGTCGGAGACCCGAGTCTTATCTTATCGCTGAAGAGCTTTGCCGAGTAATATAAATTGGTTTACGCAACTCGAATTTTATAGAAGTGCGTGCGTTTCAAAAATTTGATCGCCGTTACTGAGTTCCGTCGGAGACATCACACATAGAAACATAGACACAGAAAAGAATGTATGGTATATCAGAGAATGAAAAAAAAACATATATTCATGTTCCTTTTTTTTTTTTACGAAAATAATTCATGGACCCGAGAGTTCGAAATTATACGCATAGCGGCGTTCTTTCCATTGTGGCGCGTGTTTGCCGTCACCTCTCGAGAATCGTGAGGAGAGAAGGGAACGGTTGTTTGCAGCGTTAGTTGTTGACCGCGGTCTCGCTACTAACTCAATTAAATAACTCGAGTTAGCGTCGAAATAATTAAATTACGACGGCACGCCGAGGCTTGTGGCAGCGGCTAGATGAGGCCGGAGAGCCCGCGCGGATGTAGCCGGGTCCGACGCCGAGATAGGAGAGAACATCGTGTTCGCGTACCCACGAGTTTCCCCGCTCTCGGCATCCTCGTGTTAGCTCTCGGCCGCGCCGAGTGCAGGGCACCTCGGCCGCTCTCGTACCGAAAAACTCCCGGTGCAAATTCAATTTTATCTCTCGGCAATGTCGCGAGAGTGCGCAATTGAATGCGAGCGTTGGACACGCGAGAGGGCGAGGAAGAGAAGGAACGCGGGCGAAAAGTTATGGCGATGCGCGAGTCTCTCGGTACCGAGATAACCGGTACATCGGTCCCCCAACAGCAGCAAACCGCGTCACATATCCCCATAGTATACATATAACAGCATCTCCAAACTCTTCCTGTACGTATCCGCGATGTACGTACAGTAACGTAACATCAAACCCGTAAACGTCTCTCCGCGCACCTTCTTCATTTTCTATCTTTTTTTTTTGCAATTCGTTTTATTTTCCCTTTATATGCGTGTGTGCAAAAAAAATGTGTGTATATGTATATATATTGTCCCTGTGCTCTCTCGCCGGCGAAGGGACGAGCGATTCCTCGATACCGTTACAAGCGCTGTACTCGAGGAGGGGTCGTGTATCAACTACGTACTCAGCGACGAAAGAGCGAGAGAGGACTCGACGAAATATAACCCGAACTCGACGACCATCCCGTGACTCTTGGTGCAAATAAACGATCGAATGCATCGAGATACGCGACGTACTCTATCGGAAAATCGGCTCTCTTTTTCGTTTCATTTTTCTTTTCTTCTTTTTTCAACTTCTGTATTTTCTTTCCATTCATGGAGGCGTAATATCGATATCGGAAATGAATTTCCACGCAGAAATAAATCTCTTCCGATACTATAATCGCTCTTGCATTATATAGATTTTCGATTATATGAAAGAGGAGAGGCTGTTGGAGACGATTTGACGCGGATATTGCGACGGCTTACCACCCACACGGAGACTTCGATAGAGTAGACAGGCTGACTCTACGCCCGGGAGATCGTCGAGAAAAATATATTGAGCAGTTACAAAAGGTGTTCGCGGTCCGGTTCTCCAGTAAATCTATTTTTGTGTCTCTTTCTATACGAATAAAATTTGTTTAGCCGCAGCAATGTGTATTTCTCACAGCGAGTAACGACCAGAGACGAAAACTGGTTCGTCAATGGTAGATCCAATGAGAGACGAACGAGCATTGCGAAAATCGACTGACTCACCCGATGAGGCGCTCGAAGGAGTCGATGCACCGCGGCAAGCTGGTTGATGAGTGGCAAGGTCGCGCTGAAGGTGTGCACCGGCGGTCTCGGTGGCTCCGGATACGAGCTAGCGTAAGCAAAAGGATCGACGTCGTTGAGATACTGGACCCTACATGTCAGCGACATCCCGATAGCCTTCGTTTGGAAAAGTATATTCTTGAGTCGACGACGACGAGAGGCGGACTCGTCAATTTCTTGTTCTTCTTTCTTATGACCGTCTTCCTTTCTCTTATCCAAGTTAGTCCCGAATAGATAGCGCAGTAGCCACAACCGGCGAGGAGGATTTGATTGGGACACGTGCGAGAGAGAGAGTAAGAGCGGGAGAGAGAGTCCGGACCGATCGGAGAGCCAAGACGACGTCGACGTCGACGGCCACCGCGGCCTCCTCTGCCTCGCCGATCTCTTTACCCTCTGAGATGAGGCAGAAGAGAGGATCAGAGGACGCGAACCGGTTCACCGTCCGCTCCTGCCACGTAGCACTGCTTTATTTTCATTCGCGCTCACTCCCTCCCCCCGTATTTTTCTTCTTCTTCTTCCTCCTCTTCTTCGCCTTCTTCTCTTTATATCCAGCCGCACTTCGCCGTCCTCACTGACCCGGGCTGCTCTCTCTCTCTCTCCGCACTCGTCGATTTTATCGTGATCCAAAACGCGACTCTCCGCACCTTTGAAACTCTTCCCCCGACTCGCGATGAAATGCCGCGTGGGAGAGACGCATACGGATATTATTTCACGAGTATCCCTCGGACGCTCTAGGGATTCATAGCTATTGCCACGAGTCTTCGTACGCGACGCACTGATTCGGAGGAGAAAAAAATTGTTTGGTAAAATTATAAATACGATTTTCATATCGTTATGCGAAAATTAACGATTCACGAGGCTCATTTCAAAGCTGTCCTGCTCTGTTTCATCCGTATTTATTCATTAGAGAACTATTAGATTGAAAACTTTTATCCGCTTTCTTATTATCGTTTACGAAAGAAAATTGGCAAACTTTGTAATTGCATTCTTATGTCTACCGTCCTAACGTAGTTCCAGAAGTATCGGTGAAACGAACGGGGATTGGGCAAATATATAAAACGCGAATTTCGATCGAGGAGTGTGATACATCGAGAAAGAAAAGAGATGCTTTTTGTTTTGTCCTCCATCTATCCCCAAGTCACGAGCGAGAGACTCTCTCGTCATCCATCTATGCGGATTCGCGTTCATTGTTCTTGCGGGTAGGCGATTCGAGAGCGGCGAGCGCGCTGACTCGATCCTCCATGGACCCGGTGTGCAGTGTGCGCTGTGTGTACGGTGTGCGTTGTGTGCCTCGAGTCTGTTGTTACCTGGCTGTTGCTCGAGCCCCCTCGGCCAAGCAACCACCGCACAGACGCGCACACAGACAACGGCGAGTCCAGCCGCGAGAGAAGGAGGAAAGAGAAGGGGAGAACGAGTCTGCGCCATGGGAGCCGAGCGAACGAAATGCCTATGGTGCCCGAGAGAGCGCTACGAGAGAGAGATTAAACGCGTCCAGGTAAGTCGTGTGAAATTCCAACCGACCGAGCGAGAAAATATCGGGACTTTGTCGAATAACACGATACACCGATAAACTTGTCTTCAACGAGACGAAACTATCGAGGTGCATCGATCGACGCCACTTTCATTACCGTTTGTGAAATAATAAAGAATTACGACGAGGCGACGAAAAAATTCGCCCGAGGCAGCCCGATCGTCGCGATAAACAAACGCTACAAAATTTTCGAGCCGGAAATAGACGATCCGCAACGAAAAAAAAAAAAAAACCGTCACAATAATATTCTCCGTTCGTGACACTGAAATAATACTCGTTCGACAATAAATATGTCCGCGTCTTCGACGATAACGCGGATATTCGTACCGTTCCGTGAATCGTTATTTTTCGCAAATAAAACTCTTTGTGTGTTTAACCGAATGCCAGTTTACCCCGGAGTCTGCGCGTCGGTGCTTGTTATTTTTCTTTTTCCTTCCTTCTTTTTCTTATACACGAACGAATTCGACGATCACGTGGTGAGAATTTTGAAACGAAATGCACGCACGCGTTACCGAGGACCTAGCTTCGATCTTAAAATACACACGGAACTTTGTTGAACGTTTAACAATCACGATATTCGACTGCAAAAGCCGTTCAAAAGGTCTTGTGTTTGAATGTGAAGTTGAGAAAAAAACGCGCACAGTCCTGCCTGTGCCCAACCTCGCGAACGGCTGCCGCGACACTGAATCTCGCGGACACCTGTCGACTGTGGCGATCACGGCGCCTCCACGCGGCCAACCCCCTCCCCATGACAACGAAGAATCCCACGCAGTGTTATGCAGCATCGCGTTTCTTACCCTTCGCGTATATATGTTCTCTCAACCGACACTTCCTATTACGTTTGCAATATTGTTTCAATTTTTTAGTTTTTCTTCGGCGCAACTTTGAACGTCAATCTCCGTCAGACGGAATAGTCTCGTTAATCGGTTATACAAGGGCACTCGTTTGGACTTCCTCGTGCTTCGTTTATAGCCGCTTCGATGAGCTTTCCGTATTTGTGCAGAATCGGACTTTTACTTTTCTTTTCGCTCTTTTCGCGGCGTTAACTTAATAATAATTTCACTTTTACTTCCTCTCGTGCTTTTAATTGCCCTCTTAATTTCGTTCTTTTATGCGCTTGTTACTTTCTACCGTAATGAATTTTAATGCGTTCCATCGTCCGGCTCTGACGCCCGGCGAGCATTTGCGCTCGAGCGTTACTTCTTTACTTTTGCTAATAAATCTATTATTATTTATTGTTACGTCGTACACCGTCGAGAGAAAAGATTAAAGTTGGCATTGTTCGTCGGAATTCCGAGGGTTCTTTTGAATCTCGGAGGGGTTTTGTCGCCGCGGAGGATACGAACGTCGCGGAGGGGTTGGAGGTGGTAATTGCTCGGTGAAAAAGTAATCAGACAACGAGACGCCGTCACGTACGGCTTCTCCGGTATTCTCAGTTCGGTGCATGACACGATTCACCCGTTGGATAAGAAGATTGCGAGAGAGAAACGAGATAACGCACAGCGAGCCAACGAAATACGTGCGTGTGTCTCTCAACCCTTTCCAACGGGTGAACAATGCACAAAAAACTCTTACAATCACCGAGTAGCAAAAAAACGTATGGCTGATAAAGTTTAAAGAATTTTCGCGCCACTGTTAAATCTTTTTACGCACTCTGTTCCCTCGTAACGTTTTTTTACCGAAAACTTCGTATATGCTGCGTTATAATCGAGTCTCGTCATTAAACAGAGAGGGAACAAGTCGGTGAATGACTGACGAGTCTCAGAGAACAGCTTTGTTAGCAAAATTCGCTGACTCGAAAGAGGAAAGAAGGACTGGAGCTACAGAGAAGAAAGAAGAAGTTTTTTTCTTTCATAATCTAAATCGCTACTCGTTCGCGCCCGGGGCTCGTCGGCGTCCGGAAACAATAATGTCGCACCCGTTTCTCATCCCATAGTTTCATTCGACGGAGCACCCCTTTTTGATTCTCGTCCAACGACAGATTCGCGCTTTTGTCTTGGGGGTTCTCACTCCCCCGTTCGGCTTGGCTCCCTCGAGTTCGCAGTCGTCGAGAGCCGACGCGAAGGGCGCACTTGAATCTTGTATGCCGTACCGAGAGAAAAGCGCGGTGCGAAAGAGTGAAAAAAAAAGAAAAAAAAAATTGTAAGCGAGAAACCTCTCCCGGTCTTCCTGAGCATGCCTTATTTCAATCTAAATGGCTCATCGCCGTGCGAAAGTACCTCTCGTATTTCATTCATCTTTTTTTGTAATTTTGATACCTCCTGTCGTCGCTTCTATAGTCAGCTCGAAGCAAAGGGAATTTCAAGTGTTGAAGGAAATTTGAATGATATAAGTTGGCAAAAGAAATTATTCTATCGCTTACTTGAAGCGTGGAGATTCGGTTATGTCGAAACTCACCGGAATGTAGCCGTCGGGTTGCGGTCTCTCGGTATCTCTGGAAGATGAAAATTTTCGAGCGGTCAGAATGACGGGGTAACTTTGGCGCGATACTCGACTCGACGAACCGACGAGCGTGCTTCGTTATTCCCATTAACGTAGGATATACATACCTACTTCTCCGTTGAATTATCGGAGTTTTGGGCGTGCTATCGTGGATTATAACTTGAGCCGCGTCGATCTCCTCGCACTCCGAACTCTCGTCCGAGTAGTCTGAAATGATGGAATTTATATAACGAACGTTTTCGCTAGTGATCGCATGACATCGAAATGCCATGTAGGAGAACAAAATGGACTAGCTTTTTGTGGTCTCTCTAATCGTGTCTATTTTATTCAGGATTATTCCATTGCCGTGAGAAAAGCAATTGTCAAGTATCACTGTAGTTTTACGACGGTTCTCTCGTCAATCGGCGGTGCTGCTTTGGCTATTTCCTAACTCTCCTTTCCCCCTTTATCAGTGATCCACCCGCGCGTGTTATCGGCCGAAATACGACCCTGACCGCACACCCAATGACACTGTCCCATAGTTCGGCCGAGAGCTCGACCACTATCGTGCCAATTTTATCGAAGTTGATGGTTTTCGAGAGCCATAAAATCGATCGATTTATTCCGCTGGTATCGGTATCCCGCGAACGTTAACCAGGTAATTCAAATGATCGAAACAACCGGGGATGTCCACGTGAGCGCGACCTCGCGTTTAATCGATTATACACGAGGGACACGAGGTGGCTTCGCTGCAGCTTTGTTCTGCGTGTAGCCATAGTAGTGAAACTCCGGTTAGTGTACACGCGGTAGTTAATTTGTTCCGACTCACCCCCCAGCGCCCGGTGTTTACGGACTCGCGACACCACCGGACTGTGACGAGACTTCGGAGTCGGAACTTCACCCAGAAGCTCATCGATGTTGGTGTGATTACCAATGAAGAGTGGCAGCGTCGAGGGTCGCTTGCGAAGTGACGATCTTCGCGGCTCGCTTCTCTGCACGTTGTCGTAGGGTGAGTGTCTGCCAACTCCGTAATTCTCCGGTGGATCCGGAGGATTCTCGACCTGGAAGTTAACGAAAGTTCTTCATCCTGAATCTATTGAACAATTGTATTTCGATGCCGAGTCGTTGAGTCAATTATACAACATTGGAATACATTGAGAGAAATTTGGACAGTGCCGTTATAAACATGTGGGATAAAGGACCTTGGAGTATAAGAGTTTGCCAGTAACCGTGGAAAGCTCACCCCTTCCGGACTAGCGCGCTCCCCGAGCGGCTCCTCGGGCTCCGTTTGACCTTTCAGTGACATCGTTGATGGTGAAAACTCGATTGGGAATCTCGACCCGGTACGTGAAAGTTGTTGATTCAGTTCGGACGAAGACGGATCGGTCGGTAGAATTTCGAGCTTCTCGAATGATTCCGAGGAGTCCGAATTGCTGTTCGACTCGATATCCAGTGGTATTTTCTCGATACCATCGGGAATATTGGAGTTGCTGTCCATCCACCAGGCCTTCTCGCCGGATTCAATGTGCCGAATTCTATTGAGCGATCTCGTGAGAGTTTCACTGGCCGCGAGACTCTCCGAGTCGTCGACGTTCGATATCGTCGGCAATCCCGTGGACGACGGAGCAACGGATATGACCTCGACACCCTCCGGCACGTCCGACGAATCTTCGTTCATCCACCAAGCTCTCTCGCCCGATTGCTGATGCCTTATTCGATTTCTACGCTCCGCTGATTTTACGCTGCAACGACTGACGCTCCTTCTCGAGATCGGAGATCCCGAATTCGTTTCTTTCTTCGCCTTTTCCTCCGGTGTATTTTCGTTCGCGTCCAACCACCAGGCGCGTTCACCGGAATCTTGCTTCCACGTTTTCGCCTTGAATTTACCTGCAAACAAATCGATCGGCAATTATTAGCGGATAAAGATTGTTCATCGACTCGACGATCGCGCAACGAGACGAAACTCACCATCGTCGGGAAGCGTAGCGCTGACGGTCGTTTCCTGGCTAATCTCGTCGTTGCAAGCCCCGACCCTTTCCACGCCATCCGGCACATTGTCCGAGTTTGGATCCATCCACCAAGGCTTGTCACCCGACGATTGGCGCTTTAACGTGTGCCCGGAGTTTCTCCCGCGATCGCTGCGTCTCTCTGTGCTCGAGTTTGTGAAACTCAAATTTTTGGACAAACTTTGGCTAATGGATTTCGACAGTGGCGGCGAAGAGGTCGGCCTCTTGCCCCATTCCGAGCTTTCCTCCGTGGGCATTTCGGTTTCGGGCCATCCATCAGAACCGGAATCTTGTTGTTTTCCCTTGAAGAGGCTCGTTACTGGCGCGAGAGCTCTCATGAGAAAAGATTTGGCCTCCTCCGTCTTTGTTGAACGATCGCTTCTCGATCTCGGACTCGACGGCGGTCTCGGAGGTTTGTCCATCGTCAATGACGACTCGTCGGCCGAAGATAAGAGTATACTAGTTCTGGAGGAACCGGCGCTCATTTTTCTCTCCATCCTGGGTGAACTCATAGTTTTTTTTCGTCGACGCTTCGATCCGCCACTCGTGCCGCTGCCACTTTCCGTTCGATCTTGAGTAGAGCGAAGCCTGTGAGCGTCGTCGCTGCTCGAGCAACTCGAAGTACTCTCCTCGGAGCTGCTCTCGGAACTGGAACTACTCGTAGCCGAGCCTACACTCACGTTTTCTTTTTTCCTTGACGGAGATTTTGAGCTGCTTTTAGATTTTCTAACGTTCGACGGGTGCGAGATCGAAGATCCCTTGGACTTATCGTTGGTGACGGATATATTTGAATTATCCGATTCCTGCTCGTTGACGCATAATTTCGATGCCAATCGTCTGGATTTGAAGGAATTTGGCGATGACGCCGAAGAGGCGATTCGCTGTAGAGACTCCGAGTTAGCTTCCGACTGAGATTCCTGCGAGCTCGCTGACACGCTTCTTTGACACTTCTCTCTGTTGTTACGCTTTCTTTCCGTATATTTGAGATTTCGCGCATTCGGTTCACCATTTTCCATGTTGAGTGCTGATTTGCGGAAATCTTTGTTTATGTACTTTCCAGACGAGCTCGGTAGCTTCATGACGGATGACGCGTCGCACTTGGGCACAGGTGGTTTGCCGCGAGTTTCCGACGAATTCGACGATTTCAGCGAGCACGTCGGATTCGTGAGAGACAGCGATAATGCGGCAGCGGACGACGATGCTTGCGAGGAACTGGCCGCCTTCGCGTTAACGCCGCTCGATGACTGTCCCGCTCTTATTTTTGCACCCTGACTCGTCGTCAGCGAGCACGCCGACGATGATTTCGTTCTGCCAGTTGGCACGCTGACAGAAGTCACGCTGTCCGACGACTCGTTTCGCGTCACTTTGCGCGGCAAACTCTTTCCCGAGCTGTTGCGCGATATCGATCTACCGGGACTCGCGGATGCCGCGTCCGAACGCGGAAGGGAATCTCTGCGCGACGAGGACGACGACGTCGTGGAACCCGTCGAACTTTCGCGTTTCTGCCGCGGTATCTCGCGCGGTTGATTGTCCGATTGACCTTCGACGGTGCAAGGTCGTTCTTCGAGTTTTGACGACGTCGTCGATGAGACTGAAATCGACGAGCACGTCCCCCCGTGTTGAGCGCTCGGTTCCGCCGGTGCGGATATCTCGCTTCGCGACGACGAGCGAGAAACCTTACCCTCCCTTCTGGGCGAGGCTCGTGTCAATTTCGCGCCTGAAGATGATTTTTTGTTGCAGTTTTCGTTAGGCGTTCGATCCACGGAGCTGTCTCTCGATTCTTTATTAATAACGTTTGGCTGTTGTTCGACACTTGGCAAATTTTCACCCCGCGAAGCGGACCTATAACTCGAGGAATCGTCGTTGCTCGCTTCGTTTTCCGAAAGACCGCGAGACGGTGAAGGGGTACTTTTTATCGTTTCCTTGGGACGAGGTTCTTTCTGGCTTTCGATAGGCGTTGGTAAACGTAATTCCTGCTGCACCTGCGTCGTTTTGGGAGGCGAGGGTTCGCTTCTCGCGGATACTGGGGCGCTTTCGGTTTGTCTCGAATAACCGAAAGAACTGATTCTACCGGCGACACCGGAGCCAGCCGGTGTTCCGTAGCTTCTCGGGGACACGCTCGACGAAGCGAATTTGTCGAGATAGGAAGACCAAGGGGACGATACCCTCGAGGTCGCACTGGCGAATCTCGAATATCTCGCCGTATCGTCCATACGATCGGATTGCATCTCGGCATCTTTCGTTTCCGGTTTATTGCGACTTCGCGTAACTTGCTTCTGAAATAATCTGGCCACATCGGCCCTACGGTGAGACACGAAACCCGTCGAACCCGACGGCGCTGATGGCGAAGTTGCCCTTGAAATCATCGTAAGCGTAATGCCCTCTTTTTTCTCATCGCCACCCGAATCTTCGCTTTCACGATCATTTTCGTCGGCTTTTGGCGCAGTTTTGCATATTTCTTCGGGTTTCTTGGATGTTTCATCTTTAACGTCTTTCCGCGTTGTCTCGTCCCTCGTTGCGATTCGTTTTTTCGACTCTTCCTCAGTTTTGTACGGAATTCCTGCAGACTTCCCGTTGCTCGATGGCTTCGATCGTTCCACAGTCGGGTGATCGATGAGACTCGCCGTTCTGGAGGGTGTGAATCTGCATGTTGGAGCGATCAATCGTGAGGACATCGACGATACAGGACTCGATTCCGCGGTACCTGCAGGGCAATTATGAAAAGAAGTTACACACTTGGACGTAGCTGCGCTGGTGGCGCCGCAACCGAGTGGGAGAGAGCATGCCAGTCAGTCGAGCATCGAACGTCGATGCGGGATGGTCGTTTCGTTCTTCCTTCCCGATTATCCGTAAGTTTTACGCGAATGAAAAAACAAATAGCATTTTCGATTGTCCGTGCTCGCGTCCACTCAATGTACCTTCATTTTCGTGAAGAGAAACAAAGTCTGGGATACACCGAATAAATATCAGTCAGCCAAATGAAAACGCTAAGAGTACGACAGTGCGACTCATTCGATATTTGCAACAATCCTCGCCGCGACGCGACTGTGTCGCTGAATCGCATTCGTCGGTTTACACGGAGGTTAGTTACAATTTTCCATCGAAGCGTTTCGGCAATGAACGACCACGTCTTCATCTTTCCCTTCCCAGATTCCAGACTCAGACCAAGGCCGAAACATAAAAAAGAAAACGTGGTCGTTTATTGCCGTAGCGCTTTGGTAGAAAATTCAATGCACGACTAAAGCGAACAATCACGGCTACAATTTCTCATTATCCGAAAATGATCCGCGATGCTTTACGTTTCGTGTGGAAATAAGATATATTACCCGAAGTATTGGCATTCCTTCCGTACGACGGAACCCTCGAGTACGTTCTGAAAGCCCCCGTTTTCGTAGTCGACACCTCCGGGCTGGGCTCGCGCGAATTTCGCCCCGAATTCGGCCGTAGACCTCTGTAGGACACGGGCGGATATTCCGATCGTTCCTTTTTCTCGATGCGCCCGTCGCTCCCATAACTTCCTCTGAGTCCCGCACCCGGGTACGTGCTCTGCACGTAGCGCGAAACCACCTCGGGCTCGCGACTTTTCTCGCGCGACAAACCGCGATTGTTGTACTTTTCCAATACGGAGGTTGGCCGGTCGGAACATGATTTGTTCGCCGAATAGGAATATCTATCGAGCAGCGACGACCGACTATCCGATAGCGAACTCTTGCTGCTCAAATCCTCGGATGACGTGCGTCCAGAATTGAGTCGACTCTTTTCGGGATCTTTGGTGCCTGTTTTTTTTTTGTAAATTAGAATTACATCGTTATAGCCAACAGCCGTTTTCGTGGAAGGGTTATAATTCTTTTTCTCTCTGCCTTGGAGTTGTTCAACTTACAAGAATATTTGTAAGAAGGTTTGACATCGAGTTTATCGCGGTCCCTCTTGTCGAGACTCGTACTCCCGTAGCTCGAACTCGTGCGATCTTTCGCTGGAACTCGGCTCGAATTTGCAGTGGAATAGCTGCTTCTGTAACTAGGCACGGAACTGCCGGCGGTCGAGGTACTTCGGGCATAACTTCCACCGATGCCGCTGCCGGTTCTTCCTTTATATATTCCGGCGTCCGTCTGTCGACAAATATTATTATTATAACATGTAGCATATAAATACGTTCTAATGCTAGGATTCTTCGCCGACAATGCGGTTTCCGTTGTATAATTGCGATTTTCTATTTTAAGCAGAATAATCTAGAATTCTCTTTGTGTGACCACAAATTAATATCGATCGACTGACGAGACGTCTCTTTATTTCGACCTATGATGTAAATTCAAATGCGAGGCGTATAAACAATGAACGATCGGTCGTTAAATCGCGAATGTAGCGAGACAGGCCCCCCGAACGTGAACGCGATTTTGATGACCCGATTGAGCGCTCGTAATTGACCTCATTGTCGACAGTGTAATAAACCGCCGGCTCACCGACCATAAACCGTGGGAGTCCGCATCGTCCCTCCCTACTCCCCCCCTCTCTCTCGATTTGTTTGCATTGAAAATATTTACGATCTCATCCATAAACACCGGAGACAAGATATCACGGGTAACAGCAAACATCTATTACTCTCGAAATTTATAAGGGATTTATTATATTTCACCGATAGTCATAACTCACGCCTACGCGATCGATCTGGCTCGGCAAAGTAAAAAAAAGCTACAGTTAAGCCGGTAGTGTCAATTCGTAAATAGAGCATGAGCGACCGATAATTTCTTCAATTAGCATAATTTTGGCAAAACGCCCTGTACCAAAAATAAACGACCTGGCTCGGGAGTATTAACCTTTTTGTTTTTCGCTATCTACCGGGTGTTTCCTTTTATATATATTTTTTTTCTATTTCCGTTATTCCCGAACGACGGTTCGTGATCAAAAATAAATATCTATTCGATAGACGATAATCGAATTCGTAACTCTGACGCGATAGACCTCGGTCAGCGACGACTCAGCGCGAGAGCAACACGATGACAAGTTAATAATTTGCGTCGAACCGATTCTATTTATACCTCCGTGTAGAGGTACACGAGCTCCGAGGAAATAAGTAAAACAGAGTTGTTCTCACTAGCGGCGAGCGGTGAATCTCGTATCGGCTAGACGTCGAATGGACAGCGATGCGATCTTCGAAGACTCGAGTCGCTTCCCGAGAAAAGCCCGGGAGCGAAGCTTCCCGCCAGTCGAGTTTCAACGGGCCACGACGCGGTCTCGTTATTATGGTAATGCTATTCGTGGCGATAATGGAATTAGGACGATGGGTACCTCCAGACCGTCGAAGCAATATCTACACGCGCTCGCGAGCGAACGCTCGCGAAAGCGTACCCCGCTGATGCGCTATCGCACATCTCCTCGTCACACCTGTTTATCTATCCGCGATATCAATTATCATTTATTATTATGAATCTCCACAATCGCCTATCCCCATATCCTCCCGGCAATTTCATTATCATAGCTTTCAATACCGTCGATTTAGATTGGATAACACGTGAATGCTTAGATTTGCGCTGTTGAATCGACGATTGGCCGGATTCGTCGATCCGCTTCGAGTTTTTCGCGTTATGGTCGATCTTGTATCACGATTCGAGTCTGCACTAGCCAATTGTTGAGACAATGAGAAAAAGGTTCATAACGAGTTTAAAAATGTACTATTTTCTACGGTTATTATATATTTGTAATATTCGTAGTTTACAAATTCGAACATGACAAAATAAATGTGTAGATTCTGTTGAGCCAAATTGAATTTATCAACAATCACGAAATGCCGAGCTTCAACTGAACCGATTGAATGTTTATTGGCGAAATTAACATTTGTTTACCTAAACGTCTATTTCTTCATATCTAACTATACATTTCTAAACACCCAATTAATTCTTGTCTCTGTTTTTTTTTTTCTTGAAACGTAGTAGCGCCGCCACATCATTATTTCTAGACACGAACTATACTCCACACTACACTTTTCATTGCACTGGAATGGCGCTTCCGGATATTACAATAGTATACGCGCGTGCTCGGTTAGACGCCCGCGGACTATATCGTATTACAATATTGTTCTATCTGGGCAGATCCATATATACGTAAGGCATCGTGAAATGAAGAAGCCATTTGCTTACGCGGGTGAATACGCATTCGCGTTAGCGCTCATTTCGCCATGCCCTATCGCGCGTACGACAGAGACCGCAGTCACAGTTTCATTGCATTAGCCAGATTACGAGTGTGTTCTGTTATAATGGGACCAACCATACAAATGTATACCATCCGAGCTATCTGCGCGAGGCCGGTGAGTCAAGGATAACGAGCTACTGAAACTCGGCGCAACGAGATTATCAGCTCGGCGGGGAAAAAAAAAAAAATTCCAAATGGCATTAAAGCCGGGCCGTGTGCGTGCGGCAACGCTATTAGAGACGTTGATTATTTCCCCGAGAAGGCGTATACAAAAAAAAAATCGCAAAGCAACGAAAAGAAATAAATGTTTGTACATTTCATTATAAACACGCGGTGAGAGGAAGAGTTGAGGCTCAAAGCTTTGTTTATCAAGTAGAGTTTGCAGGGTCACGATTATGAGGGCGAAGTCCGGCGAAGTGCGTGCGACCCTTTCTCGTCGATGAAAGTTGCGGACAAGTGTTTTATCCGTCGTGACACATTCGTTCCACGAGGGACGACCACCCGTACTAATTGAAGAGTGTCAAGCCTGTTTAACCTTTGTAACTCGTTGCCCGGATTATTGTTATTATCCGAAGAGCAGCTGTCGGGCCACCGGCGAGTCAGTGTTCCTCGGAGAATATTGGGTAGGTGCTCGATTCGGTTTATTGGTCCCGTCCCTCGAATGTCCCCTCGTTTCGTCTGGTCCGCCGCGGCAGGGGTAAGACTGTTTATCCGTGGATAGGAGAAAGATATTATGCCGTTTCAACGAGGCCGGGGCGAAAGTTATTTTACGATTCGGAGTCTGGATCGTGGCCAAATTTTTTGGCAGTCAGGCCGCGAGAGGAACGAGGAAGCGTCCACGAGTACGGTTGCACGACCGTCGTCAATGACGTCCTCGTCCTAGGCCAAAGTAACACGGGTTTCAATTCGTCGTGGTATATTGCGCGAACGCACGGAGAATGTTGCATTTCGATGAAGAATAAAATGATCTCGAAGGGACGAAAAGTAAGGAAGCGTCGAGGGGGGCGTCAAGGTGAATGGGACGAAAAAGGTTCGGAATATCGTATGAATGAACGAGCGTTTGATGCGCTTCGCGTTGTAACTTGAGAAAATTGCGGGTCTCGGTGAATGAGCTACATTTGAGTCCGGCGCACGTTTTCTTCGTGCTCCAGGAGTACAAGATTCCGAAGTTCGTTCGGCAGGCCGGCCGAAAGAGCCAAACGTCTTCCTCCTTCCACGGGCGACCTTTGCCCGAGGATCATCTTCTTTCGTAGCAACGGAGGAATAGTATATACCGAGGCGTATGTATTCCCTCGGCGTTGCTACATAGACACCGTGGACCGTTCGCCGTTATTCCGACTCCGGCAAAGGTCCCACGATTCCGCGAGCTTCGAAGATTCCACTTGAAAAGCTTCCACCGTGAAAGAGCACAGCGCCGCTTCGAGAATGCGGACCGAAATATTTTCCAGCTCTGTACTCGCTTCTCCTGTACATACCTCGAGCGCCGAGTGAACGTCTGCGTAATTGGAAAAGTTCTAATAGCAAAGCAACAGCAGTGGCAACGCGACGAACGCAAGTTCGAGGACAAGTGCCCGGGGTGCCGGCTTTATGACCTCGGAATACGATGTCGGATGTCCTTCATGGATTGAGAATAATTGTACACCGATTAATCTGTCGCTTCGATAACCTTCCCGGTTACCGATCGAGGCGCGACGTGGATAGAAAAAAAAACAGGAATCGAAATTCGAAAGTCAATTAAAGCTTCGGACGTTGGTACTGCTTTTCTATTATTTATTTTTCTTTCTGTTGACCACGAACACAATTGGAAATTCAGCATAAATAATATAAATTTACTATATAAAGAAGTGTAATCATGAAAAAACTACACAGTGGAACTTTTCACGAAGTTTCCTTTATGAGGAAGTGAGACTTTCTCATAGGGAGCTTTGCGAAAGGTGGCGAATAATGAGGAAGCCATGTCCAAGATTAGCAAGCTTGCTTTTTTCGAATTTTCAACATTGAATGAGTCGAAATAAATATATACTGTTACGAAATCTCAGTTTAGCCAAATAAGATTCGTTAACAGTTGCACATTCGGCCCAATTGCATATTACTTGGCTCGACTGATATTTCTTAACAGTAACTGAACATTTGTTTCGTCATATCCAACAATACATCTCTTGACGGCGAACGAACTGTTTTCTTCCGTACAATCGTTACACGAACAATGAGAGATCACGGTCGATGATTCGGTGACGAAAAATTTCCGTATGTATCTACCGAGCTCGCCCCTCGTTGATGCATGGCTCGCGAGAGAGAGCTATATGAAAAGAATTGGCGTTATTCCAGATTTCTCGTACACTCGTTCCGAGACGAAGAGACATATGCAAAATGTACACGTGGCTTTATTCCAGAGTTTATGATGGGCCAATGCACGAGTCGGGTGGATTAAAGCACGAGGGAATGAGAGACAACGGGTTGTGTTTATCGATTCGGTTCACTGACACCGACGCGAGCCGGTGTCGGTGAATCGCCTTCGTAATATTAGCCATCGGTATATCCGTCGTCGAACTTTGTCCCAGTAACGAAATCTCTCATTCATCTCGCACCGATCGTCGGCTCATCCCCGTTTGTCTTGACCCCGCGGCGTGAACCGAGTCGCCACTTCCAAAATGGCAGAAAAGATCATCCCTCTCGTCTCCGCGAGAGCGAGATGTTTCTCGAAGCCGTTTAAATATAGCCCGCGGGGTTCTTCGTCTTGGTACGCGAGAAGCTCCGCGCTTCTCGCTTCAATCTCGCTCCCGGTGTCGGGAGGTGTTTTGTTGCACCGGCGCTCGACGCATCGATGCAACTACTGGCCCCGACAAAATCTCGCGAATGCGCTCCACATTCAAAGGACGTTTCTATTATTACGAGCGTAGATGGTACAGTCGTCGTAGGAACAGGATTGATTTAGATCGATACTCCGTAATAACAGAGAGGGACACACGGGCACACGCGCGGTGCGAGTATATGCGCTCGTAATGTAAACACACTCGTTACGTATCGAGCGCAGCACGTGCACAGTTATACCTCACGGTGTATCGGAAGCGCGTCTGGCTCTACTGGTGCGACCAGTCAGGCATTAAATATGGACGTGGTCACATACGGTACCTACAGCATTGAACACGTTTCTCTGATCCGAGATATACGGATATATTGTTTCAATGTCCACGCTGCTCGGATCCATTCAGAAACAAAGTTAATTAAAGACATCTGCCGGACCGTTCGATTTTTGTTATTATTTCTCTTCTCCCTCGTGCATGCCTCTTCATCGACATTGGCCATTACCATTCTATAGCCGAGTATCGTTTTTCCTCGCGAAAGACACGTATCGAGCGAAGCGATAAAAAAATAAAAGCGGTAATGTTATAGGAAACGCGAGCACGTGGCGCGAGCCTAAATATATCCAGCCGCACAGTGCATGGCTGCACTTTAGCGCGGTGCATCGGCCAAAAGGCGGACTCTAGCGCGGATGCGAGAAATCATATTATTTTTGTTCCGAGTATTCCCGCCTTAGAATAAAAAGCGCAAGGCTAAATTTTCGTCTCATATATGCATATTATATTTTTCAGGAAAAAACGTGTACTGAGATTTTTTTTTAGTAAGATTGACCAAATGCTTGGTTGAATGAGCGCTATTAAATATTGCGTTCGTTCAAAAAGATAATTACTTTGAAGAAGAGTTCATTGCATTGAACAATCAATCAATGCTGAAGACTACCTGATTTTTCCTTATTGTAATTAAATATTCAGTTGCACGTATTCAACCGAGCGTTTAGTTCAATCTTACTACATTTTTTTCTCTGTGTATATTACAGTTATGTTTACAAATGTATTTCTGCAAATGTATGCATACCAATTTTGTGATTAACATATTGATGATTTTTGGCCAGAAGAATATTTTGTTGATTCAATGAAAATTAATTAGGAACGAAGTAATTGTTCTTCTTGGACTCTAAGAAATTTCTTGTTGTGCCTGATCTGTAATAAATTTTTGTTTAATCAAATTATTATTTTTCACATGTAAAATACGTCGAATTTTGGGTATTTCAGATTTAGTATACCTAATGTGTTTTCTATGCGTATTTTTTTTATGTCGGTTAGTCTAGCGCGTACGGTGAATTTGAAAGAACCGACTGCCGCGCGGATTTTTTTTCCCGAGATTTCGAGAAAAACCGTCGGGTCGAACTATCGATGCTATCACGGAAACGGGATCTATCATCTATCACTCGTCGAAGGAAAATATTTTGATTAATGGTCGACGGGGCATCCCCGACGCGTGAATCGGACGGGGATCGATGTCGAAACTGCTACAATGTTGAATCAATGCATACAGAGCTCCGAGCTCTTTCGTCCTTCCCGGCGAAGTTATAAAATCAATTTTGATCCTAAATATAATGGACTTTTGGCGGGAAGAGATTGAACAGATCTTGCAATCGGACAAAGGGAAACGAAACCCTATTATTCGATGTTTTTCAGTTCTTTTTTTTTTTTTTTTTCTTCTTTTTCATCGACTCGATGCAATTTCCGAGAGTTCGTATGCGTTTGTATATACGCACGGGTTGATTTATCGTCGATAGCGGGGAATAGCGTCTTCCACTCGGGTCTGGCTATTCGACGCTATTCGAAACTCGACGAGGTGGAGTCGCGTTTACATAAAACCGTAGAACGCCGCGCGCCGCACAGACAGATGTGCTCTCTGTGCGCGTTCGACGCCGGGGAAAGACCCGGCTAATTTTGCTATTCGTACGGGACGAACGCGATCCATTTTCATACTCTCACTTTTACCGCCTCGCGCAATGGTATCCCCTAGGCCCGGTCCGCCATATTTTCGTCTTTAATTTCGTCTTTAATGTCGTCCACGCCGCGGTAATAGTGTCTAAATGCAATTTACCCAATTTACATAATGTTGCCGGAAAAGTAAAACACTTTCGTTCGTTACTAATTTTACTACTGACAATTTGCATTCGTTAAAGGGTTTAATTGAGGTGGGTGTGCGGCTACATTCCCAGCCAAAAGCGAGATTACGAAAGAATTTCGAAGACTTCCCGACGGAATAATAAACCGAAAAGATCAATTTTGCAGAAAGTATTAATCACATTTGCACAGTAATAATGCCGATGAATTATTACATGATACTTTAATTAGATTGATATTAATAAAAATTTAGTTTAGATTAAAAACTATTTTTATTGTGATTTCCAAGAATCGGTTTTTTTTTTCAAGAATCTTCGATCGATATTTACAAATCTTTATCGCTTGCCCGGAATTTTCTTGAGTGCACTGTTTCTCCGAACTCATAGTCAAGGTTCATTTAAATGAAGACATTTGAAAACATAAAAAAATATTAATACAAAATTGTATGTATTTAGATCGCTGGGAATGTAGCGATACACTCTCCTGTACTCGCGCTCGATCGCGCCGTCACCGATCCTTTCGTCTTTGCATGCTCAACCGAGTAGAACAAGCCAATAATTTAACAGTCAATAACGTCAAATTCGGAAAGTATAATACCGCAAATGAAAATGTTCATGTACACAACGATTTTACGTAACGCAATATACATGGAGTTTACGGAGTCTACACGGATACTGTGTTCTGCTCGACAATTTCGTCCCAGTGTATAGATCCTGCTTGCGCAACGAGAGAAGCGCTGATTTAGTAGTGGCGGTCACTGCTCCGGCAGCCAGATAAACGTAGTCTCTTCTTGCCCGCGCGGTAAGCGCAAGTAGTTACAGACCTACGATATCTACTGGCGCCCTTCGAGACTTTCTCAAACGCATGTATCATTAAGGTGGCCTTCGCGCATTGCGTTCATTTCCCGTGAGTTTGCGGAAATTGAGAGAGAATTGCCAGCGCTACTCGATAGAATAAAAATCTGAAAAAATCACACATATCAAAGGTACCGAAAAGATTATATTTGCATTGCAACAATTCCAAAATGTTATTAACAAATTGACTAAAAGAAAGCTCAACAAATTCACCGGCACGCCATCTCTTTTCTTTTATGAAAATAGTTCGGCCATTTTTTCCGGATACGTATGAATTTTTTTCAGACTTGTGAATTCGCTTTGAGTTTCACAAATTCCCACACATTTTTTTTTATGAAAAAAAAAAATTCCTACGTATTCAATAAAATGATCGAATCATTTATATTAAACAGAAAAAGTTGGGGGGCCGGGAAATTGGGTGAACAATTTTTCTTTCATCAATTTGTTGATAACATTTCGGATTTATTATCGTGCGAAATTAATCTTTTCGGTACCTTTAATAAGTGTGATTTTTTCCAGATTTTTATACCATCGAGAAGTGTTCGCAATTTTTTATCTCAAGCTACGTAGATGCAATGCCGGATAAATGTTTGTAAGATTGATTGACCGGCCACTGACAGTGTATGCTTGGTATAATTGAGCTGCTGACTTGAAGTGAATTGGGATTCAGTCAACTGAGGATACTGCAACTACGATAACAATCGATTGTCGTTACACCAGTAAAATAGCTCATTCTCCTCACACCCCGGACAGTTTGTTTTGTCATGAAGCTATCGAGCAAAAAAAAATAAAAAAAAATCGGTAAACTTACATAACTCCTGTAAGACGTCATGTCCCTGTCGAAAATCCTATGGCAAATATGTCACGATCGTGGCACTAATATTATATCTTGATCGTTGGATGAAGAACGAAACTTTCGTGAGACTTTTGTGCGAAACTATCGGGGGAAGTAGCGATTCGATCGAATAGCCAATATCTTCGGTTCTCCTATATTTTTTTCTTCGCTTCACCACGATGAATAAAACGATCCCGTAAACCGATCGTTCGGACAACGGCTCGCCGGTATTATTACTTTCACGAGCATTATTCCTTTCTCATACAAAGGAGCTAAGAGAGAAAGAACGGAGAGCGCGCGGGCGCGCGCGTGTGTACGCTTCGAAAGCGCCGGCCGTTTCGAACGAAGCTCGGACCCCGAACAGCGGCAGTCGCGGTGCCGGGAGCCACGAGCCACGAGCCACTCTTCGGCGAGAGTTGTTCCTCTTGCTCTTTCACACGCACGCCGAAAGCTCACGTTCCTCACTCTCGTAGGTTTCTCTCCGCTCGCGCGGTTCCCTCGCCTCGGCCGTCTGCGCGAGCCCTATTTTAAGAATAGCTTTAATCTCTCGCACTATCTCGCTCTCCCTCTTTTTCTCCACCTCCGACAGTCACGCTTCTTCTTCGTCTTCTTCTGTCTCCATCCTCATCCATACTCTCGCTGTCGTTTTACCATCGTCGCGAACGAGCGAGATCCCAAACATACGCGACCCCAAAGGCATCGACGAAAGCGAAACTCGCTCGATTCGGATAGTTTTTCGGGACCTTTGATTGCCGTTTCAGCGTCTAAGCATTATCTGTCGGAAGCTCAACCAACGACCCCGTCATTGTCTCGCCATTAATGATAAATTTAATCAATTTGTTTATGATTGACAATAAATTATTTATCGATATCATTAATTAATAAAAAATTATGAATATCAATTAATAATAAATTAGCCGTTGTCTATTCGACTGATCTATTTTTTTAACAAAATCAACGCGTCTTTTATTTCAAATGCAAATACCTGAAACATTTTATCCTAATCCTTTTTTAATCTAGAAATAAAGTAAGTGGAATATTTTTCATCGAAGAGTAAGAAAATTACCAGAAATCGACCTGGGGCGATTAGTATCACGAATTTGGTAAAACAAATTCTTGCGAGTCACCCTTTTTACTCTCTCTCTAAAGCCATTAATTTTAGTACTTCCTTAATGCTTCAAATAAAAATTGGCCTATCAACTAAAAAAATCTGTTGTTTACGATGATTCACCGGATTTGTTAATTCGCGCGAGGTTTTTTATCGCTAAAGACGCGAACGAATTTTATTTTTATAAATTCGAAGATACAAAGTGTTCAAGGTCGCGCAGCAGTCGATCGAAGGAAAAGCGCGCGATATTTCGGGCATGGCAACGGGCACGCGTTGTTCGCCGCGAAGGTAGACAAATAATGGAACCGGTATAATCCCGTGAGCTATAGGAACGAATGCTTTGATAGCGGCAAATTGGGGGATGGAAAGTGTTTCAGAAGTGAATTCATGGGAGTCCGTAATCGGGAACAACCTCATACCGGCGTCAAACTCCGTTGAACTTTGCGAAACGTACGCGCACGGCAAACTTGCCGAAGTTGCAGAATTCGCGAAACTCCGCAAGCTTGAGGGAAATATATGGATAGTGTGCGAAAACGGCGTGTCTTTGTCCGGGAAACGAGGCCAGCAGCGGTGCGACTGCTGCTCGGTCGTTTTCCTTGTCTCACCGAGTCCCTTGTCAACGTTGTAAAGTACAGAGATAGCCGTATCTATAGTTGATGGATCCCGAAGGGTGGGAAATTTAATGAGAATAATGAGCAAAGCGCAAAGCTCGAGAGATCCCTCGTGTTTTAGCGCCGCGATAAAATCAACAGATTCAATCGCGAACCGCGGGATTTTACTGTGTCGCAACTTGCGACTCGCAAGCGATGCGATACCGATTGGGTGGTTTTGTCAACGGCGAGTTAATACAAGTTTGGATACGAACGCTTGCCGCGAGGTGGTGAACACGGGCGGAGACGTAGCGGTCGAGACGACGGGGTAGAATTCTTCGAACGTAAGCCGCCTGTCCGACTCGGTGAAAGCGGCGGCGGTGAACGCTGTTCTCGCAAGCTCCGGCAGATGGAGACGAAACTCATTGGCAACGAGTCAACTGTCTCTTCGCCCTCCGCGTAGGAACGGAAAGCTTAGGGAGCATATAAATATATCCTATGCCGATATATCGCGAGCACGATTCCTCATTGAATTCTTCCGCTCGGACGCTTTACCGCCCCAGCGTCCCGACGACCTTCTCGATTTTTTCACAAGATAGCGCCACGATGATGACTCGGTACAGATTCGCCTTTCCATTACCCAAGCTCCGATAAAAGGCACTTCGATTTTGAAAAAAATCTATTAGACATTTTTGTCGACTAAAGTTGATGGCGCAAATGATAAATCGTCGTGTTTGAGAAATCGTGGCTCGTTATTTTTGACGCGCACATCGGTCGTCAGCTTTACATAAGCAGGTGCGATTCGGAGGATACGGCGAAGGGGTCGAAAGCCCGGACTTTGACGAATTGAGATAGGGTGATTCACCGCGAGCTTGGAAATTAGCAACGTTAGTTCAGTTGATGCCGGTAATTAATTCGTTCCGGTGTAATGGACGCGCAACTGCGGTTCCCCAGATGGATATCGTTGCGAAAGGAAGACACAGCGCTTCGTAGAGTCTTGCGCGCGTCCGGCTTCTTCGACTTCCCATCGTGTTGCTTTATTCAAACCAGAAATATTTCGTTCTCGTTATAGCCGGACAGGGCGTATATAAATATAGTATCCCAATGGTATGCAAGAAAAGTAAGGAGCCATCGGCTGTTTTCTTCCGCGGTTCGTCTCTCGCGGATGCATCGCTCATTCGCGTGACGAACCGCCGTACAGCAGGACGAAAGCTTTTCCGAAAAGCTCTCCGGTATCCTCCAACCCTAATAAACGAGAAAAAAAAAATGTTGCATGGGAAAGAAACGTTCGATATTTTCGTTCTCGTGACTCGACGAATTATAAAATGACGCCACGGGAATTCGTTTAATGCGCTCGTCATCGAGACGAATATCGCGCCAAGAGGATCATCTTTGCCGGTGCATTCGTATCACTCTCGTGTATACTCGCGCGTATGATTCGCCGAGTTCAAATATAGAGTCGCCTAGTCACGGCATCGAGACGGCATTATAATATTATTAGCTGTCTCCAAAATATTTGGGCAACTTTTTCAGTACAATTATAGACTCGTGACTCAATTTCGAATCTTCCGTCGAAGACGCATTCTCGCTCGTCTCTCCTCTTGGTCGCCCGTTATGCCGTATCCAACGGGATCTCCTGCGATGTGCGCGAGCTTCGGGCATATCGACGGGACTCCATATATCTGGAGTATGCATAATTGTCTCGAGCAACGCGCAGCTCGTCGACCATTTCACCGGCCCGAACCGGGGAGTCGTGCCAAGTCGAAATCCTCCGGGCGAAAGTCGTTCTTTTGTTTGTTTTATCAAAAATAATATCTACCGCTGCGATATACATTATGTCGGACCGAATGTGTACTGTTGAAAAAAAAAGATTATTCAATTTTCTTCGACTCGTCTTTGCGTTATCGAACATTAGGGCGCATCAAGATGAATTGCTTCGTCGTAGAAGAAACTTCTAGAAAGACGGCGATTGTTATGATCGAAATACTTTTGATGATCGAGCATTCTCCATTCGCCGTCGTTACCCTGAATCTCAACTTTTCCAGTGGACCAATTGAAGCAAATCTGTTTATAAACACGCGGCGATGAGTCAAGATCTTACAATTCTGTGCATGGGGAAGGGTGACTCGGTGAGAGTCGGGAGTGGTATATATTTAGAGAATTAGGCCATCGTGCTTACGTGTGAACAGGAAACATCATTTTTTTCGTCCTTTCACACGCGTTTTTGCGGATCGAAATGTAAAATCTAAAAAAGTGAAAAAGCACTTAAAATACCGAGCAACTATCAATATGATTATGCTCTCGATATCTATGAAGGCGACAACAATTGAGACAACGAAGAAGGCTGCAAACATGCGCACAATGATAGAATACCGGAGCTGTAAAATCGTCCGGATGGGAATAGTTTCTATCTGGGTGTCCGAGAGTGCGAGCCTCTTCGGCGGGTCTAGTCGAAGGCCCGTGACTACTTGGCTTACGCACTTGAATGTTTTCAAGGCCCTCGCGGTACGGCGCAAACTCTACATATGCTCACCGGCTTGACGTAACAATAAGAGCCTCTGCGCCGAGGAACTCTGTGTAGAGAAGCTCTCGAAACGCCCGACGGGACGATCGAATTCGACGAGAGAGCGTGAGAAACAGAGATAACCCCCGTCTCTCCTCCCTCGGTGCGAAATAGACGATAGAGTTTGAAGAACGTGACGAAGAGGACGATTAAGAGTCGGCGAGAAGCTCGACCGAGAGGGCGGATCGGTGGCGGTGGTAAGTTGCGCGGGTGAGTACCCGCGAGCGCACATCGGATACAAGGAAGTTTCCCTCCCCGCGCGCGGCTCGTCGTAGAGACGTTAACTCTTTATCGTGTGTTTCAGCTTGGGACGCTCGAGAAAATCACCGACCCAAGTTATTCTCGTACTCTTCTGGTAGTCCGTGATGCTTGAAATTCTCTGCCAGGGCGAGCCACGGGCGTCGGAGAACACGGCGGCTACCTCGTTCGCACCGGAGAGTCGAGGGATCGTCGCGCGGCGCTACACGCGCTGCAAGAAGAAGAAGCGTCGAGAAGAACGAGAGAATGAAGAAGGTAAGAAGGAAGGAGAGCGCGGGGAGGTTCATGAGAGGGGGAGAGGAGAGAGAGTCCAATCTCAAATTACTTGGAGAGCTGTTCTAGCTAGGCCGCAGAGAATCTTTGCCCACCATCGGCCTGGCGACCTTTTATAGACACTCGACGGTAGTGGGGCAAGGTGGGAGGCCGAGGAAAATCTAGCGAAAACTAGCCGTTCCGCGATGAAAAATCCTCATCCCCCTCTTCTCCGACGTCTCGTGCCATCTCCGCTCGGGGCACACGCAACCCACTCGACGATGCATCCGCGAATGCTCTCGCCTCACACGGTAACTGCGCCGATCGACCGTCGATGCTCGATCGATTCTCGTCTGTTGATGCAATGGAGGAGAAAAAAATAAATCCCTCGTCACTTTGTTTACAAACATTTGATTCCACTGACGAATCGTCTGGCACAGCGAGAAATCGGACTCATTCTCTCGCTCCGGGAACGAAATCGCTATTAGGGTTGCTCCAAAAAGGAACTCGGATACCAATGCGTTTTACGATTACCTGGAAAAAATGTAAAAACCATAAGTAAACGCCTCGATGATCCGATCCGTTGCATAGAAGTCATCTCGAATCGGGAGAACCATGCAACGTTGATTTGTCGAAAATATCTCGAGAAGATAAATAAAGAGATCCCGAGAAGTGGCACGCGAAGACATTTCGTTGGGATGTCGAAATAGGGCCATCGATCATAGGCCCGCGCGTTTCGGAAATTCCTCGATGATGAGTATGCCACTCGTGATAATTTTGTTCACTCTTCCGCGTCCTTCCGCCTCCGCGCGAGAGTTGGCAGAAACGTTTCGACAATCGGCTACCATGAATAACAATGCCAAAATTGTCGTTGATGCGTACAAGAGGAGCTCTCGGCCTCGTCTTCATTGCCACTGGGCTGTCCCTGCGTCCTATTATTGGACTCGTTCGTCCCAGTAAAAATTATAACGATCGCGCTTTCACCGGGATAGCCGAGAACGAAACAACGATTCATCGCATCCCTCAGCGTAATGAATAAAAAGAAAGCTCGCTCGTCACGCTCCCTCCCCGCACTGGTAGACGCCGAGAATGCGTTGGCGAGGTACTTTTGGAAATACGGAGGGATTTCCTCGTGGTGGCAAAAGTGGAGGAGGAGGCGCGGTGGGCAGGTCGATGACGAAGATGATAGAGCTAAGACACACACGTCGGTGATGGTTTGGATCCCGCGAGAGTAGGGGAGGGTAGAAGAGGGTGGAGGGAGGTGGTTTGTCTTGGAGGATCCATTGCGCTTGCGTGGAAGACGGTTTTGACGGTGGGCATGGAATGACCGGCGCGCCATACGAACGTCGACGGGTCGCGCACTACGAGTAGGGCGCTGGTCGGCTCCGAAACCCAGAAGAAGAGACGACTCGTTAGCCGATACACACGACGAACGATTCGACTAGCGACTCTCACCCACCCTCTAACCAGTCGTTCTCTCTCTCTCTCTATCTCTACATATATATATATATATTTCTCTATATATATTATTCTTCGTTAACGGAGCAAACTCACTCTCACTCTCACTCGGGTAATTGATAAACTCTCACGCGAACCAAGTTTGCCTCATTTCACCAAAAGCCAGAGTTCCCATCGTGTCTCATCGGCGATATATAGATATATATATATGTCTATATATATGTACATATAATTTTTTTTTTCTCGCAAACGTTTCGTGATTCGATACACACACCGGCCGTCATCGTCGCCGACGCTTCATCCCTACCCTCGTCGCAGCACGAGGAGAATCGACAGAGGAGGAAGAACCTCTGAGAAGGCAAGCCCAGGGCTCGCAAGTAACCCGGAGAAGATAGTCGAGGAGGAACCACCGAGCGGAAGAGGAACTTGAAAAATGTCGTCTTCAGCGGTAGCGAAAACCTCCAAATACACTTACCGCTCAAGCGGGGGTGGAGGATCGGCCGACGTTAGCATCGAATACAGTGCCGACCTGACTGCACTCTCGAGACTCGAGGTACGTTTTTTTCATTTCTTCTCCTTACCCTTAACGATCCTCAACCGTCGTTATCGCTAACACCTTTAGATACGCTGATATCGCGACTAGTGTCAAGTGAAACGAAACGAAAAGAATCGCTCTATGCTCGAGAAACGAAATGATTTATCGTGCGAAAGAGAGTAAAGAAAAATGTATGCTTCGCTGGAACGAGCGAAGGATTATTCGAGTCGATCGCGGCGACGTCAGTAACGATGGGTGCCGACGACGAGACCTTCGTCGCGCAGTGAACGACGAGCATCGAGGAAGATATTCACGATAGAACTGTATGAACGGTATATAATGTGGCCGGGATTGAGTGACTCGCGAAAGTTCAGTGACCATAAGGGATGTTAGTGCCAACCGTAGGAACCAAAGTGAACCGTTGCAATGTAGCTATCGAATAGCTCGGTACGAAAATAGTCGGGCCGGATGAATATCGCCGGTCCCAAGAACGACGATCACGTTTGAAATTTTTCGTCACCGGCACCCTGCAATCATGTATCTATCGTCTTCGTCGTATCCCGCACTTTATTAACCCGTCAACTGTGTAAAAAAAATAATAATATTGCACGGTCGTAAATATCATGTGCCAAATGACCACACGTATCTTCAATCGTACGAATATTCGTGTCCGTATTGTTTTTTCTTTTTTTTACACTCCATTCTTTCGTTAATAACCAATGCGATCGAGCCTCGTTCGCCATTTACTTGGTAACACGTACCTCCGGCCAAGAAGTTTTCGCCGGGATATTTTCGTCGAACGATTGCGTAAAACAGACGAACGTGACTCGTTTCAAATTAACACGACCGAGAGCTAACGAGCCACTGACGAATGCGCGAATTTTCGAAACGATTGAAAAATGTGTATCTTTATCTTTTTCAGGATAAAATCCGCCTGCTCCAGGATGATTTGGAGTCCGAGAGAGAGTTGCGTCAGAGGGTGAGTTTTTCCATAGATCGAAGCCTCCTTCGCGATCTTCGCCGAATGTTTTCGGGCGAGGGCGAGAATCGTGCGTCGTTGGAAAATGCAACGACGCGAGGAAGATAGAGCGAACGACGGGGGTACGAAGGAATTCGTAAACTTTCCAGTTGAAGTAACGAAATTATTTTTGGAATTGCGTTTCAACGGTTGTAACCGGTGGGAATCCGAATTGTGTAAGAAAAGCTTAGCCGCGAGAGTCTACGCGGATGATACCGAGTGGGGGTTAGCCACTAGGTCGAAATGTCCAGCTCGCGTCGTGTCTATTTTTGGGTAGCCATACAAGCTTTCGAGAGGAAGGAGCCGAGGCGCTTTACTTCGGGTTAGCCTATCGCATTCCTGTTCTCGCGCATAAAACTTTGCCACCGAAGAGCGTCGATGGTTCGAAAGCGCTACGAAAAGAAAGGAAAAAAAAAAAAAAAATCTGCTGGTAGTTTGGGCGCAGAGAATTTGCGAAATACGGGGGATGTTGAGTCGTCGCGTGTGCGACTATTACGAGCTGAATGATTATGAGCCGAGTAGAGGGAGAAACGCTTGCTCGACGATAAACGCTTCGTTTGTAATATGAATAAAGCTCCGGATATAGTTACGGCGGTCCGAAATTAGATCGCGCCGCTATTCGCGACGTGTAAGCGCGTCTGACGTCACGTACGCTGCAGAGATGATCACTACCTGAACTTCTTTCTTGCACCCCTATCGTTCGCTCGTCTTCTCTTCGAAAAAAAAACAAAAAAAAAAACAAATGGAACGTCAACTTCGTAACGACGAACAAACGTGTACTTAATTTTTTTTTGTTCATCCAGATCGAACGTGAGCGCGCCGATTTGAGCGTGCAAGTAATCCAGCTGTCCGAACGCCTCGAAGAGGCCGAGGGTGGCGCCGAATCTCAGGTCAGCCATTGCATTGCCTTAGAGCGTAAATTCGCAACAATTAACGTGACTCCACCGTTCAGAATCTAATCGTTGTTTCGAACGCAGTTTGAGATCAACAAGAAACGAGACACGGAATTGCTGAAACTTCGCAAACTCCTCGAAGATGTCCATCTCGAGAGCGAAGAGACGGCCCATCATCTCCGCAAGAAGCACCAAGAAGTGGTGGTCGATTTTCAAGATCAGATCGACCAGCTGTCCAAAGCGCGCGCCAGGTCAGTATCTGACAATAATAATAATAACAATAACAATAAAGAGCACGAAGGCGATCGGTCGTCCATATCTCCAAGAAGCCTTTCCTCTCCGTTGCGTTATTATAGTCGCGTTATCCAGTATCTCGGGATACCCGCGATAAGTGAGGAAAATGTTTGCTCACGCTTATGCCTGCGAAACTGGCCAGCATCCAAGCCGAACCGCAGCTCTAAACATAGATCGACGTTTTCGGCATAGCCCGGCTCACGCTTGTTACTTCCCAATGTTACAAGGACGTCTACATTCGAGGAACATTCACGGCTCGGGTTCATTGTCGAAGCCGAAGAAAAATGTTCGAACGCATCGATCGATCGGGATGCGTCGATTTCCATCGATGAAACGCGGCGGCCGGGTAACGCTGGAATTTTTGCGCTCGAAGGGTCGATCTCGGAGAGTTTGATAAAAACGTTCCACCTGTTGAAGGGTGCGAGAGCGGGGGGGCGCGTGATACGAAGAGGTGAACCACCGAGTGGTCCACCGGTGGTCCTCGTTATAAATGACGCTCGCGCGACTTCAAATTCCCTACGTCCCTCTCGAACGCAATTCCATCTTAGCGTCTCTGTCTTAAACTTTTGCTTGTGGCCCTCTCACTCGCGGCTTATGACTATTTTTAACCCGCGGTGCGAGTCGCCCGAGAGAGATTCAATCCTCGAGCCCACGTTGCCGCGCCATATTAGTACACGAGGACCGGTGCCCGAATCCCCACTATCCTACGGAATAGTCGCTCGCACCGACACCTTACACCCTCCATGATGCGTGGGTGGACGCCACACGATTCTACCGCGAAACGTATTTTTCTCTTTCCCATCTCGCTTCATCACGAATATTCGAAAGATATTTGTGACATTCCGTCGCTGTCCAGTTGCACAATGTCGGCGTCGGGATCGCGCGTAAACGAGAAAGAAAAACTATCGATGACACGGAAGCTTCAACGTCCATTGTCCCACTTCGTTGTTCTATGCTCAGTAGGATATCGCTCGTTCGTTCGAATAAAAATGGAAAAAACCTTCTCATGAAAATGTAGGTCGGACAAGGAGAAATCCAAGTTCCAGCAGGAGGTGTACGAGCTCCTCGCTCAACTCGACAATGTATCGAAGGAGAAGGTCCTGTCGATGAAGACAGTCGAGAAGCTCGAGATTCACGTATCCGAGCTCAATGTCAAGATCGAAGAATTGAACCGCACCATCGTCGACATCACCAGCCACAAGACTCGCCTGTCCCAGGAGAATATTGAGCTGGTCAAAGAAGTTCAGGATCTGAAGGTGCGTTGTTGACTTCAAAAATTTCAAAAGAATGTACTGTTTGGATTGCACTCGTGCATTTGAAGAATTCCATCGAAAGAAATACTTTTTAGAACGCATTCACAGTTGATTCAACTTACCTTGTTTTGAAAGTTCGTTGTTAAATCCGAAAAATTGAAAACACACCTTTTTTAGTTGAAGTTATGCATTAGAAAAATGTTATCGAAAGAAATACGGTTGATCGTATCAACTGTTGATTTAACTGACTATTGTTCTAAGTTTCTGTTTCGGGAGATTCTAAAGTTCCTTTTTAAGTGTAAGCCCTGTGAAACGAAAATTTCTGTTATTAATATTTATAAATTCTATCGTTCTTTCAGGTAAACATGGAAAGCATCGTTTACACCAAGACCCAGCTCGTTGGACAGTTGGAGGACGCTCGCCGTCGTCTCGAAGACGAAGACCGTCGTCGTTCGTTGGTGGAGGCTTCCCTTCATCAGGTCGGTAGAAGATTCCATCTGTAACTTTTCTGTTCCACAATCCACAAGCAATCCCTTTTATAATTTTCGAATGTTGTTCATGTTAAAAGGTCGAAATCGAATTGGAATCCGTCCGTGTTCAACTCGAAGAAGAGTCCGAGGCTCGTCTGGATCTCGAGCGTCAATTGGTCAAGGCCAATGGCGAAGTTTCTATCTGGAGGTCCAAATACGAGACTGAGGCCAATGCTCGCGCTGAAGAGGTCTTTGTTATATCACGTTTTCTCTAAACACCGAGAATATTCTCATTTCGGATCTTGAATCTTTTTCTTTAATTAACCACACAGGTTGAGGAGATCCGTCGCAAGTACAGCGCTCGTATCCAGGAACAAGAAGAACAAATCGAAACTCTTCTCGTTAAGATCAACAATCTCGAAAAGCAGAAATCTCGTCTCCAGTCGGAGGTCGAAATTCTCATTATTGACTTGGAGAAGGTAAACTATTCGAATAAATCCGAAGATTATGAATATAGTTGGGGATGATTAATAAACTTGTCGCTTTGTCGTTTCGCGCAGGCCAATGGTACAGCTCGGGAGCTTCAGAAGCGCGTCGAGCACATGGAAAAGGTCAACATCGAATTGAAGTCGCGTCTGGAGGAGACCGTCACGTTGTACGAACAGAGCCAGCGTGATCTTCGCAACAAGCAACAGGAACTCATGCGTTGCAACGCCGAGCTCGAGAAGACCCGCGATCTCAAGGAACAACTCGCCCGTGAAAACAAGAAACTCGGAGGTAAGTCACATTCGTTATTTCGTAGCGTAACGAAGAGTCCGCGAATACGTGGATGATAACATGACTCTGGGTAAATCCACAGACGACTTGAACGATGCCAAGAACCAACTCGCCGACATGAACCGCAGACTCCATGAATTGGAACTCGAGCTTCGTCGTTTGGAGAACGAGCGCGAAGAACTCGCCGCCGCTTACAAGGAAGCCGAAGCCGTAAGTTCGCGATTTGTTCAATCTTTATTCGCGTACATTCTCCCTGTACAAGAAAAAATAATGATTAATCTAATCGTTTATTACGTACAGGGTCGTAAAGTAGAGGAACAGCGAGCTCAGAGACTGGCCGCCGAATTGAGCCAACAGCGTCACGAGACCGAGCGCCGTCTTGCCGAGAAGGACGAAGAAATTGAAGTTATTCGGTAAGTTTGCACCGACGTTTCTTCTTTATTCTTCTTCTAGCGCCTAACTCATCTCGCGTCGATTCATCGAGTCGATTAAGCAAGTACGGTCACGAAATTACGCTTGAGTGCAATAATCCTTGGCATCTTCGCGTGTATTCATGACGACACAGCCCGTGACTGTGCAACCGACGTATTTCTTCAATTTCATCGAAAACACCGTGAACTCTTTTTCGACGACTTATTCATCACGAAACAAAAAAAAATTCATCAGGACGAAGAAAGACTTGTTTATGAGACTCAAGAAAGCATAGCGGATCATCGAGACGTCCAAGCTGCGAGACTGCCTTTCACGAGATTAACGTCCATCGGCACTTGTCGTTGCTTTGCGATGATACATCTGGCACAGCGCTGAAAGCCTCTGTCAATACGAGAATAGCCCCGTGAGCAAATTCACGGTCCAATTATTACAATCGCTGATTGGTTGCTCCCGATACGAAAACTGAGCGATGGAGCAATTGCGAGAAAAAAAAGAGCCTACAAAAGATCTGACGGAGCGTCAATGGGGTTCAATTTTCTGCGAGACCACTCGTCGCGAGTCGCGCCGATCTGACCAATCTTCTTTCATGGACAACGACGGCTCGGCTGCTATCAGAGAAATTAGAAATCACGGTTGATAAAAAGAAACATTCCTTTCCCGAAGAAAATATCAAAGGAAATCGGCCTCAAACGGATAAAAACGAAAGTACATCGAAGAAGTTCGTAAAACGGAGTGAAACTGTTCGTTAGTGATCGAAATTTCCAGATTCAGCGCGACTGAGAATAAAGTTCGAAGACCGGATACCGGAGAAGTGATAATATCGGAAAGGAAAAAAGGAAGGGATCGTCGAGAAAATAATTCAACTGCCATCGATTGAGATTCCGATAAAACAATGGGAACGGAGTATCCTTTCGCGCAGATGCCACTGGTGTCAAAGTGGAAGCACAAACCGACCTACGTCTACGAGAAGAATTACGCTTGCGGTATAAACTATTATCAGCCGATGATTGACTACATTGACGAACGCGAGAGCCGGCGAGAGGAGGGTAAAGAAAACGACAGGCCGCGAAGACTGCCAGAACTACCGTGGACCGACGGTCGGGAGATTTGGGAAAGTAGAGAAGTCGTGCCATATACGAAAGAAGAATTGGTCAGACACGCGCGCAACGCTGAAGCACAAGCGAAAGCACATTTGTCTCGTTTTAAGGTAGGAATATGAAAAAACGAAAAAAAAGGGGCACTTAATCAGAAACTTTAAGAAACGAACAATGAAACGGGGCAATTAAAGCGGGACAGGGGTTTGGGTCGTAGAGAGAGGGAGAATCAGGCGAGTCGAAGGGGAAAAATGGAAGATGATTGGCGCGGGCAACTTGGCGACTGGCTGACCTTTTCTGCATCTAAATCGGTCCCGCGGAAGAGCCCAGAGAGCCTCGAGTTCTCGATTCGCATACGAGTGCTCTGATAGAAGTCTCGGACAGTGCTGTTGCCTGCCGAGTGCATTTTGTGCTTCGATTTTGCGATCAAACTTCTGCAGTAACGTTGATTTTTTTCTTCCTCCGATAATTCTCAGTGTCCGCGAGGAAATAATATAATTGTATTTATCTGCTGTGGTGTAAAAATCGAGGAATTTCCCAGGGTGAGAATAATCTTTGAAATGAAAAAAATTTGATTGGTCAACAATGAGCCAAGAGCTGTTTTTTTAAACAATCTATGAACTATATTTTTGACGAGTCACTCGATCTGAATCGAATGTAATTAGTCGCAAAGAGATTGACAAGTTGCCCGTCCGCTGATCTTCCATCAATGACCATTGTCTTGCATAAACAATTAACTCAACTTGATGATATACAAGTTTTTTTTTCCTTTCACATTGGCCCAGATCGTTCGATTAAAGTAGTCATTGAATCGTGTTTCAAAGATAGCGAAACGTTCGGACTTCAGTCTGAAGAAAGCGGTCGAAGCGACTCACGTAACGAAGGAGGTCTTGTCATCGAAAGAGACGAAGAAAACAACGATGTCCGAGAGAGTGCGCCAGCACCTTCAGAATATTCAGCAGGATCCAACGGCTTCGATGGCTGATCTGTCGGTTCAGAACATCAGAAACATGCAAATGATCAAGGATGTTAAACAAGCTCTCGAGCACGGAAAGAGTTTGCGCGGTAGATCCGCGAAGAGCATAGAATTTCACCTCAAAGCCGACGCCCTCAGGAATCTTTCGAAAACCGAAGAAATCGCCGATATTAGAAAATATCAGAGAGAAAGCGCTCAGGCACTCTGGGATGAGAGAGATCACGAGGGTATGATGCAAGAGAGAGCGAGACGATTTTACAAAACCGAAGAAGACTTTGAACACTTGGATGAACTCAGCGAAGAACTGAAAACCTTGGAATGCAAATCCAACAGTTATTTCCTCGACAAGAGGTACCCCCCAAAAAACGAACCCTTCAGAAAAAATCCCGTTGCCCCCTTCGTTATCGTATTTAAGTCTGACCATAAACGAAAAAAGACCTCACTACAGCATTCGGCTGGCGAAACAGTTCCTAAATACCCCTCTATGTGACTTTATCATTTTGCTGTCACGATAACCAATCTGATCATTGACGAAACTTATTTCAGCAAGCAAACGAGCATCGAGATCGAACAGTTGAACGCTCGCGTCGTCGAGGCCGAAACTAAACTGAAGACCGAGGTGCAGCGCATCAAGAAGAAGCTCCAGATTCAGATAACCGAGCTCGAGCTTTCACTCGACGTGGCCAACAAGAACAACCTTGATCTCCAGAAGACGATCAAGAAGCAGTCTCTGACCCTGACGGTGAGTCGACGATGCTTGAACCGCGATGCGTGGTCCAGTGTGTTTTTCGTATCGTCAAACTGAGCCTCCAATTTTTTTTTTATCAGGAACTACAAGCTCACTACGACGAAGTACAGCGCCAATTGCAAGTGACCCTCGATCAACTGGGAATCAGCCAGCGTCGTCTCCAATCTTTGACTGCCGAGCTCGAGGAAATTCGCGGCAACTACGAATCCGTAAGAATTTTCCTATAGCAACGCGCTAAAGTTTTTTCGAGCAATAACAAATTGTTGCTTAATGTTTTATTCGAAACAGGCACTCCGAGCCAAGAGGACCGTCGAGCAGCAGTACGAGGAATCGGTCAGTCGCATTAACGAACTAACGACCATCAACGTAAACATTGCCTCGTCGAAGGCAAAGATCGAGCAAGAATTGGCCGCTCTCGCTGGCGATTACGAGGAAGTGACCAAGGAACTCCGGGTGAGCGACGAGAGATTCCAACGAGTGCAGAACGAGCTTAAGCACACCGTCGAAATACTTCACGAGGAGCAGGAGCGTATCGTTAAGATCGAGGCCATAAAGAAGTCTCTCGAAATCGAGGTCAAGAATGTGTCGATCCGTCTCGAGGAGGTCGAGGCCAATGCTATTGTCGGTGGCAAACGCATCATCAGCAAGCTCGAAGCTCGTGTAAGTTTTATTTCGTCTCATACGCGTTCTCTATTCGTCGGCGCGTCGTCGACCATTCGTCGAATTCGTTCCGCCCGAATACTTTATTCTCTTTGCATAAAAAACTTAATAATTCTCTTAACGAACAGATCCGCGATCTTGAATTGGAACTCGACGAGGAGAAACGCAGACACTCCGAAACGGTGAAGATTCTACGCAAGAAGGAGCGCAACATCAAGGAAGTTATGATACAGGTCGAGGAAGACTCGAAAAACATTGCTCTCCTGCAGGAATCTCTCGACAAAACGACGCAGAAGGTCAACATCTACAAGAGGCAGTTGCAAGAACAGGAAGGCATGTCCCAGCAGAGCGTTACCCGAGTACGCCGATTCCAGAGAGAATTGGAAGCGGCCGAGGACCGTGCCGATACAGCCGAGAGCAATCTGACCCTAATACGCGCGAAACACCGTAGCTTCGTAACGACCTCCACCGTTCCCGGCTCTCAGGTCTACCTTGTCCAGGAGACGAGGCGAGAGGAGAGCATGTAAAAGTCCCGAATACCTATTTGAGAGAAGAAAAAAAACAACAAACAACAACGCCCCGACCTCTGTCAACACTAGCACAAAATACCGACGCTCATGCCGCTAATACCCTCGCGATGCAACACTGCCCGCCTCGTCCCTTCAATCATTGATCATTAATAGTTTATACACTAAATAATACTTTGCCAAAATCTCGTAACGATTATCGATCCCCCTTTACCCTTCGTGCATACGCTTTTTAGACGAAAAAAAAAGGAAAAACAAAACGATGCAGCGTCCTTTACTACGTGAAAAACGCTCGGATTTATTCGTTCGACGAAAGGCTTGGAGCCAAAGTTAATTTAGCCAAGAGCCGACATGCACACAACCGATTTGTCTAGCTAGATGGGGCATTGAGTTAATGGAATAGAGGAAAATCCGGATACACGACTAATGAGGGAGTTTGTCAAAAAATTGCGAAACGAGAAACAAAAATTGGGTCGGTCAACGTATATCATCATCGTGATTGAATGACATGAACGGAAGGCGAATGAAAAAAAAAAGAGAATAACCGACAGCAACGTGCCACACGATCGCCCGCTGGATTTGTAAGAAACTATTTTATTTTTATAAAAAAGAAAAAGTGAGAGAGGCGAACACAGAATTGGTGTACACGCAAGAGGGGGGAGGGGTGAGTTTCGGCAAAAGCAGGAGATAACAATAACGAAAGAGCAACAATATCGAATCCCAAACAATATTATTTTTTTTTGTTTTTCGAAGAGTCACGAGATGCCGAGAGCGGGATCAGGTTGTGCTCACCCGCGGGCCGAACACGGGGGGTAAGGGCGATAAAAAACAGTTTCCACGGGCCGCAGATGAGATCTCGGGTCAATCTATGTACTCACTCGACAAAAAAAAAAAAAAACGAAAAAAATCACCAACAAACGACACTGTTCGGTAATTCTGCGATTATTTAACGAAACCGAGATATCGTCGCGTAGGAGTGAGAAAAAAATAAAAGCCGCACGCACAGCACCGAACCCGCGAACCGAAGTAACATGACAAAGATATATATATGCATTAATTATTTATCGAAAGGAATCCATATCTCACTCGAAAACATCGCACCGACCGATGATTATTATATTAATATATCCTCATTTTAATTTATCGTCTAAACTAAGAGAAATAAATGAAAACGAAACACGCATACACGTCAATCACACGTACATACTTATTGTATTTAAATAATAATAATTCTACTCTATTACTACATAGATAGGTATTATTTTCCCGTTCGCAGAGTCTCGCTGTACGACATACACATTAATCTGTGTCAACATTTAATTTAATAATAAACTGAAACGCGTACGTACGAAAAAAAAAAGAAACGAAAATAAGACATCTCAGCGGCATCTTCCTCGTCGTTCACCAGTCTTCCTCGGGATCTCGTTATCTCCGATGCGGCCACGAGATCCTCTCTCGCACCCCTCGTCGCAGCATTCGATCTGTTTCGCATATTCGGCGCACGAACAAGAGAATATACGCGATTCGCTTCGGCGAATCGTATCAGCAATAAAATACACTCGTTCACTTGTTCTTCAAAGTAAATTTCTTTATTTCAGCGTATTTTACGTTTTATTTCAAACCACAATGGCGTTTGTTAGTGGATAGTGTCCTCGTACAGAATTTGCTGCCATGAAAAAAAAAAAAAAAAAAAAAACGCAACGATTGCAAAAACTCTGTTTCGCGTTAGTCGCAATGCTCGACGGAGAATTCGAAAAGAAAGTGCGCAATTACAAACAATTTTGTACAAAATTCATAGTTGGCAGCCGCGATATTAGCCAATGCAGCGTTTCTGCGAACGTCGAGTTTACCGGGTTTATCATAAAATCAATGAGTTATCGATGAGTAACGTTAGATAGGCGATGTACCCATTCAACGATGTTTTTTTTAAAATCGTTCATCCACGCGATTCACGACACTAAACACGCTTTCATAACAACCCTTGTAAAGTCAGCCGTATTGAAAATCATTCGTAGACGCTGAAACGTAATGAAAAAGGTTTGAAAAAAAAAAAACAATTAAAGAGACAGCACGCCCCCGGGCTCCATTGACTTCTGCGGCTTTCGTTACGGAATATTCATAATCGTTATTAATGTATATATTAGCAGACTATAATATTGTTTACATAACTATTAATGTAATTAATCGCTTGGAGCGCGCGTCGTCTATCGGTCACAGCGGGACAGTGTCTTATTTGTGTGTGTTTTGGTGTTACGGAGAAGACGTTTGCGGAAACGTCGACGGGGACCTACTACGCTACTATAAGTCGTTTCACAATGCGATCAAGTAATTACAAAGAAAAACCAATACCCCGGGATTCTCACGTCGAATTTTTTGTTACTGCGGAAAAAACGCTAAGAATTCAACTTCTTCGTTCGGTAAGAAATCACGGTAACTCGGCACATACGGAGAATACGCGTTGTTCGTTTCACAGTAAGAAAAAGAATTCCCAAAAGTAAGAATGATACAAGATAATGTGATTACGTTTAAATTTCATTTCTTTTTTCCTTCGTCCACGAGTAATTTACAGGAAAAACAAAGTAACATCCACCCATCCACCGATTCGTCAATTACGTCGTTAGTTCATTAATTCATTGCGCAACGTCGAGGGCTCGTTGAACGCATTATCATCGATATTATTCATTTACACCATTATGTACAGGGTATCATACACGAAAAGGATGCGAAAGATATGTAAATAAAAAAAGACGATTTACTGAGACAGGAGCAATCGCGATGCAACTGATAATATTCGTAATTAATTATATCGAACGATATGGGATTCCGGCGTGTTACGGGCGAGCGATTGGCGATTAACGAGAAAAGAACGAAAAAAAAAGAACCCCTGAGAATTTATACTCGATCGAAAAGAATTCTGTTTATCGATAAGCGACGGAATGATTTTTCAGACTTAGTTGAAAGATACGTTAAATAAAGCCAGACTCGCTCGATCCGCGAACTCGAATATCGAAGGATGCCTCGCGATCGAAAGCATATCCGCTCGACGGAAGTAAGAAAGTTGCTACCCATGCAAAAAAGCGCCACCGGTCCGAAATATCTCGCCACGGACTCACGGTATACACACAACGCTACTCGAAGATCATGGAAGAAATCGAAGAACAATAAATAATGAACAGAGAAAGATCAAAGTGAAGAGAAAATGAAAAAAGAAAAAACGAGTGAGGAAAGGCAACTGGTGGCTGGTACGTCTCGGACCGATCGCTCGAATAGAGGATAAAGCTGCGTATATATAAGAAAAAAAAAAAAAAAGTATCAAAAGAAAAGTTTTTCTTTTTCATATGTAAACCGTAGCAAAAATCCTATGACATGATCTAAATCTAATTCATCGAACATAGTTCCAAAAGCCGTTTAACAATTTGTTCCTCTCGAGCTGCAAATATCCGCTATTCTAGACTTTTTTCCGTTTTTCTCTTTAATATTACGTACGTATTCATGTATGCATAACTAGACATAGTAGTGCGAATATCGTTCTAGATGTACCTAAAATACGTCTTTCCTAATGCCGTTGACGCATTTAACGCGCTATCGTCGTTTCCCTTTTCGTTCCATCTATTTCTCATTTCTAGCTTGTATAATAATTTGTACAGTCGCGGGTTTAACGGCGGAGCAGAGAATAGGCGCGCACTAGCGCGTTTTTCTTTTCTTTTTTTCTTCATCTTTTCATTTTTTCACAATCGTATTTATACATCGTTAGAGAAGGATGAAAACTTATGTGGTGATTGGCAGTTTGGCTGTTTATCGGATTAAGAGTTAACGGACTGTTAGCTTTCCGCGAGACCCAGCTGACGCCTACGTATTTATTGGCTTCGGAGGTGGTTGACGTATATTGAGTTTGTCCGAGATGGGTGTATTACATTATGGAGATAGAAGCGAGGAAGGATATGCTGCGTGTGAACTCTTCGCGAGTCGTCAACGTTCGTATACTATAGATGCGTATGCTTATCACTGTGTCGGGCCGCACGTCGGGGAGGGCCTCGAGTATTCGCTCGTCAATAGTGGTCTCTCGCTTTAGTTAACTTTCGGTCGGGTATTGGCACAAGATTGTACTAAGTAGTTTAATATAAACCTGTAGAAAAGCCTTCGTCGAAACTTCACGGGCGTATTTGACGAAAAGAAAGTGTGTTAATACGAGCGTTACGAAAGTATAGTACGCGTTATGATTACGAAAAGATTTCTAGTAACTACATCGGTGTCGTTGGACGTGAAGCAACGGCGAAGCGCTTCGCGGGAGCGCTTGAGAAATTATCATTAATTACGTATTAAAATTAACCTACGAGTAATAGGAATGTATGAAGAGGGTTGATGATGGGAGGAAGGAGGGATGCGGCGAGGAAACGTCACGTTATTCTGTACAGCTCTGGAGCACGTCGTTTCCTACTTTGGGAACGTCGAATCGTTCGTGTCCTCGACTACTCCGTGTTTTTTTTTTTACTACTACGAATATTAATCTTCTCAGTCTTTGTGTGAATTGCGATCGGCGAGAGTACGGTGACTGTGATCGTTCTCGGTAAAATAGCGAAATTGAGTTTTAATTGGTCGTAAATTCGGCACGATAAAGCTACACGTCCGTGACGATGATGGTTTTATCGGAGCGTGTATATCGAGATATAATCGACGAGAGCAGCTGGGCCTACGTGGAATTCAGTCTAGACTGGTAGTTACAAATTGTCGAATAGAAAATTAATGGAAAAATACGGAAACGCGTTCGCGTCCTCTAAATTTTTCTTTTTTTTTTTTCATTTGTGATTTATAAACTGATGATGATATTCCAAAGACTCTTACGTTCACTATTGGATGACCATGATTTGTTTCTGTCGCTTCTATTATTAATCTTTCTCCCTATAAATCCCGTATTCGATATCCGTTCAAGCTAACCTTTCCTTGCTTCTCACTTTCGAACTGGCAAGTTCTATTAATGTTCTTCGAGATTTACGGATTGAAGACAAGTGATAAATTATCAATTTCTCCTTATATATATATATGTATATGTGTGTGTGTGTGTGTGTGTGTGTGTTTGTGTTTGTGTATGTGAGTGTGATCTTTCTGTTTCAGTCGAAGCGTTCTCATCCTTGACGTTCGTAAAGCTACTTAGCATATAAACCTAATACATCCCAACTCGTCGTAACTCTCATTCTCAGCATTCGCAATAACAACTCGCACACGCTCGTTCAATCACTTCCACGAAAACTTCATTGGACCTCTCGCCCATGTTTTTTCTCTCTCTCACCCGTGCGAGACCTCAAATAAAATTCCCGAAAATAGAGTTTATATTTTTGTGTTCGATTGTTTTTTTTGTTCTTCTTTTGTTTCATCTAACGATTCGCGAGATACGGTCGGTACTCGAATTCGTCGTCAATCGTAAACATTCGTTCAATCTAACAATTATCAGCTCGCATAGCACCCTTCAACCTCAGCCTTGCCGTGTTACAAAGGAAACACCTTCGAGAGTCTCGCGTAATTATTGCGAATCTCTCACGTTACGCCCCCTACGAGGAAATTTGTATTTCTTTCTTTTTTTTTTCTTTTTGAGCAAAAACATTCGGGTGTACCTACAACACTAGAAACAAGTCGTATCGCTCAGACGTACTTAGGTACGTTTTTTTTTTTTAACAAACTTCATACTTAAATTGCCACCGCCAGTAGTGAAACGTCAGCGCGGGCGTTCGCGATTCATAACGAAAACCATTAAACGTCCTTTTCTCAATCGACCGAACAGTCGATATTTTTCAATTTTTCGTCAAAACGTGCGATTAACCGTATACTCCCGAAAAAATACGTGATCCCCGCGCCTGAGTACGGACGCGCTGACAAAAATTCAATGTCACGCCGCGTCGTAAGATCGATTACAATGAAACATTTACGGAAACAAGTTATGCCGAGTTGATTGAAGGCCATTGACGAGCACGGGCGTAACTTATTCGCAAAATAGCTGAGAGAACCGCTCGTTGAATGAGACGCGAGTCTCGCAAAGTTCCGCGTAGGAATGGTGGTATGTACCATTTTATTTCTTTTATAGCTGCTGTCGCGTCGCGCGATCCTTGCGCCAAAGGATATTACGCGAGTACCCCGATGCTCATCACAACGCATCATTTAAACTGTTCACAATCTTTCAACAAGAAAGTTCTCCAAGAATCGGATGAACCGATGCTCGTTACGTCTGCGCGCATAAAAAATTTCTTTTCGTTTTTCTTTCACTACTTGAGATCTTCCATAGCGCCGTAATTGGCAAGAGACTTTTTAATTCTGAGCGCCGTCAATCTTGCTGCTGCGTTGTGATACCAGCACTCCTTCATTACCTTGGACATCACTTGAAGAGCCTGAATGACAAACACAGCGAGAATTAAAGGATTGCGATAAAATTGAAAAAAAAAAAATCTACGAGTAATCAATCTTATATGATTTGTCACCTCGATAGATTGCCATCGATTCGGAATAGACGGCCTCTGTCTATCGGTGCAAACGACTTTGCGCATCTCCTCGATCGTCGGATCGGACGGCACTAAGTCGTAGAATGGAAGTTGATACTCGTCGTGTATACCGCCGACGTTGCACCGCCTCGCGATTTCCCACAGTATCAAACCGAGCGCATAGACGTCGGCCCTCTTGAACGAATCGAAGTGATTCATGTTTATGGCCTCTTCTAGAACCTGAGAAACCAAGAAAAAATTGTATACTATCTAATAACAGCGGAATTTCAAATGAACTCACCTCAGGAGCCATGTATCGCTTTGTGCCGACCCTGTTGTTCAACTGGATGTCAACCGTGTCGGTTATAACGTCGTGACGTACAGCGAGTCCAAGATCACCGATGGCGCAGGTGCCATTGGTCTTTACGAGGATATTCTTCGATTTGAGATCTCTGTGGGCTATCGCTGGCTTTCCTTGCGTGCCGACGATTTCCATGTGAAGATGAGCCAGACCCGTCGCCATCGAAAGAGCCATTCTTATCATTCCATTGGTATCGACCGTCGATCGATTAAGATAATCGAAGAGCGAGCCCTTCTCGTGATAATCCGTGATCAGCCATAGCTGCGTCCACGTACCGTTGTCTGGTCGTGAAAGAAACAGAGTTAACTCGCTTGAACGGAACGAATGTTTATTTAACCTTGACGAAAGCATCCTTTTTTCTACGTACCCTTGTTGTCGGCGGCGATGAAACCGAGAATGTTGTCGTGCCTCAACATGACGGTCTGATAGATCTCCGCCTCTCGGAACCAAGATCTCTCCTCGCGCGAGCTGAATATTTTCACGGCAACGTTTTCGCCGCGCCAACGTCCGCGCCACACCTCGCCAAATCGCCCTTTGCCGATCGTCTCGACGAGCTGAATTTGGCGAGCGATGCTCCGCTGTACCAGGAGCGGCAGACCTACTTGAGATACGAAACCCATTGAAAATACAAGTTCCGCTATCATTATTCGCTTCACGGTGATCGATATGTTCGACAAGATAAATGTTTTCATTCAACTCAACTTACCCGAACCACTGCCGCTCGTCGTCATCTCCAGCATATCTCGGATGGTAACACCGCCGAGAATAGGTCGATCCGGAGCCTCCAGCGAATCGTCCGGAAAGTGCCTCGCCGGTCTTCTCCGATTCATGTGGATGTGATAGATGATCATGACGACAACGCAAATGGCGCAGATCGGCAATGCTATCGACAATGCCATCTTCCATGTTGCCCACTCGCCAACGCCTCCGCTCGACGTCACTTTTCATGCACAAGTACAAAATTTATATTAACCATTCTTTTCGTTGTTCATCCAATCAGAGTCAAAGCATTCACAAGCTAGTCGCGTGAATCAAATTTTCACTTCAAGTAAATACTTTGAAAAACTTTTACTGTTTTTTATTTATAGAAAAAAAAAGAAAAGTAAGAATGCTCCGATTCCGATTGGATGTACTTGTAGAAAATAGTGAGGAGTATCGATCGGTGAAAAAAGAAGAGTATCCACTCAGCGATACAGGCGACAATTAACAAAAAAGGAGAAGCGTTTATTCGATTGCCAACACCAGTGCTTAGCCGTCCGGTTATTGTTAACATTGTAACAGAACGTAAGTCAGCTTCGTAGCGTTAAAAGAACCATATAAAAAATGCCGAAAAAAATGCAACATGCTCCAAAACAAGGGTCATGCATCCGCTACCAATGCGACAAGAATTACGGATAACGAGGGAATCGTATGTACATTTTTGTTTTCATTAAGATCGTACATTCCGAAGGCGATGATTGCGGTATTGATTCGAAAAAATCGTCGACTCGGACGGAGATTTTACGTCAGCTACCTTACCTGCAACAAATACTCATGACCGTGGCGATATTCGAGTTCTTGGTGACAAACGGGGGTGCGATTAATGGGTTAACATGTATTTCTTCTTCGAAGAAATTCTCAACACAACAGCTTCACGTTGGTTAGTTTTATAAGAGGACCGACCAGACAGGGAATTTGTGGTACGAAACGTTAACAGACGAATATCATAATCGTCGAGATGCTGGATCAACGATTATACGTGGCATTCGTATTCTTTCGAATAAGAACGAACAATCGGGAAATGAGCGATGGAGAAGGGGATTGCCCGAAGCGCAGGCACTTCGGGCTTCGGTCCGCAGTATCGAACGAATGACGATGAAACATTTTTTTTAATTCACGCTCACAATCATGCTACCCCCGTTGTTTGAAATTCCATTGAACAAATAACCGCAATCACGAGAAACGATGCCTTGCGAGAATCGTTTTGCAACAATGCCCGACGATACGGCTGAAAATAGTATGCGATTATTTCTCGTTGTGAAGAAATTTTCATGCGGACATCCCGTACCGAGATGACGATGGGACAAGACAAATGGCAACACCCGAGATTGATAACTCCCCCTAGCGCGTGGTTCGGCGAAGATGTCGATTTCAGATAATTCTCGCGCGTAGACTTCGCATAAGTTCGCGATAATTGAGAGTGAATTGCGACCACTTCTCGATGGTATAGAAATCTGAAAAAATCATGGACGTTGAAGATACCGAAAGAATGATTTTTGCATAATAATGATTCCGAAATGTTATTCACAAACTGATGAAAAAAAATTGTTCAACAAATTTTCCGGCGACCGAACTTTTTTTTTGTGGACATGATTCGTTTATTCTTCAGAATACATATACATTTTTTTAGATTTTTAAATTCACTTTGAATTACACGATTTACCACACATTTTTTCCATATAAAAGATATTTCTAAGTCAATTCAAGAATCTGATAAAATTTATACGCATTCAGAAAAATAAACGAATCATGTTCATTATAAAAAAAGTTGCCGCGACATTTGTTGAATATTTTTTTTCATCAATTTTTTAATAACGTTTCAGAATTACCGTGCAAAATTGATCTTTTCAGTACCTTTAATATGCATGATTTTTCAAAGATTTTTATACCATCGAGAAGTGGTCGCAATTCTCAATTTTCGCAAACTTATGCGCAATTAACACTATGCGCGAAGACTTCCTTAACAAATTGATCCACGAGTGAGTGTACTCGCTCGAGCGCGGATAAAAAAACGAATGCAATTTCTATGCACCGTTGCCGAGCGCGTTAGTCCCGGAAGAAGCTTTTGTCGTGTCTACGACCGAAGGCGCATTCCCGACACTTCCTACGTTCGCATCTTCGTCAATCGAGCCCGAGCGCGCCCGGTCGCTCGGTAATTCTTATTTTCCGGTTGTACTATCTTCCGCGGAGCCACCAGCATATTCGTCTCGTCTTTATCGTTAACCGCGAGACAAGCGTAGCGCGATCGTGACGAGCAAATTACCGCCTCGAACGCGACGCATCTCTCGGCGCGATTGAGCGACGCGACGCGTTGATAATTTCGCGATTGACGGTAGGCGGTCGAACATTCGACCGTATGGATCTCGCGATAAGCTCGCTCGCGCTATCAATACGTGAGAAGAAAAATATACGCGAGCATAAATTTCGAGACGGACGACCTCCTTCCGGAGGCTCGAACGCGCGGGGGGTTTTTTTTTGCCGTTATCACCGGTGTGCAAGCGAAGATTATTCGGCGAAGATGTTTACACTCGCGTCAGCGTTTCGATATCGCCGATGAGAGGGGAAACAATTCTCCGACGATACGAGAGAAGGCACGCTCGAATGTTAAACGCGATTGGAGCTCTTGACGAATAATGAAGATCGGAACGTTGGGCCAAGCGAACTCGACGAAAATAAAATTCATCCGATTTCTCGAGTGCGCCATTCAGTTCGTACGCTAGGAGTCATCCTGTGTCCAAATGAGGTCCATAAAAAAATTGTTTTGCAAACGCTTTCAATCGATGTTGAAAACTGAATAAAGTTGGGTACTTCGAAAAATTCTTTTCAAAAAACCACGTTTTTTATGTTTAAACAAATATAATAAACAATTGCACGAAAAATGTTCTACCTAAATATATTCGTTTTTCGAAATCAATTTAAAGGGTTAGCGAAAGGACTTTTTCATGGACCTCATTTGGACAGAGAATGACACCCAGTCTATGCACTATCGCTCGTGCGAGGAATCGCCGATATATGAAACGCGAGCTTCTCCCCGTACGGTACTAGGCGTCGGTACGGCACATTCTTAGGTAATTAACGGGTGATTAAAAATCGTAACAATGAAATTCAATGAACGAATAAGAGACTGGGATTTCGCGCCTCGATGTGGACCACACAAAAGACAGCTGAGACACGATAATGTCGACTGGTGGAAAAATGAAGCACCGAACAATTGACAAAAGCAATAGTCGAGTCTGCACCTCGAGCTTCGTGAGAATGTTCCTCCGTAGTCGAAATGGGTCGGGGTCGATGGATTGAATCTTTTTTTTTTTCTTTTTTATAATGGTGCGTACCGCGTGAAGAATTTGCCATTATCTGAGTGGGAAATAGTGGCTTGAGATGGCGGTTGCAATAATCGTCCTGATCGCAACAGGCGACCACGAATTCGCCACCTCCCGGAGTTCGCAGAGTGTCATTCGTGGTACACCATACCGAGTACTCGGGCGCTGGGAAGAACCGCTTCTTAGCGTAACACCTGAGAACAATTTCTATCGTCACGACGACTAACGAAGCGGGCGATATCGTGGATCGGAAGATTCGAATTGTTCCCATTATAGAGACTTTTTTTTTCTTTTTTTCCATGTTCTTTACGAAAAAAACCATTCATTATTCCCATAGAGAGTAGTCGATAGGATTTCATCGATATTTGTTCGATTATCAAAAATTAGTTCTACGATAGAGTGCGCACACGCAATAGCCAAGTACTGAAAAAATAAAACAGAAACAGAAACAAGTAAAATCGTGAATAAAATTAGTCCTACCGAAGCATAACCATTCCATAATATATAATACAGATACTTAAACGCAAATATGTACAGAGGTGCGATGGAAAAATGTAGTCTAGCGGTTCCGATCGTTTTACAAGGAGACTCGGGCCTTTGGCTACAGAAGAGCAAGGCGAGTAGATTAATCAATTCTACCTATTAAGACGAGTTGTGTGAGTACAAGTATGCCAAACGTGCTCTGCAGAAGCTCTAAGTGTGTTACAATCGCATATGCATACTATAACGCGGTGTCCAGTGAATGGTCCGGAAAAAATTCAAGGACATTGCCGAGATAGTCGAGGCCATTTAAGAAAGATTAATATGAATGAAATTGTACAATAATAATATGTATTTTTCTGTAGACTTTAATAGAAAGCATAATTGACTCACTGCGCATCATAGAACTGGCGGCTAGAGAACGAAAATACAGCTGAAGGTTTCCAAAAGTATACGGGACAAAATTTCAAGCCCTCGCATACAAGAGATTTTCTTACTCGGCGACATACAACGTCGGATTCTTTTGCTCATAATGATAGTTCGAAAGAGCGAAAAAAAATTATCTTTGAACCATCTAAGTGACGATCCTGCAAGGCTACTCTACAAGTTTTTTCAGAATTTAAAAAATATATTTTATCGTTTTATAGGGCACAAGAAGTATTTGTAGTATTATACAGTAAGTATTATACAAAATCAGAATTTGGGAGGACGAAAGATATTAACGGACCAGCGAAAAAATTCAAGGACACTTCCAGGAACCTTAGAATTTTCAAGACCACCGGACACCATGAATAATGAAGCTCATAAGAAAAATAATGCGAGTAAAATAAAGAGATTTGTGTGTAATAATAGGATTTCTTAGTGATTGGCGTTTGGACCTTCGGAAGAGTTGAAGATCATCGTCGTCACACGATCAGATGATGGATGCGCGAATATTAAGAAAAATAATCGCTATGACCGTGAAAAATGTATTTGGCTCGGAGACAATATTTCCGAAAGAGATACGAGGGACAGTTGACAATGAGCTGCTCGTCTTTCCGCATACGATCTAACGCTAGCCGCATGGGAAAATAGTAGCGTTGCCAGGAGAGATAATACACCGGATAAAGTGCATGTTACTGCTGTTCCGAGGCTTCCGGCGAGACGTAGAATCACCTTCGCGCGTGGAAGATTATGGTCGGAAGAGGACACCGTAAAGATACGGAAACTTGCGGAGGTGGCACGCGCTCTTTACGATTTCGTACCGTCGGACTCGTCTTTTATGAATCAATTCAAAAATAATGTTCTCTTTCCGCAGAAAAAAGATATTAAGGTAGTCCTTGTGCGTAGTGTTTATTTCCCACAAGTCTGCGAAAATTGAGAGAGAATTGCAAACACTTTTCGATGATAATAAAAATCTTAAAAAAATCATGCATTATAAAGGGAAAGAAAAGAATTAATTTTGCGGAATAATAATCCCAAAATGTTACCAACAAATTGATGAAAAAAAAAAATTGTTTAACAAATTAACCGACAACACAAGCCTATTTTCTTAACTAATTCGTTAATTGTTCTGAATACATACACATTTTTCAATACACTTTAATTTTATGATTTATCACATTCTTGTTATAAAAAAAATCAAAGAGCATTTAGAAGAATGAAAAAATTCATACGCATTCAGAAAAAGAAACGAATCATTTTCATTTTAAAAAAAGTTCGGTTGTCGCGAAATTTGCTAAACAATTTCTTTTTTCATCAATTTTGTCGATACTATTTTGTAATTATTATTATGCACAACTGATCTTATCTATTTGTTTGATTAGTCTCTACTTTTCTTATCGTATCTTATCAGATGTTTTCACCATCGAGAAGAGTTCACAATTCTCCCTCAATTTTCGCAAACTTATGCAGAAATAAACACTACGCGCAAGGACTGCCTTAAATGAGACTGTCGGGAATGATCTTAAACAATTGGTCCTTCATTTAGAATTTATTAGTTGCAACGTAGAAGGTTAATTCGGAGCAACGGATAGAAGATCGATGACTATGATTGCAGGAAAATGCGATGTACTCGAAAAAAATGAAGTTTTGAACCAATCATTCGTGAGAATCCTTCGCGCGCAAACGACGATTCATCGATAATTTTATTTGCTCATTGCTCGCCTACCATCCAATTTATTCACCGACACATGCGACTGTGTAAACGATTATTATTTACTGTACTTTTTACCTCTCGCATTGACGTCACGTACTTTTTTTCCCGCAAGTTCAATCGAATCGATAGAGCGTCGCATCGAACGACTTCCTTCGTTGCAACTGTTTTTTTAGGTCACTGACTGTCGCGATATAGCGATATCTTCTCTCGCAGGACTGCGCGGATCTTCGCGTATTGCGAGTCGAAGGAGTATTTATCGCGGGGTGATTGAGGCAAGTTGCGTCCACGCCGGAGAAAAAAGTGGACGGCATAAGTATGCGTAGTTATACGGCTGATGGTGATCTACTTGTAAAACGTTCGTGAGGTCTTATTCCGAATAAATTATAGGTGTTCCGCATATGCTTAGTGTGTATACATGTATATATAGCGAATTAAAGAGAGCGATTATAATCCTGCGGGGCGGGTTTCCTAGAAGAGGGGGGGGTCAAGGCTTTCCAAGATAGTGCGAGTGCGGAAAAAAAATAATCGAGTGTATAAAATCAGACAGTGCGAAAAACATAAGTGCGAAATTCATATATAGATTTATAGTTCTACGTAGGCAGGCAGACAGTTGATTAGATGTAGAAGAGATAAAAAAAGATATATAACTATGTACGCAATTATATATTGATTTGTACAAGAGTGCAACGAAAGATTTATTTGTTTATGTGCCACCTAACGAGTTTCTATGTTCCCTGGGGCAGTGACTGTACCTTCTCTGGTGCTAGGGTGCAGCTGGGGTTTCAGATCTCGATTGCAAAAATCTTCTTTGCAGCACTCGATGACAAAGGTCGTGTTTATCGAGTTGCTCGTCATGCAGAAGATCAGCGGTTCGGGCTGGGACGACGACAGCTGTTTTTGCACGCACCTTCAAAGCCCATTTTGATTTTTCCAAATTATCAGAGGTACACTTTTCGCCTTTCTCGTTTTCGTTACGAGCGCACTCGTGGCTATTCCGTAATTAGTTAATCCTACACTCTCGTACAAACGCTCTCAGAGTTATCTCTTGGGTGCTTATGCATCTTTGATCTCTAATGACTATACCTGCGATATTGTGTTATTGGGAAGAGGATTATTGGTACGAGATGAACGAAAAAAACAAAAAGAAAAAATAGAAATCGATAAAAAGTGTCGTGTGAAAAGAAAATCAAGATTAGGAAAAAAAAATGAAATCGGTAACGATAACGGAAAACTTGAAAACCGTGCAACGTAGTGTTTTTGTGAATACCTGCGTTTTTTTCTGTAGCCTCTTGCGATTCGGTCTCTCTTCTGTTATCTCTCTCTCTTTTCTTTCAATTATTTCATTGAGGAAAATCATGGACAAGCGCAAAAAAAAGGGAAGTTCACGTTCAAAACACGATGACATACTTACTTATCCGCCAATAATTATCGAGATGGAGGTGAAATGAAAAACATGGCGCAAAAAGTTGAAAAACGGGGAAAAAAACGAAACGGCAAACGCAGAGATACACGAGATAAAAGTTATGTAGACACGAGTAACAGACTGAGAAAAACTCGTCGGCTGTAGATGTAGTGCAGTTAATAAACGCTTTATTTCAAAACGTGACTCTATAGTGTAACACGGTTAATAGATGGGTGGTCAGGGAGAAGGACGGGAATAAGTAATGTCTATAATTGTACGTATAGTCTTAGTCTAGTTAGTCCGGGGTCACGTCGATTTATACGATAGACGAGATGAGGCGTGTCCACGTGGATCGTCGATCAATTTGGCGGATGAGAAGAGTGAACGAAAAAAAAAAGAGGGGGGGGGAACGAGTTATTTGTCGTAATGCCGCACAAACATCGGTGGCCAAACCCCGCTTCGCTGCTGAATTTGTACCTTTGGGCGATCCGGGCGCCTCGGGAGATAGCAAAACCGCAGTCGTATTCCTATTGCAGTAATCTGCATCGTTGCAGCAACGAGTCGAAGCATAGATGCCCGATGTGCAGGTACGTGGCTTTCCCCGTGGAAACCAACTCGGCTCTTCGAAGCAGCTTTTACAATCGTACAATGCATCATTTAATTTCTGTTTCTTTGCGATACTATCGCCGTATCGACGACCATTCGGATTTCTCATACCCGCGCGCTACCTCCGTGTTTTTACTCTCGCATGCAAATTCAAACAACGTTTTCTACCGACATTTCATAATTTTTTTCCGACTCAAAACTGGCGACAATGGATATCTGAAAATTATTAGCGCACGGTCGGTCGAACTATCGAATGACGAGAAAAAATATGAGATCGCGCCCACTCGTTCGTTTAGTTGATATTTCGCGAGGCCCCGAGGCCACGCGCGGCACGTTCGCGGGGTTACCATCGCGACGAATCGACATAGCAAAAGAGATAGGCGCCCGGTGACCGTGGGAGCGTGCGAAATACGCGCGGCGAAAAAGAAACGAAACGAAAACCCCGAATTTGCTTCGACGTTGCCCGTTCGCTTTTTTCTCACATTCGGACGAACCGTTCCGCGAAGCCCATCGATCGCGACCGATGATATTTCCTCGCCGATATTAGCTATAGCGTATTATTGCACCATACGGCGATAGTTCGCCGAAACCGCGAGTGATTCTTGCGTCCGGATATTATTATTGCCCCGTTCTCTCGCTTTGTCGAGAGCACTTGTGGGTAGTCTTACCGCGCTTATCGTTTAACCCGTTGAAATTTCGGTAGACCGTTCGATTAATAAATTACTGGTATCGATTAAGAAGCACACCGATGTGCCTGCTCTTACGACGGCGCCATTTTACTCGTTCCCTACCCGACGATTGCAGCATCCTAATCGCAGTATCGTCAAAAATTCAACGCTAGACAAGGCAAATTAGAATTTGATTGAGGTCTTTTTGTTCGCCTTAATCGGCGACTTTGCGGCTCTCTCACCTGTACGCATGAGTGGTGACACCCTTGTCGAGGCTCGTACTTGCGAAACAGTATCCATCGGTTTCGCACGTATAATTCGACTCCACGCATATATCGCAGTGGCACTTGAGTCCTGAAAAAAAAAACAAAGTTTAACGTCGTATTAATCATAGGAGTTACATTTTTCACGACTGCATTCAACAATTGGCACAATTTATGGCTCGGGAGCTTCGTATCGAAAGAAAATTTCGAAAAAAAAAAAAATATTCGAAAAATGTAAACCGACAAGGTTTCAAGGGTCGGAGTTTAATGAAGAATAGTACAAATCGTTATCTTGACGATACACCGGCGAATCGAAAGAATTTTGCTTCGCAAGATTATTGGCCTCCGCGTAAGTATAGCTTCGCGGGTGGCGCAGATAAGCCAATCGCGAATCGTGCAAACAAATCTCTTTGGATCATAACTATTCGATTCATTCTACGCAGGTATCGGGGACGAAAAGAAATGCGTCGGCTGTATGATTAAGCACGGCCACGAATGTCCGGCCCGTCGAACTAATTCTTCGAACGACGGAAGTAACGGACGTTCGATCGCCGTTCGCGAAACAATCAATGACCGATAATGAATCCGTGAAATTCAATTTTCCATTATGTTTTCGGCAAAAAGTAAAGATATTTCCATCTTTGAGTTAAACAACGTGAATAATTGATCAAACGCTTCGGCAACGTTGCGATTGGGATTATCAACACAACGGACGATTTCGAGAGGTTTTCATGGAGGCCCAAAAATTCTTCGTACGGAAAATTCGCGGATTGTTGGCAGCTCGAGGCAAAGATGAAGCGGTCGGCGGTCGGGATTGAGGCAGTCACGAAATGCCGCGAGATACCGAGCGCGCGAGAGTTCGTTATGTAAACACGAGCTGCTGCTGCTGCTGCTGACCAGCACGAAATCCACGATATACGCGGAGACGCGAGGGACAAGGAACGCATTGAAAGAATCGAGCCAAAAAATAGCGGATGGAGATAGGTTCTAAAAAGATTTTCAAAATCATTATCCAGGGATAGAATTCATGCTGGGACCGCCGAGTTAATAACAATGTCGTTATCGATCTCAGGCGAATTATTAATACGCGTTAACTCGCGAATAAATCCGTATTTTAGGTCAAAGATGTTATATCTGAGCGAATTTATTTATTTTCGACCGGTTAACATGGATGCAAAATAACGTTTTCCTTCGAAGGATTGTGGATGAAAATGATATAAAAATGATAACGGCAAAAGCGACAGCAAAGCGAAAGATGAAGTAGTAAAAGTAATCGCGTGAGTAGTCATTCGTACCGTTGACGGGACACAAGGTGTGAATGAGAGAGAATACCGCGAGGGCGATTAGACCCGCGGTCCCGACGTTCATGGGGCTTCGCATTCTCGTTTATCGACGATTTTTTCCTTTGTTTTTATATCGTCGGACTCCGTTTTTTCCGTCGAGAGTTCAATCAGCAGAATGGACCACGGAGGGATATGCCCAGACGTCGACGTCGCAGACGAAGTAAAGACGCGCCACCGATCGACACAGTCAATATCGTCATGTCGTTGTTGCGTAGACGTTCGAGAAAACGAATCGACGAGGCATCGGTGTGAGAGAAAAAAAAACAAGAAAGAATAAGAGCCTACAGCCCAAATGGCACACTTTAGAACGCAGAAACACGCGACACTGTACTTGTGCGATTCTCGCGTTTTTTGTTTTATTATCTGTTTTTATTCTATCACTTTTTCCGTATACACACGACTCGTGTCAGTCTCGTATAAAACTTGGCGCCGAGCTTCACGTTATGTTGTGCCGCTGTTGCTTCGCACAACGCACTGGCATGGCTCGCGATCCTCGCGATTCTCACCCCGCGACGAAATATCGCGAATCAAGCCTTCTTTTGTTTGTGTTTCCGCTCGAGAAGCATGCTCCGCTTTTATATCCTTCGGACCGTTCGTTTGGGCCAATCGATCGTAGGCTTTCGCGGCGACGAGCTCCGCGCTCGAAGTGTCCGTCTCCTCTCGAGGAACTCTCGTGGCGTCGATTTTTTTTCCTCTCGCAATCATGGAACGTGCGAATTACAAATTGTCGCCGGTATTGGAACTCCGTCGGAAGCGCGAAACAATGTTTGATCCTCACGGTAACGCGACGCGGCCATTTTATAAAGCACAAGTATATAAGAGAGAAACGAGGCTAGTTTGCGAGGAACAAATGCCAATGTCTCAAGTGTGTATATCTCTCGCGCGTGGAGAGACGACTGAACCCTCTCTCTTTCCCTCTCGCTCTCTCCTCCACCGTCTCCCTTCCCTTCTTTCTTTCTATATTCCGTACGATTGAATCCCTCGACGGGCGCAAACCTCCGCCGTATAGGTGGAACAGTATCGCGTCATTATTCGCTTATCGGCTCTCGGTGCTCTCTCGGCTTCCACTGTCACGCGGACACCTCGCCGCAGACGGAACTCTCTCGCTCCCTCTTCACACCCGACGACAATTACGGAAAAACAACACCACCGAACACGGCGCAGCGAGATTCTACCTGATCTCCCTCTCTTGTTCAACCTAATGATTCGTCACACGCCGCCATGACACACACGCTCTCGCCGGATTGCGCGACGGCACGGTCGAAACGTCTGCGGTCACGGCTGCTTTTCGCTACAGTACAGTACTCCAGAATTTATACGCCCGTATTTAAAATTCGAATCTTTTTTTTTTTGCGAGCTTCAATTTTTTAACGGCTCGGCTTCGGTTTCGATTTCCAATTTCGACCAATAAATTTTTAAACCTTCGGAAACACACAATTAGGGGCCAGAAATGTCTATGGATACGGCTCTGACTTCGTGCATTTCGAAGATCGAGAATCGTCTCCCGCGCTGGGGAAATGCGATGATTTACGAAATATGTTATGAAAATGCGATTCACTCGAGCGAATCTCTGCCGATTAAAATACGCACGTCTTTTCTCGGGAGTTTTCGCACTCGCAAAATTTGGGTATTTCCGCTGAATAATCGACGGTGCAAAACAATCGTTTTGGTCTTTCGACAGTTTTTATTTACAAATTGCGCGCCCGCCTCGTGTCGCGAGCAAATTTTTCGTATACATCGCAACTGGATGTACATTCTAGCTACTCGAATGGTAGATTTAAATGTTGTTTTTCTCGCGTCAAGTACAATCGTTACTTTTCGCTCGAACGTATAATTTTCGATATTCGATAATACTAAGGACAATTTTACGTCTACAATTATAATTAGCACCATATTTGTATGATAATAATCTCGAAAAATAGGACTTCGCGCTTTTGAATCGCGTATCCGTCTCGTCCAGGATTCACGAACGCGCTTTCGACGAAGTTTCTTTCTTTTTTTGTCAGACGAGCAGAATGAAAATCGATACCACGTGTAATAATAATACTTGTTTGATAAAACTCTGAATAACACAAGTAATTGTCAAACTTCGGAATATATATTGTCGTCGTGTGTCGAAAGAGTGAAAATGCACGATCTAGCTCCGAAAGTCGATTACTCTTCAGGAATGATCTTCGAGAATATTTTGCGTATAAAATTTCAATTTATAGAACGCTCCTTGGTCATTAGTCATCGTTGTAAAAAACGAGGAGACGCGATTTCGAAAAGAAATCGTAAGAACGCGAATACTCGTCGGCTAATTGATGCCGACTAAACTTGGGTTTGACTACCCCAAGCTCTCGATATCGCTGTTCTCGATAGCTTCTTCCCAATGGTCTGCACGATAAAACCGATGGCCTGCAGTCGATCGTGTTCGAGAATCTTTCGCCCGTCGAAGATGTAGGCGGGTTTCTTCATTTCCGTGTATATCCGTTTGTAGTCCAATTTCTGCAAGAAATTTACCGTTGTGAGATAAGCGGAAGCTCGTTATCGACGTCGCGCGACATTACCATAAATTCGTCCCACTCGGTACAAACGACTATCGCGTGAGTATCCTTCGTGGCGGAATACGCGTCTCCGTAAATGTTGATCCGCTTCTCTAAGTTCGGTACCTCAGGTACCGACAGATCTTCCATAATTTGAGCCTCCTCTACCTGGAAAATCGAGATTAAGAAAAGAATGTATTATCATGACGAAAGTATGCGAAGTAAATACAGTCCGAAGCTTGCGCGGCGGACACTGACCTTGGGATCGTAGATGTGTAAAACGGCGCCCTCGTCGAGAAGGGTTTTAGCGACGTGAATGGCCGGAGATTCGCGCGTATCGCCGGTATTCTTCTTAAATGCAAAGCCGAGTACGGCGATATGTTTGTCTGTGACGGTGTTGAACAACGATTCGATTACTTTGGCGGAAAAACGAGACTTCTGATACTCGTTCATGTCGATGACCTGTTGCCAGTACGCGGCTACTTCCGGTAAATTGAGACACTCGCATATGTAAACGAGATTTAGAATGTCCTTTTGGAAGCAAGAACCGCCGAATCCAACGGAGGCTTGAAGGAACTTTGAGCCTATTCGCGAATCGAGACCGACGGCTCGCGCTACTTCCGAAACGTCCGCACCTGTCGTCTCGCACACCGCTGACAATGAATTTATACTCGATATACGCTGAGCTAGAAAAGCGTTGGCAGCCTGAAAGAACACGAATCCCGGATTAAATGGCGTAACTAACCGTATAAATAGACTCTGGCCGCGATAATTCAGGGCTAATTGCAAACCTACCAGTTTCGAGAGTTCCGAGCTCCACGTGTTGGTGGTTAATATCTTTTTTCTCGGTATCCAACGCTCGTAAACTTTGCACAATTCCTCGATGGCTGCGTGACCGTCGGGGGAATCCTCGCCTCCTATGAGAACTCGATCGGCGTCCAGTAGATCGTCGATGGCCGTGCCCTCCGCCAAAAATTCTGGATTCGATAGAATCTGCAAGAGAAATAACATTTTTTTAACCATTCTGTACACATCGAAATGGCTTCTTCACAGAATTGAAAGTAATTGCAATATTTTTTCACCAACTGAAAGTTAACGCTCACACTGCTCGTAGACGTGCGCAAATGTTAGGGAAGCGATCTTTAATCGTTTTTACAGCCTTGTTCGATAAATAGCTGACAACGCGATAATGATATTCGCGCAAAGCCCACTTCGGTTTACACAACTCGCGACACGGCTTAAAAGCCTTTCAGTCTACACAATCATTATCTACTTTTACTTATTCCACTGTTTTACGCGCATCGAGCATTTTCATCCTTGAACGATTCGCGAATGTCGGAGTCGCCACGATGTTTGATGCGCCACGAATAATAACATATCTATCGTGAGTCGAGCTCAGTGGGAATTGTAAAAGAAACAAGAGTGCATACGGAATATCGAGAAAATAAACACGCGGTGTCGGTTCTTCGGGTTGTTGAATGCAAGTGGAAATTCAGTTGGAATTCGCCGCGACCTCCATACCGGGAGGTGTACATAGAAAAATAACGTAGCGCTCGCTCGCACGTGTAATACGATTGCCGATTACATAGACCGGCTCGTTAGCTATTTCCGCGCGCGTAAACGTACGACTGTCGTTACAGCTGCACCCGTGGTGGAAAAAAAAACTCGTAAATTACCTGATAGGAAACGCCGGGCTTGTGATTCGCTCGCAAAATGTTCATTATGCTCTCGGCGGCTCTAACAGGTACGGTGCTCTTCTCGACGACGATTTTGTTGCCGGTCGCTATTTCCGCTATCATTCTCGCGGCGCTCTCGACGTATTTCAAATCGGCCGCTCGACCTTTGCCGTTGCCGAACGTTTTTGTCGGCGTATTAACCGATATGAATATGAGATCGGCCTCTCTTATCGCCGTGTCTATGTCCGTGGAGAAGAATAGATTCCGGCCACGACATTCCTTCACAACCTCGTCCAATCTTGGCTCGTAGATCGGCAACTTCGATGAATTCCATTGAGCTATCCTGTCCTTGCTCTTGTCGACCACAGTCACCTGTATATCCGGACATTTCAGCGCTATTACGCTACACGTCGGCCCACCGACGTATCCAGCTCCGATTCCGCAAATTTTTTTTATTGTCATTTTCTCTTTCTTCTTGTCGCGTGACCGCGACGTTTTTGCCTATGGAGGATTAGTTGACTGTAAAGTGAAAAAAAAATTCATTTTATTTTTTTTACGTTAAATCACTTGATAAAGCTAGTATAGAGGAGGCCAAATCGTGTATAAAAAGGTGAGTTGCAAATTAAGTTCGAATGATAGTTAACAGTTTCCAACACCTGTGCATCCAGAATGAATGTTTGGTGTTTTATCACAAGGTTCTTCGAACCAAACTTCCGAAATGAGGCTCCCAACGATAACGAGGCCAATGAAATGATATACTGTTTGCTCGGTAAATAGAAGAAAAAGCAAGACCTGACAAATTTTACTCTTTTAAATTCCCGAGAGGGATAGATTTGAAAAGATATATAATAAAGAGTTAAAAGAATTACATAAATAAAATTGATATAAAAATATCTTTGAAAAAGAAAAGAATAATTCAGATAAATATTGGAAAAAAAAAAACAAATAATGAGATACGCTAAAGCGTATAAAAAAAAATTACGAATAAGCAAGTAGCTTTCCCTTCACTGCAGTATGTCGAAGGCCTTGAAGATGTGCATCGTCGTTATCTTGATAATCGAGACAACATTCTTTTGCACATCAGTAATATACGACTCGTTGAAGGAGTTTATGAAGCGTGGAACACGCGTAAAAATTGCCGAAGTTCATTGAGCAGACACAATGATTTTGTCGGCTCAGTAATAATTGGCGTGAAATCAGGTAAAATGTATTCGTCGCAAAGCATTGGTCAACGACGAAAAATTACGGTTTTAACCTTGGGCCTTTGCGATAACTTCGATAACGACAATAAACTGACGCTTCCGCGAATATGCAGGAAACACGAGCGACATGCTTTGTATATGGTGAGTTTATTTTTAGACGCGCTATGGTTGATTTTCAATCATTACCGCTAGTTCGTTAGCTCAGCTGGTGGGGCCGAGCTTTGAAAATAAATAAATGCTAAACGCACAATTTAATCGTACGTTCGAATAGTACGAATGGCACAGTGGTTCAAAGTAATCAGGGTTTTCCCGACGGACCATTGCTCTTTGTAACCCTCGAACGAGATACAAAGCTCCGGGTTGCGGCATGGTAATGGTTCGAGGAAACGTTGAAATTTCGGCGCCTTGCGCGCTCGACGATCAATCGCTTATGGCAAAGTAAACTTCTTTAAATACTCAGCGTCGCCACGCTGTCGCTTCTCTTCTTGTCCCACCGGGAGAATCGTTCTCCGTCGGGTATGCGGATTCGCGATTAAATCGTAATACAAGTAATCCTTTACCTCGTTGCTGCACTCCGATATCTCCGAACCCGCGGATGAACCGTCACCGAACGTGTCTCTGGCAGCGTTGTACTGTATCTTTTTTTTTTCTTTTTCGTCGACCGAGTCCCGACAATATCAACGATTATCATCCGCTTCCGGGCGCCAACCGATAGTGTTTTATCCTACTACACGCTCCGTTAACGAAATACTGACAAAGTTCTACTTTGACGATGAAAAAAGGGCTAGAGGAAGATAGAAAGAGCGTTGTTCCGAGGTATGGACGCGCGATGCGGCCGGAGTAACGCGATCCTCCTTCTACCCGTGTTACGACCCCGTCGCGGACTGACCGTAGTGAGTCGTGACGGCACTACCGTGAAATCGTACGCGAGCATAGCCGAAAATCTGACAACGTCGCACAAGCCACGATTCATTCGTGTAGTAAATTTCGTCTCATTGCGCACGCATGCGCTTCCATTCATTATGGGATATTGCATGGCAACGCGGAGGGCGCTTCGTGATTCCGCGAATTGCAACTGCGGCGTTTGAAGAATTGACGCGGGCCCTGCTCGCAAATAATATAGTTTTCGTCTTTGGTGTGAAAAAAATCGTGATTAAACATTTCTTCGTAATGTTGCAGTTTTTATTTCACTCTATAGCTGATAGGGAAACTCGTCGGAACGATTCAGCGACGCGTCCTCCCGCAATTCGAACCCTGGCACTTGTCCGGGTCGGCACCACGAATTAGCATAAAATTATGCAAATGAACAGTAATTGCATTAACTACACTATTATTGAATTGATGGTTATAGTCGATAATGCAATGTATTTTTCGGTCATATCGCTAAAATAAGCAAGGATGCATTTTCTGCCTTTTTTTTTTAAACGAGATTTCAAATAAAAATCGATTACCGAATAGTCGAGTCAACTCGTACCTGACCGTCGTCTCGGTGTGGGTCGCTATAAGGTGCCCGAATGACTTCGATGCCCTACCAGCGGATTGCTCTGAACTGACGCCTCGGTCGCAAATGCATGTCTTGGCGCGAACCTTCAAACGCGACCGACCGACAACCGGCGTTCCGTGCGACGAGGTCCTTCTGTAGCGTAGAGTATCGAAAACAGCCGAAAGGAGACGGCTCTCTCCGGGCGGAACTCCCTTTTTCAGCAATAATACTAATGTACGAATCCTTTTTCTACAACCGCTCGCTGTTGTTTACTTCCCTCGTGCGTTTAAACGAACACGACCTCGATCTTTTTTTCGTATCACATTTGTCGCACGGTCGCTTGCCGCCCGAACGTGCGTCTCACCAGTTCCATCCGCTAACCATTATCCCCGCTAGACCACGCCACGAAGGTAAGATACCGACGGCCGAATTTCGGGCTGTCGGTAATGCAGAGATCGTATAAAACTAGGGCCGTGATCACTAAAATACCTAAACTGGCACTCGGCGCAACGGCCTAGAGCCATACGGCGAAGGAAGAAGAAGAAAATACCTAAAATGCCAGTTTAAAATACCACCAAAGAACGATAATCAAAACGAACTAATTAAAAACTTCAAGGTGCAAGTCGATTCATACACTGTGACCTTGTGCAATAAGTAAATCAAAACTCTCGTGCCAATCGAATGTAACGATTGTTTTACGAGAAGAAAAACGTTTCTACCAAACATAACCTCCCATCGTGACGCGAACCATAGAAAAAGGAAAAAAATCGACGTAAAATGACGATAACAGAAAATATGTTGCCTTACATTCTGACGGGTTGTATATTTTATCTCTTCGGATTGAAATGGTGTTACGAGTACGCGAAATTTTGGGTCACGCCGCGCCAAAGGGACAATATGAAGAGACGAAAAATGGAACGACTGACCCAAGCGTGCGAGAAATTGTTTACCAGCCATCCGATAGAAGGAAGTCTGAAGCTCGTAGCTACGGCCATCGGCCTCGCCGGTACCATGGCCGGCGGTCTACCGGATACCGGTGACGTTTCGCCAAAAGTTGTTCACGCGACGATCTACCTCTTCTTCGCTTTTTCCGGACTCGTCGACGTTCTCAATTTCTATTTTCCTCGCAACGTCACAGGCGGCTTGGCCAATCTCGCCCTGGCGCAGAGTTTCTTCGTCGAAGGTTTTCTCTTTCTTTACGCCAGTGTAGACGGAAGTTACAGAATCAATGCCATTCTGGCCGCTATAGTTTGGACCACGTCGGTGGCGATTGCTCTGGAGCTGGTATGGCCGGAGCTCAAATTGTTGCGAGGCTGCACGACTCTGTTGCACGGAGCGTGGATAGCGGGCATGGTACGAATGTATCGAACGGAAATTGAGTTGCCTCAACGGATCGCCCTCGCCTTTTCGTGGCATGTGGCAGCTGCTTTTGGAGTGACACTGTGCGTCGTTGCCATAACGCGAAGCTGCATGCCACGCCTGGTCGTCGAGGAACCTCCCGAAATTCCCATCTACGACTATTGTCACGAGCCCAACCAAGAGATTTAGAAATATTTTTCCAAACAACCGCCCCTTATCGATAACAACGAATTTTTCTCTAATAAAAATTGAGAGTAGCCAAACGTAGTCAATGTTGTTTACACCATCGCGTGAGAAAGGCGATGTAATTTCTAAGTCCGAAAAATACTCTCTTTTTTCTATACGTAGATTATACATAGTAAGAAAACGAACGATCTTTTGTATTGTGATATTACAATATTCTTCTACCTTTATACCGACGACTGTATGAATTATAGGATAATAATCTGTTAGATTGTCTTTCCCAGCGAATTGTTGCGTTGATAATGTTTGTAACGTTTTTGTAGAACTTTAGGTGCTAATTACGTATATTTATTAAAAAATAACAAAAAGGTTGCTTCGATTTTTTAATTTTTGTTTTTCGAAGATTTCCCGCCCTCGACTCGCTATTGTTTCCCATTGTCGTTGCAACGCGCTCCGATCTCCTTTTCAGACATTCTTTCTCCGTTCGACGGTAAAGTTCACCGACCCTAGAAAAAATATCATTACACTTTTAATTACCGACTGAGCACGAGGAATATAAAGAGGGTATTTCGCAGTGCCTTAACGTCAGGTGCAACCTTAATGAGTCCGAGAAAGACAACGCGATCGGCGCTTACGGCGGTGCAAGAGAGAGCTACTCGGATATATGTTTCACATCGCGTTACCAGGAGGTTGAGGACTGCGAGTGCCTCTCTCCGTTCCGCCGTAAGAACCAATCGCGCTATCTCTCTTGCACTCGATAGAGCTTCACCGCATCTCGAACGAACTTTGCGAATCATCACTTTTGTCCATAAGTACCGAGTAGACCCTTGCAGAAATGTGCTCACCGCAAGAATGGAAAAGGTCGGAACGATGCGCATTCGCGTGAGTTCGAGCGAAAAACGCCGTTGCCCGGCTGTGATAACCAAACGCGCGCGCCGTTGCGTCACGAGCGGCGCTCTGCGGTGATATCATAAACCGAAACGCCCGGCGCACTTCTTTCACAAAAAACCCAACCCAGCCTCCCCCCCCCCCCCGCCCTTTTCATACACATAACTTTGTACGTAAAATGTGTCATTTTTCACGTGAACAACAGCGGTACGGGTGAACGCGAAACAAACACGAATACAATAGAATTCGTTCGACGATAATTCGGAGACACCGATTTGCGGATATTTCGAGCCGATATGGTGAGTAACGCGAAAGCTCGGCCGGTTATTTTCAACGAGCAAGGTTATAAATCTCTCGTCGCGATTACATTCTTTTTGTCGTTCTTTGCGCTGCCGAGTTTTCTTATCGCCCTTTCCGGCCTCCCCCCTCCCCCGTCAATGAGCTAAAATTTTGATAGTTTATTTTTTCTTTACAGTCCGGAACTTTGAAGCCCTATCTGACAGCGGTGAGACACACCCTCACCGCGGCTCTTTGTCTGGAAAACTTTTCGTCTCAAATCGTCGAGAAGCACAACAAGCCGGAGATCGAAGTGCGTATGAGCAAAGAATTGCTCCTAACGCCCGTCGTCATAAGCAGAAACGACAAGGAAAAAGTTCTCATCGAATCCAGCATAAATAGCATGAGAATAAGCATAGCGGTGAAGCAAGTAGACGATCTGGAAAAAATCTTGTGTCACAAATTCACGAGATTCATGATGATGAGAGCGGAGAATTTCACGATTCTGAGACGAGTGCCGATAAAGGGATACGACATAAGCTTTCTCATAACCAACATACACGTCGAACAAATGTACAAGCACAAAATTGTCGATTTCGTTATACACTTCATGGAGGAAATCGACAGAGAGATAAGCGAAATGAAATTGTCCATGAACGCCAGAGCGCGCATATGCGCGGAGGAATTTTTGAAGAGGGTAAATATATTGAATGCATTTATTCGACAACTTTTTTTTCCTTGTTGAACTAATTTTTTGATAATTAATCGTACGATCGGAATCGATTTCACTAAAACCTATCAAATTAGAATAATCTAGTCGTGGAGAGTGAATCGTTTCAGCTCCAGCTGAAAGTAAGATTTCGAGAAAATTACGAATAAAATGGGGTTTTTTCCAACAAAGCGAAAATTTGAAATAAATCGAGCGTTCTATAGAGTACCAATTTTGCGTAATAATGCCAAAAATTTCTTGACGAATCCGTTGGAAAATTGTCGAGCAACAAACCATCCGACAACGCACGATTTTTATTCTATCGGGAACTCATTAAAATCCTCTCCGAATTTAACTTCTCGTTAGGAATGTGACAATACACCTGCTTGAATACAATAAATTCATTATTATAATTTTTCTCAAGTAAATGAAACATAAATATACATTTTTTAAAGAATTTCATCGAATCTTTCTAAATCTTCTATAGGAACATAAAAATATTGTTTTAATGAATTATTGCGTCGATTAAAAATGTTTTTTCTTTTACAGTTTTAGAGGGCACAGCCATTGTACGAATTTACAAAACACTAGATAGCGATATCACGATAAACTAAGAGCGCGAACCGCTAACGAAAGCGCTACACCGAGGAACGCTATAGGTCTTTCTGCGAGGTCGGAGACGAGGCAACCGAAGATGCTCCGTTTCGCGCGTAAAACGATCCTAGCGAACCTGTCCTCTCGACGTTCCTCGATTCCCGAAGTAATCAAATAAAGAAAAAAGAAAAAAAAAAGGGCCGAAGTAAATTGAACCTTTGCTCCAGCTATGAGGTAAATAATTATACATACGAATAAACGATAAGCATGTGTACAGTTTCGTCGCTATACGCGAATGAGGGTAAGAGTTGTGTTGCACGATCGGGCGATGAAAAAAAAAACGAAAAAAAAAGAGAACCGTCTTACAATCGAATTGATGAGATTTTCGTTGCCAGAGGTGACGCATTTTTTTAAACGTGCGAAAAAAAAAAAAACGAAATCCGTAATCGAAAAAACGCAAGCCCATTGTTCTTCCATGATAGTTTCACCGCGGAATAATCGATCATACGCATTTAATAACGATTCACTTTATCGCAGTGATTGAGTCACGCCGTAATAATAATCTATCGAATACAAGGCTCATTGCAGGGAGTCGAATGCATTTCAATTAATCGTCAATTACGATTTTTTTCTTCTTAATTTTACAATCCGCGAACTTGTAGCCGACGAATCTTGGTAAATTTTACAGTACCGCGAAACGAATGTCTGAGAATATCGAAAGATTGTCTTTTTTTTGGCTTGGCGAGTGCATTATCGATCCATGACGTCCAACTTTGCCGTATTGTTGTAATGATTTGTGCAAAAAATAACTGCCGATAAATATCGTCGATCATGGGAAAAAAACAAAATCGACGGTGATGAAACAAGAAAAAAAACAAAAAAAAACGGCGGTTGTGACTGTTGTGTAATTGCGAATGTTGTACCGAAGCACTATACACATAACGTTATATAACGTCGAATTTTTACTTTAAGGTGCTCCCGTGGTCTGTATCGTAATTTGTAATTAGTATACGTTATTATTACTATACACGCAACTTACCCTCTATTACCACCATCTTATATTTATAATAAAGATCGATAAACCATCGACAAAATCCATTCGGGAGTACCAATTTTACCCGCTCGATTTTGATACGTTTCAACTATTATTATATCGTTTCTTTTAGGTTTCTCTACGATATTTTTTGTTGCTTTCTCACACGAGAAACTGTTGAAGGAAAAAAAATTGAAATTCTCGCGTCGACGTTCATTCCTCTGTTTCTCTACTTAATCGTATTTTTTTACCTGCGATTTTTGTCCATAATTAGAATTCAAATCGAGCCATAATAAAGTAAAGTTGAGGCAGCTAAAATCGGTTGAGTAACTTTCCGATGGACAAATTTGCTGAATGAAGTTAAAAATAAAATAAAAGAGCGACGGTGCAAGTCCGATTTTCGGAATTTTTCATGGCTTGGTTTGATTTTAAATGAAACATTGAAAAATCTGAGCGACGTCACGAAAGAAAGATTTTTTTTCATGAAAACGAAGTTTCTTCTGTGAGAAAGCGGAATTAGTTGTTTTCTGCTGCAGATCCGTCTCTGCAGATCGACGCGCCACGTTGCTATTTATCGGTGGATAAACAGTCGAGCACCGTCGCGCGCGGATCGAAACGATTGTTTCGATCGTTATGCTGAGCGCGACACGAGGAACGAACTCCGCCTCTCGATTGCAACCGCGGTGATGTACAACGCGCAGTCCTAAGATTACCGTGGACAAGTCACCTGGTAGCGCTCGCTTGGTATACCCGTGCACGCGCATTTCGCTCTCCTTAAATCGCGTCACGACAATGCCCGCGAACGTGGTGGACCTTCGCGGGGTCCCTCCCCGGCGGAATCCGTCACGTTCGCGCGCTCGGACTCACTCAATTTGTTTTTTTCCTTTCTTTCTTTCCTTTGCCTCCGCACACTCTCGTGTAGCTAGAGAAGAGGAAAAGGGGTTCGCGGGTCTCTCAGTGCGCTTCGCGATTGTTGCCAATCCGCAACTCTCTCGCGGCATTCATTTTTGTCGTACACGCGAATTCATGAGTATCGATGAATTATTCGATCCCGTTAATTGACCATTTTTTTTTTCCCTCGAATACGCAAAGCGATCGTTCGTCCGTTTGAAATTTTCGCTATACTCGCGCGAGTTTTCACGATAGTCGTGTGTCCTAATTACCGCAGTTTCGAAACAAGAAATCTACATATCGCGCTCCAAAGCCAAAAACAGCCTCGCTCGCGTCTGTGGCTGTACGGGACTGATATCACAGGGTAGAAAGTACGCGAAATTGCCGCACAACTTACGAGGGACGGTATCACACACGCGTACGGTAATTTCCTTTTATTACCCTCGAGTTGTTCTGCACTCTATGCGATATAGAGCTCATTCTAATTTCGGCTATAGCGCATCTCGTTTCGAGGATGCTCCCGGCGTGTTAATACTTAGCTCCTGTATGTGTGCGCGTGTTCTTTTTTTTTTTTTCACAATTTGTCGACGCTTTTACGAGAAAAAAGGCGACCGAGGTTTTTAATCTGCGAACCCTTTGCGCAATGATTAGCCTTTAAAACGGGGCACTCGACTATCTCTCGAGCAATTTTCCACACTTACATCCGGTTTATTTGGCTGAGAATATGAATTTCAAGAAAATCATGCAAATTGGCATGATTCTTTGATGGCGCAGTTTAATTCTAAGTGCGAAAAAAAAAACACGGATGAAAAAAGATTCAACATTTTTTTCACATGGATCCAAGATATAGTATAAATTATTTCATAAAACAAAAAAATAAAAGTCGCGGTCTGCCAAAATTTTTACGTTTTAGTTAAAATGTTTACCGATCTTGGAATAGTCAGACTTGTGTAAACAGAAAATCGGAATAACTATTTTTAGTTTTCGAATCAAAATAAACGATTTTTCATTGCGGAGTCAAATTTCACATCCGGACGATTTTTTTTCAACAAAAATATCTTTCATTGTCGGAATCGATATAATAAATATTCGATCATAATCAATTTTCGGTAGAAATATTGAAATCGATTTTCTTGTTATCACAAAGCAGAACGAACAGGATCAAAAATTGTTGTGAATGAGCTTTCAATGAAAGAAGTCATCGAACTCCTTAATACTTCGAGCCCTTCGTCGCTTTCGCCAAAGTTCAACGCCGTAAATGACCGATCATAATTAATTATTCGTTATCGATAATCGATAGTAACTATTTATCTCGGACGTTGCACCTAACGAGTAATAATTGACTACTAATCGCCAGTCGAATTTAAATCGTGGAGTCATCGTAACTTTGCAGTTAGTGCGAATCGATTTGTCTCAACTTTTTCTTGAAAGTGGAAAAAAAAAAAATACCAAACACTTTTTTCCCCAAACGATCCAACGCGCTCGGCCGATTAGCCGTCGTGCTCGGAGTGCGAGACCGGTGTCTCTTCGCGAAAGGATCTGGAATGAGAAAATGAGCTTGGAAGAGATGTCGAGGCGTTAGAAAAGGGGACGAAGAAGAAGAAAAAAGGTAAATTCGCCGGCGAGTTGTGAAAGCGAGACTGGCGCATCGAGGAGAAGCTTCGAAAGAAAAAGTCAGCGTCGTCGGATATAGAAAAAGGGGAAAGAAGGCGCGGGGAGGGGTGCGAGAGCGAGACAGAGAGTGGGGAAAGCACTGTTTTGCGGACAGCGCCGACCGAAGCTCTCCTATCGTTATAGCGTTCACCACTGGTAAGCTCGGGCTTGCGCTCGAGCCGTGCGAGTAAACGTCGACGTCGCAACGGCTGACTCTCGGCAGCGTCGGAGTCGGCGTAGTCTGGGGCCTGGCGTCTCCCGAACGGGAACACGGGGAACAGGAACGGAGATTCGTCGTGTCGCAGCTTCAACACCGGAGGCGAAAAGCTGCCTTCGTCGTGCTTCGGCTCAACCACGGCGAGTGAGAAACAAATAACAAAATAACTACCGATCGAAGAGGAACAATAAAATAAAGTCTCGAAGTAAAAACAAAAAATCGATGGGCAGAAAATAGAAGAGAAAGCCGGAGACAGGAGAGAAGGAATAGAAGAAGAGGAAGACGAATAAGAAGAAGAAGAAGAAGAAGAAGACGAAGAAGAAGCTGCGGCTAGTCGAGTGAGCAGTGTGGCACGCGTTAGATAGGATGCGTGTGCCTGGGCGCGGTGTGCCACCACCCAACAACAAAAACAAAAACACCCCGAGCGAAAACGAAAGATTCGTGATCAACGAGTGCGACGGCTCCGACGACGGGGACAGGTGCGACGAGAGCGTGAAAATCGAGGCCAGCGAGACGATATCCGAAATCGACGGTATCGGCCACGAGGAAACAACGTCGGGCTCAACGAGAAATACGACTTGTTACGGAAATTGCGGCGATCAAGTAACGAGAATCGGTGGAGATTCGACCGTGCCAATTGCAAAAGAATTCCGAAGGCCAGCGGAAGTTGTACGAGAATTCGTTGCGACGATAGAGCCTCGCTCGACGCCGACAGAAAATCGTCGCGATTCCAACGAATCTCATCGCGAAACAGTCGTCGACATTGACGAATCGACGAATCGCGAAGATAACACACGCGATTTCGTTCGGTGCTGCGGTTGAAGAAGAAGAGAAGCGAACGCGCGAGATAGCGCGTTCGCGTTATTTCTTTTGTTTGTTTGTTTTTTTTTTTTTTTTTTCCCATTATCATCGTCGTCGCGGTCGTTCGTATTGACGACTATAAGAAAATCGCGTTATCACGACGTTCAGAAGAATTCAGGTTGTACAGAGGAAGGAGGAGGAGGAGGAGACGAAGGAAGAGCGGGTTTACGACGGCGGCGCCGGTGAAGGAATACACGCTACCGACCGGCTTCAGCCTGGACCGCCGACGTCCCAGCTACTCATGTTCATCCCGGATACCCTGAGGAGCTGCATGGTGGAACCGGATGTCTCGACTTACCTGCAGGCCCCTTCCGTAGGACAGGTGAGACTATCTCGCAATCGCGTATTTTTTTTTCTTCTCTCCTGATTGGACGAAACAAATGTTCAGCGAAGATTCGTACGTTTGTTATTATCCATGACCCATGTGATTACGCATTTTTGCGACGCGCTCGAGAAGTTACTTGGAAACGGAAAAGTCTCGACCATCTCGAGATTGTGTTATTCGTTTGTTTTATCGCGAGAAAACCGTTTTACGATTGAACGAGAGTAACGAGTAACAATAGAATCAGTAACATGAGATGCACTTTTTATACATAAAGCGCGGAGTTTCAGCTACTCTTGAGAGACAAATCCCTCCGTGAAAAAAAGTACCGCGCCGAACTCATTTGCCATAGTTACGTGGTACATCCGCGAAAAAAAGTACAGTGTTTACACCTCGGGGAAGATAACGAAAATTGCAGTTTTCGCGCAATTTGGCTTCCCGAAATTTCCGAGCCGAAGAAATTCTTTTGTTCGCGGAATGAGTACTTTCCTTTTTCGCGAAGAGTAAGAAAAAAAATTCGAGGGCCACTGTGGAATTGTATGAAGAAACGAGCTGCGTTCTCTTCCCGGTAATGATCGGCGATTACCGTTACTTGTAATAATTAATCGCGGCGCAATGACTAATCGGAACGTCGAACCGGCGAGAGAAATTAATCGCTGGAATTTAATCGAAAGGGGGGAAAAAAGAATATACAAACGAAGCGAAACGATGCGGCTGCTATGCTACCGCCGTTATGTGGTATCCGTAGTATCGTAGAATCCGTAGCTGTGGCGCGTGTGAACCACCCGCGAACGCGTGGAATTATAGCCAGCAGTCACGCTAACCTGTCCGATTGTTGCGCGTGCTTCTCTCGTCATCCCCTATCGGGCGCGCGCTTTCATACACACAGACACACACACATCCGCAGATGCATACACAGAAAATCTGGAGTTCTTCCCTTCGCATTCGCCTCGCTCGCGAGACTCGTCAGCTGATTTTCGGCAACGCGCGCGATATTTTCATTGACGTGCACCAAGTCAGGCGTGCCGAAACGTTTTTTCCGATCTAATAATTACAATTCGTTAATCGTTGCGAATCGGATAACAACATTTTTCTGCGCTTTTGATAAAATATTATTAGGAAGTTATTCAGTTTCCAATAATTTTGTTTAAAGTAATTAGCGATAATTATTCCGCGTTTGCGTTTAAATATTATTGATATAATTATTCAGTTCTCCATAGTTTTTCCCGATCGATCACGCCGTTTCTGTCGAATCCAAAATCCTGTGAGACTGAAATACCGGACCGAAGTATTTTATCGGGTTCAGTCCTTTCTTTGTCCGTTTCGAACAACGGAAATCATTCTGCACTCCGGTCTTGACTATTGTACGGGGATTTGCACAGTCTCGAACACTTTTTCTATACGGCAACTTCATTTTTATTAAATTGAGAATCCTGCACAGTTCCATTCGATTCAGTATTTAATTTGCTTACTTCGGAACAACGTCGTCGCATTTCTTCATAATTCAAGAATTCAAACTGAGAAATTGCACCAAAACTATTCTGAATTATTTTAATCTATATTTAAAATTATCGGATTAATCCTCGATTTTCGAAGATCCAGTGTCGTACGATCAGGAAACTCTAAGTGTTATTGGTTGACACTAAAACAGTCGGATAATCATGACATTAGACGATCGTTCGTGAAGCCTGGATCGTTAGAGGCCGAGGGTCGCGCGGAACTTCGGCGTTCGACGGCTCGTTCGTCGAGTTCGTCACGTCGTTAAATTACCCAACGCGCTTTATCCCTTCTGCTCATCTTCGTTGCATCGCGACGTTCTCCTCTCAGGCAGTCTCGTCCTGTGACACTCGTCATCCGGATAGGACGAGTGAGTAAGAGTATATTATCGGAAGGTTAAAAAAATATAGTGGGTTCATTGTCCTCGCTCTTCGGCTCTTCGAGTCGTTCTCGTTATTCTTCTGCAAGCTCAGAACCGGTCATTAGCGCGAACCCGCAACTCCTCTCCCGTACGCTTGTATATCTTTGCTTCGCTTTGGTGTTCCACATGACATTCGTTTTTCGAGCGGCGGTCGAGAGCTCCGACTTTCGGATACTCGCGCGAGACGCGGCGCTCCGTCCTCGATAAGTCGAATCACTGCTGCATTCGATTCTTCAATCGACAACGCATTAACTATTTTTTGGCTACAAAACTCCGCGACAGTGCTACAGAAAAACCATTCTTTCAGTGGCCAGTTGAACGACATTTTTCCTCAGCGAAATTGTAACGCTGCGCGCGAAAAACGCGTCGTACACTTCGATGCACTTTGGATTGAGATGTCATTGGGGAACCAAGGGCCGAAATTGTAGTTCCGAGTTGAAACTCAAGCTGGAACTCAAGTTCGAACTCAAGTTGGAACCCCATTTTGTGCGTTAAATTTGAATTTAAGTTCCAACTTAAGTTTGTACTTGGGACTATAAATTCGGCCCTAAGTCACGGAAAAAAATACTGAAAATTCGTTTTTCTCCCGATCCATCACTGTACAATAAAAATTGCATTTTATATTCAAAAAATGCAGATATTCACCTATCGGCTAGAACTTTTTTTAAGCCCGATGGTGCATCATTTTTACGAAACCGGCACGGTCGGACTTTTTTAACTTGTCACAGCTTTCAGACCGAACGAAGTGATGAATTTTCGCTCATGAAATTTCATTTTGTTCGTTGTTTGTTTATTACGGGACGAGTGCGTCGAATATATTTGTAAGCGTCCCGTGTTGAGCTGTTGAGTAAAATGTCGCAAAAAATGCACTTTCAACGCGTTTTACCTCGTTACTATTTGTACAGTGGCTCGCTGTTAATCCATTTATCTTCGCATAGAGAATCCCCACATTCGTCCCATAACATAGACCGTTGCGATGAAAATGAACTATCAAAAACCAAAATCGGTGCGGTCGGTCTCAAACCCGTGACAAGTGAAAAAATTTAGAACTCGCCGGTTTCGGATAAAATGCACTATTGAGCTCCAAAAAATTAAGGATGATAGTTCAACATATGCATATTTCGATGATGGAATGGCAATTTCATGTATAGTAATGTAAAGTGAAAAAAAATGTGTTATCTGTTTTTTTAGGTTCCTCAGTCCCCTTAAACAACAAATAACAGCCGGACAAAAATGAGTTTTCCCAAAGTTCGATTAAATAACTTGCGTATTATACATTCCATTCGCCCTTTGCGACTTTTTCTGAAATCAACGGCGAAATAAAATGATTAACAAAACACAGGCGGAGCGACGAAATTTGGAAGCCGGAATATTATCGTTCGCCGTCGGGGAGCCGTTGATTTCTCGTATGCGTTTTTCATGCCTGCAGCTTCGCTTGTCTTCGAGCGAATTATCTTACATCGGTCGAGGCCCAACAATGACGATGATCTTGACACAGAGAGGATGAAGAGAGAATTCTGACGTAGCTCTAAGCCCGACAGCGCAAGAGATCACCCAGAATGTGTTGGCCGGTTTCTTCGCACTTCCATACATCCCGCTCTATTCGTATTTTTTTCTTCGTCTTTCTTGTTTCTCGTGTTTATATTACAGTATAGAGAATGACCCTATCTTCGTCTTTCTGCCCGTGTCTATGCACCACTCGCGTCTATGTCCCGCCAGACGGAGAGGAGTTTGGCTATCGATCGCCCTCAGTAGAAGCAGCAGCAGCAGCAGCAGCCGCGTGGTCGCCTCTCCCTCTTCCTCCTCTCTTTCACCCTTGTTCCTGTCTCTCCACCTCGTTCTATCTTCGCTCGCCAGCCAGCTCGCCGTCCCTCTTTCTCCTCACCCTTCGACTCCTTCCCGTTCCCTTCTTGCTTACACCATTGCACCGATAGCACAAAACAAGGCGCATGGACCACGCGGCTAGTCGCGGAACAGCGCGCAAAATCCAAGCGCAGTTCGACGAAGTACCGCGCCAATCTCGAATCTATCGCGAACCCATGAATTTCTCTCGACCGTTCACCGCGCATCTGCGATTGGTCGAGTTCTTTCTTTTTCCGCGACGTTATCACAAAATTGATCGAATTTCCTCAAAACTACTTCGTCGCGGTTACCATCGGCAATGGCAATCCTGGAAGTCCTGCAATGTTTCTGAATTTTTCTTCCAATGGAAAAGCCATGGAATATTCCTTAACTTCATCTGGTCTTTGAATTTCTTCTCATTTCCTCAAATTTCGATTTTTCCCGACAAATTAACAACAAATTATTCGGTTGATCAGCGTTTTTTTTCGCAGAAATCGTTTCGTTAATTTTTCTGAATTCATACAGATATTCTACAAATTTCGGCTAATTTTCGATAAAAAAAATGTATTCATCGATGAAAATTCATGAAATCGAGATATTTCCCTGAAGTAACACTGCGCTTTACACTCAAGAAATTTGCGAGTTATCGAACATATTCGTGAATATCGATCAAAGATTCTTCGGAAAAATGAAATTTTCGAACATCACAAGAACTTATAAACGAATTCATGTGTGTTCGGAGGATTCAACAAAACAACTAAAGCTAAGAAACAGTTCGGCCTCCGATGAACGGTCGAACATTTTTTTCCTTCAACTAGCTCGTTAATAAATGTTCACTACGGCCTATGTGCAAATTGACGTTCTTAGCGCCTTCTGCAAGGTTAATTTTTTCTTCAATTCTGTCCCGTCGGGAAATCGTCGAAATTTTCTTCAAATCGGACTCCTGGCCCAGAATGTAGCGATCCAACATCCTCAAAGTCAACAAATGTATCGAAAAGCCAGACTTATGTTTAAGTTATTTATACCTCTTAATTCTATCTATTTCGACGTGATAATCTTTTTTTTCCCTCACCCGGAAATTTGCTCGTAACATCAAAGCGTTTGAATAACAAAGAAACATTGAAATGGACATTCGCCGTTATTGTAATTCTGAAAAAATCTCATTACGGGTACGGTTGTAGAATTAAAAAAAAAACTCTCTATTCATCACTGTTTTTTTTTCTCCAGTACAAACGACAGTGAGATCGTCGCGTAAGAATCGGCGTAAATTCCGCGAATTTTTCGTCTCGCCCTTTCGTGGGCGAAATCTAGTTTAAGCGACGTGGAGTTTCTAGCAAAGTACGAAACGAAATTCACACGCGTTAGTCCCGCGAGGAGTCCCGCGGCTTTCGCGGGGTGTCTATTAATAACCGGGTTTGGGGTGCCGTACCTGGCCGCAAGCAGCGGTGCCTCCGTCTCGTCGGCGCGCGGCTCCTTCCGTCTCTCGCTCTCGCGCGCGCACAATCTCTTTCTCTTTCTCGCTCGCCGTGGATGAGCACAGCGCGCCTCGATTCTCCACCGGCGTCTCAGTGTCGTCGCGACGACCGACGTCGTCTCCGTCTCTCCGTTGTACGCCGCCGTCGCAACTCGACGCAACCGGGCAGCCCCGCCGTCGCGAAACGGGCTTGCAACGCGACATTTTTCCACGCCACCGCGATTAAGATTTTTCACGCGCTTCTTCGATCCAATCGGATGTTCCCTGTGAAACGCTATAAATCCGCCTGATAATCTTCGCAAGAAAAAAAAAAAGAGAAATCAAGCTAAAGAAATAAACGAAACAGAAGATCTCAAACTCTCGCGGAATCGATCGAGACCCGAGAAAAAGTTTTTTTTCGCTTTCCTTTTTGCTTCCTGAGCCGCGCGAAATCGTCCTCGGGAATCTCTCGAACACGCGCGCGCTCCCGCGAGAGATTCCGAACTCGGTCCGCTCTGTTGTCCCATTTAGATATATTTACGTCGACGAAGTGTCCCCCCCTCCCATTGCTCCGCCGGCTCCGATAATCGCGGAGACTCTCCTCGGCTCCTCTTTTCCACCGTTCACGAGTAATACGCAGCAGCTGCAGCATCCCTTTTTTTTCTCTTCCTCTTTTTTCTTTCGAATAAAAATCTTCTACACACAAACACGAGAGTACAAGTACACACATTCACGAGCTCCACGTAGATCCCTCATAGATCTTTGATCGAGATTCAGCCACCGTCACGACGACTAATCGTTTCTACGCGAAGCTTTTGTGAAAGGGTTGAAAATACTATGCGGAGCATGTAAAGAGGATATATGTATATCTCGTGGCTTTTTGGTCTGTGAGACGCGTGCGTCAAGGAAGAAGAAGAAGAAGAAGAAGAACAAGAAACGTACAAGTGGGATAGAGATAGCTAAAAGAGCTTGCGCTCGTTCGAGCGTCACTCTGTCGCCATTCTCTTCTGCACTACTCATCAAAATAGAACACACGCGCTGAAATAGAGACAAGACACATTCTATCACTGTGTCTCGCGAACGTAACACGCTTCTGTATACTCGTCGGCGTGTGCGCGCGTGTGTGTTCCTCTCCTTCGAACTTAACACGCTCCGTTCTCGTGCCGAAACGATTCGTCGTTGACTTGGTCTTGAAGATAAAAAAAAGAAACACGACAAAACAATACTTGACAAGCAACCAAAATGCAAATTAAGAAAGCATCGTCCCGAATCCCACATTCGTAATTGATCGCGTTGTCTGATATTCGTTTCGTAATTAAACAGTTTCGCCGGGGCTCTTCGGGTGATGTGATGGAATTCGTTGAGAAAGGTTCGAAGTTCGTAGAAAAGTGTTGCGACGTCAGACTCTCTCTGTGAAGTGTGAATAATACAAATAAATAAAGGAAAAAAAAAGGCACAACGTGGCATATTTTTGCTATAAAGACAATTGGATCGAATGAAACATTGCGATACTTAAAGACACGAGAAAAAAAAAAAAAACAAACATAAATAAATCGAGAAAAACGTTGTGAGTTATATCGAATCGACGTGGTCCTTGGCGAACGAGGAAGCTGAGCAGATGAGGCCACGATCAACCTGCGTACCCGAGGTGCTGGAGGAGTACTGTTGCGATCTGCGTTACGGATATTGCGAGAATCAGTGCTTCTGACAGCCGGCGGACGAGCACAGGGATAGAGAGACGGTAGTGTGCCACAGCGGCCGCAGTGCTTGCGAATACTCGATGGTTCGTTTGTTTATCGTTTTTCTTCAAAACTTTTCTCAAAATAGCGACGATGTCCATTCAATTAATGCGTCATTATTAACTTCTCCTTAAGCCTCAGAAATAATTTAAAAAACTAAAAATAATCTCCTTAAAAAAAAAATTTTAACATTTCGTTTGCCGAAAAGTTTTTATCATCAGTTTTCTCATATTTTTTCATATCTCGAGAAAGGGGGCATTTCGGAAATTGTTGTCCATATTTTTCATAATATGAAATATGCAATCGGACTCGATCCGTTGAATAAGGAATCGCTTGTTTTTATTCCGCAAAAGTTAGGATTTTCATTAAAGAGTAAGGTATGAATATTTGTTTATTTGTTTTGTGCGATTCTTTCTTGTATTCACTCGTATCGATATTTTGATCGAGTGTCCGACCACTTTGCGACTCCGACTACTTGCCGATTCCACGGCAAATAGCGTTAGCGACAGCAAGTAGTTTAGTGCCGTCGCGTGTCCGGCGGGCTCGCCAGTAGTACGATTGATGCGAGGGTAGACCGTCGCTCGTAACGCGCGGCTGATGCTGCTCGCGTCTGATGGCCGATCGTCCGACGTTCACGAGCGCCGCTAACCGCACCGGACCCATCGCGTCCGGAGCGTCGCAACGACGACACAACTCTGTTTCTCCTTACTCGCGAGACGCGCGGTTTTGCACCATCGCACTAGCCATGCTTGTCTGACCAGCGACAACCGCAACCACTAACCGCTACGATGGGCATGCATCAAGCCCACAGCAGAAATCCCCGTGCGTTGATCGGACATTAGGCCCGATCGCCTCACGACTACGTTATCCAATATTTTGGTACACCGTTACCGCTTCTCGCTCGAGACGAGTCGTCGCTAGTTTCGACGCAGCAATCCGTCGATTACAATCCATTTCGGAATCACAATAACACGCTCAAACTTTCGTTCCGTGCAATCCTCAAGAATGACTCACTCTCAATGCTAACTGCAAAAAAAAATTATCCAAGGCGGATAATAAAAATCTACGAAAAAAACTAACGTTTTTTAATTCCCTTTTCTATGAAAAGAAAAAGGTTGCATAGAATTTACGACACTATAAAAACTCGAGAGTTGCGAAATGAATCGGTGTTGAATATTTTTTCAATTATCGGTTTTTTTTTTTTTTTAATTCTTACAAAAGGGCCGCACATTCACGTTACTTTGAACAACCTTCATGGATTACGATCGATGAGTAGTTTCGAGACTCGCATTTTATAACGACATCCATATTCGAGTATGTGCGTCACATGTGTTTTCTCTCAAATCAACGGAAGCCGAGTCTCAGCTGACTGTCGTCTCCGACTCATATAGCGCGAGATTCAGTCTTTTTGTTTTCTTTTCTTATTTATATATATTTGCATAACGGTCTTCGTAAACGATGAAGGGCTCGAACTATGTGTACAATAAGCTGGATGGAATAAAAAGCTCGAATAGATATTTAATAACGATGTGTATAAAGTTGTTCGATTTTTTTCCGTGTCTTTCAGGATGAGTTCCATCCGTTCATTGAGGCCCTCCTACCATTCGTAAAGTCTTTCTCGTACACGTGGTTCAACCTCCAAGCGGCCAAGAGGCGTTACTACAAGAAGCACGAGAAGCGGATGAGTCTGGAAGAGGAACGCCAGTGCAAGGAGGAACTTCAGGTTGGTAAAAAAAAAGTGAAAAAAACGAAAATCTTATCATCACGTAACGTTAGCTTCTCCGAAGGGAACATCGGCTCTCGTCTTTCCGTCGAGTTCGAGTTCTCCGTCGGACCCTGAGCGCATCTCGTATTTCACTTATTTCTCCTTGAAATCATTTATTTTCGTCCGACCTATTGGTCAACGCGGGAAACCGCTCGGCGACCTTGAAAATTTAATTAGACGCTAGATGCCTCGCTTGCTTATATCTCTACACTTTTCGCCCCAATGTCCTTGTCCGAGAGCCTGTCGGACGCCAATCACACGCAGTGTGGGGAAAAAAGGGAACGAAAAAAAGAGCAATCTTTCGAAGCAGCCGCGTACGGTGCGTATGGCGAGAGCATGAAGAAAAACAAATTGCTCGGATCGATCGATTTGTGTAATGCCGGATTGGGACGATCCACTCGAGTCGAGATACTTCGCCGCCCATCTCGAAATGTGCACCCGCACCGATTTTACGCTCGAGCGTATACGCGAGACACCGAGAAGCACCGAGAGACAAATGTGAAAAGCAAAAAAGCTCGGACGAAACTAAGAGAAAAGACGCTACGAAGTAACGAAGAGAAAATAAGGAGCTTCGAAACTATTTCTGGCGCTAAACGACCTCGTGACGTTGTATCGCGCGCTCGTTCGCTCTTTCGGCGCTACTAGCACCCCAGTAGCTCTCATCCTACTGATTTAAATTCGGCTCGACGTAAATTTCAAGAGGCTACGAGTCTTCCCTCCTTCTTTTCATCTCGCACACCTCAAACCCCGTGACCGACTTGGTTTTAATTGATGCAATTAAATTAAATTGACACCTTCGCTCGCGGCCCAATCGATTTTCAATGAAATCGCGCTTCCGCTGAATCAGCATTAAAATACAAATTGCGATTTAAAACGATGACGAGCCAAGCGCGCTTCTTTTTTCTATTAAATTACGCTCGTTTCGGCTAACTGCCGATTCGTTCGAAATCTCGATTTTTTTTTTCATTACCATGGAAATTGTAAAATATTATATTCACTTTGTTTTACGTTAGTTAGGGGTTTTGGGTTGACTGAGGACAAAAATTTAGTTGATTCAAACAAATGCATTTTGTCGATCGGTGATTTAGTTGAACTAACAATTGTTTGTTCAAAGGCTCTAATCCGCGGTGACTTGGAAATTTCAAGCTCCGGTGTCGTGTAGATTCAGTTGTACGTATTGACTCGAACGATTTTTTTTTCATTCAACCTAATTTTCTTCTCAGTGCGCGTCGAATTCGTATGCTTAAACGTATCTTGAAGATTCGATCGGGACAACTGGCTGACGCTGTTGACTGTATTATTTTCTGTGTACTATTATTATCATTGATTCTTGTTCCCGTCTTTTCGAATCCTTTTTTCGTGTAAAAATCGCTCTTTCCCCATTGCCAATTAACGAAAACATTATCGCGATACTTCGCTCACATAGAGGCGCACATTTTTCCATCCCCAAGTCCCGATGTCGGCATTCGCAAATTCTTTCTGCACGTTCTTGCTCGTTTTGGACGTTTTTTTCCGACGATTGGTTTTTTCCGTTTTGCTCACATATATTTCCGTGATTTCACTTTTTTTTTTTTTTTTTTGTTGCATCACTCAACACCGGAGCATGTCTCTCTCTCTCTCTCTTTCTTCTACCGCAATTCGCATATTCGTTTTCTCTCGCTCCTTCTCTCATCGGGCTCTCTCGCTACACACCGCGTCAAGCACCCCCCGTCGTTCATTCTCCGATCAATATTTTAATCCCTGCGATGGTGCGGTATTTAGCGAATATAGAGAGACGCGAAAACCTCACCTACTCCTCCTCCCGCTCGCTCTACCTCTCTCGGATGAGAGGGGAACAGACGTTGCATGCACACGGCCAAATGCACGTGCTGAAAGGGATATCCGTCGAGGCGTAGGGAGAGCGAGAGCACACCGGAGAGATCGCAATATATCGGATCGTTAGAGATTTCGGGAATACCGGCGGTGAGCGCGGCGCGTCTGATGCCTCGGCACCGAGACTCGATACTTTTTTTTTTTTTTTTCTTTTTTTCTTTTTTTTTTTTTTGTTCCCGCGCCCACGCTTTGCGAGTACACGAGTCTGTACTCCTCTATAGCCTCTGTACACGATGATGAGCCCGACCGACGAACACGCTCGTGCTGTATTTAAACACACTAGCGCACACCGATACACACGAGCTTATCGATCGTCCTTAATTTCTCTCCAACGGCTAGGGCCAATAGCATTCGATCGTTTCGCAATTAAGAGACTCGACGACAAAATTCCCCTGTTTTCTCTTCTGTGCCCAATCGTCCCTTCAAAATCGCGTACTACCACGAAAAAGAAAAAAATACCATTCTCGAATTCTCATCACGACCGGTGATTTTTATCTCCCGACTGAAATAACAAAAAGGTCTGTTTTTTTTTCCCGAAAGTTCATGGGCTACGAATTGTACAACTTTTTTTCGTCCCAAAATTTATTCGCTAAAGTTAATCGTCGCTCGTGCTCGCGGTGAACGAAGTTAAAAACAACAATTTCCCTATTAAATCGAGCAGAACATGAGCGTCCAAAGCGCTGGCGAATCTCTCGGGCCTTTCCTTCCCCTAAAACTTAGCGAGGCATAACACTGGGAGAAACGAAATTACGAGTGCGGCGTGTCCGTTTGGGCAGAAACGAGGTCCAAAAGACCAACGGGAGGAAAAAAAGAAACTAAAAAATATAACGCGCGAGTAGCACCGCGAATTCTCGACACAATAGAGAGTCGGCAACGGTGGCGGCGGAACCGTTTGGGGGGATAGGTCTGTCGCCCTTAATGCTCTCGTACGAAATGGCCCTGTGACTGCGGCAATGGTATTTTCGTATACGGTTACCCCGACAGAGCGTAAGGGACGTAGGCGCTATAGCATCGGACTACTTAAATTCCGGTGAGGACGGTGAGAGAAAGAGAGGGACAAGAGGAATAGCGTGAGGTCTTTCGAGCACAGTCGGTGAACTGCAGGCCGTCTGGACGGCAATAGTAGCGGCAACTAGCAGTATCAGCGAGAGAGCTACGGTTCGCAAGGACTTCTCGTTCTGCTGCTTCTGCTTCCTCCGGACCCGTTCGTCCTTTCCTATATACGCGGCTAGTTTTACCAACGCCTGCTGCTACCGTTGCTTCGCACACACGCGAATACATCGCATAGCGCCAGCGTACAGGAACGCGCACACAGATGAGATTTAGGTAGCCAGCCAAACAGACGAGAGATAGTATGTGGAGCCAGGATAGCGAGGACAGAAGGGAAGAGAGAGAGAGAGCGAATGGACCAAGGGATGCTATCGTATGTGTGGGCTATCTCTGTGTGTCTGCGTTCTCTGTAGGGACTCCATCTCTCTCTCTCTCTCTCTCTTTGCCATGTGTGTGAGATGAGGAGTGTGAGAGGCGAATAGCACAGACACACGGAGCCGAGCATACACGCCGTCGCGACGGAGGCTGCGGCTACGCGGCGCCTACCAACCACCATCTATAATCTCTATGCGGATATCGATTTTCCACCCTGTATTTCCTAAATTTATGCAAACTAGCAAGCCCTCTCTCGCATAGTCTCGCTCTCTCGCTCATCATCCGCCCTCTTTCTCTCCTGAGAGAGAGAGGGAGGCAGAGAATGCCCGCTTGCACCTCTCGCTCTATGTGCACCGTCGGCCCCATTCATCTAACGAGCTCACCCGTGAGCTATCGCATCACTGTCTGACTACCTCAACGTCATCTGTATGCATATTTATTATAATGCGTAGTTTGTATAATGACGATCGCGCGATGGACCGTGTATCGCGACATGTTTTCACGCCGGTCAATTTTCGAGACCGATATTTCAGTCACGATTTCTAATCAACGCGGGAACTTCTTTTTTTTTTTTTTTGAGGGACGAGGGATTCGGAAGGATTTATGCCGGCGGTGCTGAGCTTGTATCGGAAACGATACTATTGGAAAATACGGATACTTTTGTTTTTTTCGTTTACGGTTATCGGGTAGGTTCCGCGATATAACATGCGACTTTTCTTTCGTTGGTACAAGGGAAAATGCATGCATGCAATCCATTTTTGTTGAAGATTCTTCCATGGAATATTGCTATGTTCATCCTAATTTTGTTCGTACTCGGGGATGGAAGATCATAGACGGAGAACTGTTTTTTTTGCGAATTCTCGTACTTTGACTGGCAGCGCATATTTTGGTCACATTTTTGGCCAATCTTTATCACAAGCAGTTTGCGCTAAAAAAAATATGTGTATTCAAATAAATTTCATGGAAGACGGTGGCCCCAATGACCACATAAATGAATCTCGACTGTTGCTTTTTGAAGGGCGCTAGCCGAGCGACGCGCTCGACGCGATCCTGATTCTGATGTTCAAAATCAAGTACTCAAGTTTGATTTTGAGTTCAATCACGGGACCATACTCTGAAAAAAGAAGCTGCCCATTTCCATTGACATTAGCCATTGCGGGCTGCCCAGAACACACGTTGTTATTTCAACTTCATTCTAATTGTCGTAATTTCAAAGAACATCAAAAGAGCAACATATTTTTTCATGCATTCTACTGCGATTGGTCCAATTTAATACGACTTGTGAGAATCATATTTTTCAATGTGCGAACATGCGGCCCTTTATCGGGAGATACGTCTCGCAAGGGCGCCTTTTTAGCGCCCCGTTTATCGTTATTTCCGATACACATGTTAAACAAACAATAATCGAAACACTTAAAATCGAAGAACGCGCCTTCGTTTCTCGACTCGACAATGTTTCGAGCGCGGCCGACACGAAAAACGCGAACGAGACGATTGAATGGGAAATTCCGCAAAACGAATCACCCGAGGACTCTTTTGAGCTCCAATCTTCCTCGAGGAATCTCCGCTAGCGTGTTCTTCCAATAAGAGTGGAGATCGAAGAAGAGCAAGGAATCGCGGTGGTTTCCCCGGCAAGATATAATTCATTCCTCTTTCCGTCCGCAGCGTCGAGAGGGTTTCCTCGAACCTCCGAGGACTTCGCCGCTTCGTACCCGTGGGCGTTTTCAATCTGTGCTATATTATGTAAAATCGTTAGACCATCCTCCGTCTGCGTTTCGCCGTTTCCCTTCGTTCGGATGGCAAGAGTCGTTTCGTTTCGTCACCGCGCCGCGAGTCTCGTTTCGTCCCTCGGGCGAATCATTTTCGAGGGAAATTCTCCTCGGGTGTCCCTCTCCGTTCGTCCTCCGTGTGCCGAAATCGCAATGCGAAACGTCGAGAGCCGGCATAATACACGACCGCGACGTTGCAATGCTTCTATCTGTCGCTGTTTCTGCTCTCGCTGTTCCGTATCGCGCGAGTCCCACACGCACGCATTGCATTCCAACTGCAACGGCAACATCAGCATCAGCAAACCCGTTCCCGCATCGCCGTATCTAGCTGGTAATTCGGAGAATATGCGGAGGCCATTCCCTCCCATCTCGTCTACGAGAATCATATAAAAAAAACCCCTCCCACAGGCATCGTCTACGTTGCTACGAGGGAAGGCGGAGTTTTCGAGTAGACGCCGATTTTAGAAAGCATTGTCGCGAAACCGCAACGGAGTCCCGCGCTTTTCTCGCAGACATTCGCCGTCGGGTAACGGGAACGTTGGGGCACGATGGCGTCGGGGCGCCGTTGAAATCTCTTCTCTTCCGATAGATAGATAAAGATATAGCGCAGAGCCCGACGAGGTCGTGCACCATCGGCGATAGTTTACTTTATTTATATACGCGATCGTACTGAATCATGAACGAAACGCGAATTTATGTAGATTGGAATGTTTTTCTCCGTTCCGTTTCCCTTCGCTCCTACGAAGAGTTACATCTAATATACCAGGCTCGTATTTACCCGTTACATACACGTACACCGCCGCGGCCGAAGCACCGATAATGCGCGAGCTATCCCGGGGCCTTCCGGCGACGGGGTGTAAAATACACGACTCTGGGGAAAAATCCCTTTCCTCGAGAGGCTTCTCTCTCGGACGTGTGCGCGATGCGGAAGAGAGTCATAAAGCCTCGAGAGAAGATAAATAAAAAAAAACGCTGATAATCGTCCTGTGGATACGAGGGGAGTGTATGCGAGGATTCAAAGAAGCGAAATGAAGCAGAGAATCGGGGTGGTTTGTAGTTCGGATGCAAGAAAAGAATGAAAGAAAAGTCCACGGGGTGAGGGAACGAAATATGTATTGGAGGATGTACCTCGGGGGGTTATATCCGAGATGCTCCGCCGTTCCGTGCGAGCCTCGAGGAGGCTCGCGCGAAGGAACTCTTCCTTTGGCCGTTCTCGGCGCAAGGAGCGACGAGGCCGAGCAAAGAAATCGCGAGAGGGAAAAAGAGAGGCGGAAGAGGCCACGAAGCAATATTTACAACACTCTATGCAGAGCCCGGAATTGCCTATAAAGAAATCGTGGAGTCGCTTTGTTCGTGTCATAACGTAGTAACATAAAGGGGGGTGGCAGGACCACACCGACGAGGACCCCCCGAGCACCGAGGCTATACACTCGCGGGATCGTTGCCAAATTAATAAATATATTTCCAGTCTATTCGGCCCACCTCCCGTCTCCCTCTCTCTCTCTCTGTCTCTCGCTCTTTATCCGACTGTCGTTTCTTCTCTATCGCGGTGGAAACTGCCTCGCGAGATCGTCTTTCGTCTATACGCCCCTTGTAGCACCTATCCTCGAGCTACGGGGGTGAGAAAGCGCCGGATTTTTCATACCCTCGTACGTAATGGGACGAAGCTTGGCTATACGAGGACTGAGAACAGCTTTGGGTACATCCTCGTAAATCTTCCATTGACAATGTACCATCGACGCCCCGCTATTAATTTCATACGCCGCGCAAAGATATTCGGGGCCGGCTTTAACGACCAAAGACAGAAGATGAGGATCGAACTAAATCGCTTCCACGCTCGCATGTACTTCGTTCTTCGATTTTATCGTGTTCGTCGAAATATTCTAATAGACATTCCAATAGGTATCGGATTTCTTTTCATTCTTCGCAATTTTATCGGTTGTGCGATTAAAATTAACGACCGGAACGAGTTGCAGGACGCTATAATGAATTACTTTTTGTTATCTCTTCGTAATCATATTTTGAAAAAAAATTAGCAAATCGAGTAATCGAAAGAAACAAAAAATCTCCACGTAGTTTATCCGTAGCGACTTCTTTTTGTTATTCGCTTCCACGATTCGCCTTCGTATCGCGATGTCAAAAAAAACCGCTTCTACTCGAAAAATATCGATGTCCACAAATCGTGGCGGCATGAAAAAATCTCCTAAAACATATTAATCGCCTATCTCTTCGTACAAAGTGGCATATAATTTCGTTGGATAAAAAACGAGAGGTAATGCAGACTAGAGGAGGAGAGTGAGTAGTTGCCGAAACGAGGCCTGCACCCGAAAAACCCGAATCGATAGGCGCATAGCGTTCACTCGGCTTACGTCTGTATACGTGCGGTACAGTATAGACCAACGTAAATACAAGAATACCTATACATATATATATCCACATAACATATAGATTTATATATACATACACTATATACCACAAATGTACGAAGAACACATATACATATAAGGACCGGGGAGAGGCGGGGAGGAGGAGCGAGACACGGGAAACGAGCAATGCACGTAGCTCGATGTGTCTTTCACATGTATTTTCTCTCAACGTGTGCGGGGAAACGTGGTTGAGAACGTATGTATTCGTTCGGTGGATGGGGAGAGGCTCGCGGCCCGCGCGTGGCTATAGATTACACGCTGTATACTTACGGGGGTGGCCTGAATTTAACCTCCTCCTCCTCCTCCTCTTCCAACGTTCTCTCATCCCTTTCCGCGCTTATATTCTGTCCTGTCCCTCTTGCCCTCTTTCTCTTATGCGCTCTTTCTCATCCCTCGTTCGGCTTGTTCTATCTTCCTCGCCGCCCTCGCCAATCTCTCGTCTACGACCATTCTCTCGCTCTACACACTCTGTGTGTTCCCTACGAAAGACCGCGGAGGCGACTCTCTCGCTCTCTTTCCCTCTCTATCGCGGAAAGGAGAGAATTCCGGCAACCCAAAGACATTTTTCCTTCCAGTAGTAGAAACGATATCTATAGAACAACCGCGCTCGGACTTTTCGCACAGCCGTCCGAGATTCTCTCGCGGGAAGAGATCGCTCGGGAGGCGGAGGAGGGAATAAAAAACAACACGGGAATGAGTAGGATGCAGGCGGAGGAGTGAAACGGTAGGATTTCGAGGGAGAGACGCGGAGATATTCTTTTATCCGCGAGAGTATTTATCTCGCTTGGCAGCCGAAGCCATTTTCAAATTAAGACAAGAACGAATCGGTGGAGATGCTCTCCTTTAGTATAATATCAAAGAAGTGGAAGGAGCGAGTGAAGGAGAGCTTGAGATATTGTCACTGCAGAGACAAGTTTTCTTTATCCGCTATTTGTGTGTTCTTTTTTTTTATTATTATTTTGTTCGTTTTTTCGTCTCTCCGCTTTACTTTCGCATCGGACGGAATAAAAACGAGGTGATTTGTTGGCTTTTTTTCGTTTGTTTTGCTTTGTCCGCGGAGCAAATTTCACTCTGTTGACAAATAGAGGAGGTGAGACGCGTGCGGTTGGAGATACACGTGGTCTTTCGCGCGGTGGTCTCGCGATTTACTTGCGAGAAAGCCAAGAAGGTGAACGGCGGCACCGCCGCTCTCTCTGGCTTGAGTTTCGCTTCTTGTTCTTCTATCCCGGCCACGTGGTGTATCTTCTCTTCTGCCAGTCTCTGGCTCCGGTCCCCCCGGTTCTCGCGGAGATACCGACCACCACTGTACCCCGACACTGTAACACACGTTTCTCGCCCTCTCCACCTCTGCCTACCACCGCCTCCCTGCCCCTGTCTCTCGCTCTTATATTCCATGAACTCACGCCAAATCTACAAACGCGTATTCATCTAACCACCGACACCGCTTGCCGTGGTTTTGATCTTGAAACGATAGTCTTTCCGAGCTCCGAACTCTCAACGACACATCCTTCTTACAAATCGAATACTCATTTTTTCAAGGTATTCAATGCATTTTTTTTCACGCCAAATATAAATTCGATAGCCGTTTTGGTCTGAATCCGATTCAGAAAGTGTGGAATGCCAAAATTGTATACATCTTTTTAATCCTCTTTTTCCTAAAGCTCAAACACTTTTTTACAGACTAGTTACTCGTCGCTCGAAGTGTTCACGAATTAGTTCCGAATGTTCCAAATGGATTCTAATGGTTTTTTTTTGTTCGCATTGAATATCACCACACACACACTCGATAGACGATAGCGGTCGCAAATTTCGATCTATCCAGCTGAAATTTGGTATACGAGTCGAGTTAACGCCAAGGTTGTTTGGTATTAAGTTCGGCCAAAGTCGATAGAGAGATCCGGAAGTTATGAGCATTTCAATTATTCAAATGCATCAAAGAACCGCGCACGCCGCAGTTTTCGCAAATTTTACGCGATCAACCTCAAACTTCGCAAACAAATGCAGTGCACCTTTACCGGTGTTTCAAATTTGGCGCTGACCGACAAAGTGGTTCAAAAGTTATGAATATTTTTTCGTTTCTGAAATTTTTTCCAAAATCGCCGTTCCTCGCTGCCACTGGCGCATTTTTAAATTAATCGAGCTACAATTATGCGAGCGCGTGTAACTACCATGAACCTATTTTTTTAATCTTCATGAGATTACATATTCTCATTCGACAATTTTATATACACGAAAAATCATGAAAATTACCCACGATCATTGAGATATCGGACAAAAAATGACTAGACAAACATATTATTACCATCCGTTGACGCGTATTGACTTTTGGGCCATATTAGGAATTCAATTGTGTCGTATGAAATGTTGAAAGTGTATTCGCACATCGCTTTCTCATTTTGTTATTAAGGTTTGCGCAGCTTTCTCCACGAGGAAGCCACAACCGGTCGAATAACTTTGTCATGGAGGAGCTTTGCAAACGACGTTAACAAAATAAAGAAACGATGGGCGAATATACAACATTTCTTTCTTCTTCATATCTATTATTCTTTCACAGGAGCCTCGAAGCCCGGTACGATACCTCGACAATTTGTCGACTACCGATGGCAGGATCGCGAGTATCGCGATTCCCATGGTCTCGCGTTTCTTTCCGTATAATTGAATCTAAATATTAAAGCTCTTAGTAAGAATGAGCCTCGATGGGTTTGGGGCGAGTAAGAAGAGGGAAAGAGAACGATAGGTCGAAAGGCTTTGGCGCCGGCAACGCGAGTGCCCAGATTTTTGCTCACCCTCTCTCGCGGCGCATCCGGGCCGGAGGTCGCAGTGTCGCTTTCTCGCTTACCTCGTCGAGCGTTTTCCCTCGGATTTCCCGCGGGCGAGCTCGCTGTTTCTCTCGACCATCTCGCGGCCCTTTCCAAGCGTGGAAAACTTTCGAGACACGACGCCCGGCCGTATCCTCGCTTCTCTCCGTCGTCCCTCTCCTCGCGGACGGAATGGCCTCGTCGTTTAGAAACGCGAGGGCGAATCGGCGTGTTCATCCACCGAAATTACGTCGCGGGATCTCCTCTATGCGCGCGCTAAAGGGTCGCCGGGACTCTCGTGCAGTTTCCCTTGTCTCGTACTGCGCTTACGTACAACCGCATTGGCCCCTCCGCGACTCGTTCAAAACTTCGCCGAACTGCCTTACACCGGTCTACCGTGTATTTTTGTTTGTTGGCTTAACTGTGCGTTATAGTATATACCGAATTACTAGACTACCGCGAGCACTGTGGTTCGCGAAATATACACGCGCACACGGAGCGCCCGTAGAACCATCTCACGTATTCGGTATTCAAATAAAACGTTCTCTCCGCCCTCTCGGCTTCGCGTATAAAAGCCGCATCTGTATGTATGTTTATTATCGCAATGCTCGTATTATACAGAGGAATACATTGGGTGCAGAGTCGAGAATATACGAGACAGACTCTGGCAATTAAGAAATTGCAATTTGCCGTACAGCTTAGAAGTTTAATCCCTCAACATTCGGTGGTAAAATAGTCGATTTTAGTCTTTGAAACTATCGTTTCCTCGGGGTCAAAAAATCTCTGTCGTTCGGGGGTTGACAGGGGGCGGCAAGATTTTATTGTGTTTTTGTTTTTTTTGCGATGTGGAACAGCAAGGGCGGATTTTTTGGCTCATATTATGCAACTTTATGACTTTGACCTGAATTAGAGACTTTTCAGGAGCGATAATTCTTCCGATTTCATTAAGGTAGTTCTGTAGCTTGATGTCAATTTCGCATGAATTCGAGAAAAATGAGAGAAAATGGAAAGTACTTCTCGATGGCGTAGAAATCTGAAAAAATGTATGCGTGTTAACGGTACTGGGAATATTAATTTCGCATGCAGATTTTTCATACCATCGAGCAGTATTTGCATTTTTCTTGAACTCGTGTGTAACGAACACCGAGCGACAGAGCTACCTTGAGCGAATTAAAAAAAAAAGAAAAAGTTTTCCTCCAGTTCGAGCGAATTTGAATTCGTCTCGGCTCGATCGACTTCCTCTCGCATCTTCGGAGTAAATACGGTGAGCTTTCTTCATCCAGTTCTTTTCCGCCATCGTCGCCGAGCTGCTGACCGTCGATGTTGACCGCACATATCGCCGTCTAAAAATGCAGTATGCGCTTTACTTCTTCGCGCTTGAAAATAGCCCGGACGTGGCGCGATGAGCTCTCTTCTCGCTGCGAGATCCGGGGGTGGCAGTAAAAGACGCCCGAGAAGGCCGAATTTGCATCACGCGGAGCTATCGGAGTATCCTCGAGGAGATGCAATTGCGTTCGAGCACAACTGCCCTTTCAATTTAGCCAGCAAGTAACTATTTGACGGTGTAGACCGATGTGAATCTCCTCGGAGATTACTGTAACTTACAAACACCTCAATAAATTGTAACCGACTATAAATATTATTATCATCGATTTGCGTCACATACCTCGCTTGAGCTGTTGGGTTGCCTCTCCGATTTCTAAAAATGATTTTCACAAATTATGCGAATTAAATATGAATAAATAGAAACACACGAGTTTCACCTCGACAAGTCGCATTTGCGTAATATTGTTTTCCAAGCGACTTGGGACATTGAATTTATCGCATCTCGAGCATCGCGGACGCAAGCTGTAACGGAGTAAAAAAAATTCGTGACAAATTCGCAACGAAAATTCGATGTCGCCGATGTTTCGGCTGCGATGCCGTACCTGCGCTCGGGACTCGGATTGAATGCAATATCCGTTCGGCGAAACACGCTTTCGCTACTGGGAACGAGCGTTTCCTAGGTGAAAATCGACGGGCCGCTTCGTCGCCGCGTGGCAAAACGCGCGCGATAGAACGAGAGACCGAAATCCAAAATAAATTGGCGGCAGCTGTTGCCGCCGCGTTTTGCGTTTGCGTTAGTGTCAGCATCAGTGTCCGCAACGCCGGGCGACGGAGTGGGTAAAGCCATCGCTTGCTATTACAGCGTCCGCCGCATCTTCCCTCTCCCTCCCTCTCTCGATCTCTTTCTGGTTCCGACATTTAGCTACTACGTAGCTATACCACGCTTATATACGTATATATACGTGTAAAAAGCAAGCATCGCTGCACTCTATAATAATCAGTGTGTATATCTGCTATTACCTCTAGGTTCTCGGCTATACATTAACGTTCACGGCTATACATCTCGTCTACTTTGCCGGTTGTTTTGGTTGCCCAATCGAGAATATTTCACTCTCCTCTTTCGTTCCCCTCGCCGCGTCTTCGTCGTCCACTTCTCTCGCGCTCCTATCTCGTTTCCACCTGACTTTTAGCTCCCTTCTTGTTTCGCTTCTTTTGTCTTCTCGTTTGTATCTTCGCTCGGTTTTTCTTTTTGTTTTCCTTTATTTTTATTTTTTTTTGTTTTCTTCTTCACTTCGACCGTATCTTTTTGCGTGTGTTTCGGACGAGACCGTTCCTCGACGGCGGATGGGGTTGATGTAGCCGGCGCGGCGAGAGCGCGAGACGAGGGAGCTCGAGAGGAGCAGAAGCAAAACGGAAATAGACGGCCGTTCGCGAGCGCGCCACTCTCTTCCGCGTTCCAATAATCATCACCGTCCTCGCGGGCCTTCTTCTTCTTCTCTTGTTTCTTCTTCTTCTTCCTCCTCTTCGCCACTCGCGAATTCGAGTTCTGCAAATTTCGCTGGTCAGAAAAGCGGCGGCGGCCTTTTGTTGTAGTCGTCACAGAGTGGGCATTGAGCATTGATATGTCGTGGAGGCGGTTTCTCGAAAAATGTCACTGACGTCCGTGTGTATTTATATATTCGTTGCATCCCGCGACAGAATTGTCCGCGAGACTCTAGACTCGTCAGATTCGCAGGTTCGAGTCTGTCTGTAAGGCTAAATCTATTAGCGATCGGAATCGGTTCAATCTCTGTTTCCATGCCCTCGCACCTTCGTATGATCCTTTTAAATTCAATTTATCAGTCGATTCAATCCCATTTGATATATTTTATTATCCATTTTTAATGAAATATTGTGAAAAAAAATTACAAAATCCAAATTAGCTAAAAATTCACATTGTCGTTGTTAAAAAAATTGGCACGACATGCCCTTGCGAAGTGCGCAAAACAAAATCGTTTAGTTTGATCACAAGATTGGGATGTACAAAGCTATGTTATAAAATGAAGTGTTATCTTCCTAGTTTCCTAGCTATAAATATTGATGACTCTTGAAGCTATTTGCTCGAAGAGTGAATGATCTAATTATCGATCATAATCGACTAGGATAAAAGGAAAAATGTCCGTGGAGTGCTTGCGAATGCTTCGATACTCGTTCGTACCTCGGAGAATACTTTCCAACGCACACAGAGCGTTGTGCGACGAGCAGAGTACACGTATATGTATGTAAAGAATATAGAACAGTATCTTGGGTAGGCGACCAGCAGCCTCCTACACGACCGAGCCAACTTGCTCTCGGGCCGTTATCCCTCCGTCTGTGAGAGAAACACGCCGTCTCTCCCTCGTCCCCTTTGCGTTATGGCCCTTAACAAGCCTGGCCAACCAGCCAACCATCGTAGAAGCCAGCCAGCCTGGCGCCTGTTTTCGGGCGTGAAAGCGGAACACGCCGCGTCGTTTCCGGAATCGCCGGCGTTGTACTTCAACGTTCCTACATCGTTCGCTTCTGCATCTTTTCCTCCCGCCATGCGCTGCCCCGCCGACGCGGCGAGATAACATCCCTCGGATATCGAAGATTTATTATCGGTACTAGCTAATCGAATCACGATGCGACTAGAGGTTGACAAAAAGAGGTGTTGGTAGGCAAAACCATATTCTCCTTGGGTCTCCGATGCTTTTTTTTTCAACACTCTCTCGGCATAGATAGGAGTTGATATCGTGTGCGCGGTCGCGTGCATGCGCTTTGATACGCACGGTGCACCGCAAGTAGCGGCTCGACTCGGTGCGACGACCGAGTACTCGCCGGTGCGCCCAGTTCGTGCTGGAAACGAGTGACGACGAGAAACGACCGAGCTTCTAACATGCGATACATGCGAGCCTAGGTCCGGGTGTACAGCGCCGGGAACATAACACAGCCGCGACCGCTGTCGTATCAACCGGCATTCCGTGCACTTTCAATGCTTTTCTCAGGGACCTTTTACGAGCCCGGGAATCGGTGGGACGAAGATGGAAGGCGCGCTTTGCTATTCCACGTGTGTTGCCACCGGAGAGAGGGCCATTCGCGTGCGCTGCATATGTTCACCGGAACGCAGCGAGTTCGACGTGCCGGGATCTTTCGTTTTGACCGTATGATTGTCCTTACTCGCGCGAAGGCTCGCTCTTTCGGGGCATTCGATTCTCTCGAGCATCGCGCGATAAAGAAACTGGGATGTAGGTTGCCAGAATTTTTGCGTCAAGCAAGACATTGGGGCGAACATTTCGAAGTCGAAGGGATACAGTTCGGCCAAACGCGAGTACGGAAGAGTATTGGAACGCTTCTGAGTTGAATGATATTCGGATCAAAATCAAGTATATCGGAGGCGGATTTTGATCTCATTGAGAAGTGTTTGAAACTCTCCTAGAATCGCACGTTCGCTCCGGAAAAAGAGCTACACTTCCAAAGCTGCCGCGAGAATGTTGCGCTGACTAAAGGATTGTGCGCGTTGATTGTTGCAGAACGAAAAGCTGGAGGTGAAACAGAAATGGGCCTCGCGGCTGCTCGGCAAGCTGAGGAAGGACATAACGCAGGAGTACCGAGAAGATTTTGTCTTGAGTATAACGGGAAAGAGGCCAGCTATGTGTGTCCTAAGCAATCCTGATCAAAAGGGCAAAATGCGGAGGATCGATTGTCTACGCCAAGCCGATAAGGTTGGTACCGAAATGCTCCGAAATCTCGCTGCTTCGTCGACGATCCTTCAAAAAAATTGTTCTTCAATCATTTGAGGAACAACTTTTTAATATGAATGTATAATTATAACAATAATAATATAATAATAATATTCTTTGATTAATATATATATTATTGTTTTTCAAATATTTTCTAACACCGCCTCTGAAAATTCAAGGTCTGGAGATTGGACCTCGTCATGGTGATCCTATTCAAGGCAATTCCACTGGAGTCGACGGATGGGGAGCGGCTCGAGAAAACAGCGGAATGTGCGCAACCCGGTTTGTGCGTAAATCCCTATCACATCAACGTATCCGTCCGGGAGCTCGATCTCTACCTCGCCAACTTCATAACGAGTCACGGTAAGCCGTTTGATTAACAAGACAAAAAGAATCATTCCTCTAAAAGATTTCCATGACAACGAATGACCGTGTCGAATTGATCGAACACGAACTACCGGTCGCGCAATGATTCGACGTCTTGCGTGTGAGTATCCCGAGCCTCTTGCCGCTTCGAGCCCTTCTTTACCACTCTTCGTCCTTTTTTTTTTTTTTCTTGTCGTATTCTTCTTCACTCGCGACACTATATGCTTGCGTATGTAACCCCGTCGAACGGACACCGAAACACTCGTACGAGCGCGAATACCGCTGTAAAGTTAATAGCGCTCGGGGCTCTCTCGGGGCGTCGCGGGTCGGCCGTCGCGCGTTTTCCTTCCATCCTTTTCTCCTTCTGAATTCTGAACTATAGCGCGCGACGCCAACCTGAACGCGGAGGACGGAAAATCCACAGGCTATAACCAACCAGCGTCAACGACTGAAAGCACACTCTCTCATTCATTCTCACATCTCTCTCTCTCTCTCTCTTTTGCTCTCTGGGCGTTCATTCAACGCTCTCTTCCGCAGCCACCGACGCTCCTCGTGCGCGCTACTCACTTTCCACTCTCGGGCTTCGATTCAAAGTTTCTCGGTGACTGTTGCCAATTTCTCCTGTACAGAAAATCCTCGACCCCATGACTATAATACTCGCGCTACTCGCCGCTACCACAATCCGAATGGGTATATCCGTCCACGGTGAATCTCGCGAAACGGCCTTTCGCGATCCCGCGGATTCAACGAACTTCGCGCTCTTCGCGAAGTCTCGAGTCACAATGGAATCGGGCGGGGGTTATCGCGTTACCTTTCAAAGAACATGCCACCGGTTTCTTCGCGAAGCTTCGGCGAAGTTGCGGAGTTCGGTTGGGGACAGGATAAAAAAATTTCGAGCTGCAGGAACTTTTCGATTAGTTGAATTCCTTGCAGCCGCTGACGAACCGAATCGTCCAGTTTTTTTTGTTTCTTTTTCACAGATTGAATATGCGCTATAAGGAACATTAACGAGAGTAGATTCGTTCTGTGCTCTGAAAAAGCATACATTGACAATTCATTGAAAATAAATTGAAACTGCAAAATAAGCCGGAAAACGGACCACCAGCTCTTCAGTTTCCTTTCTAAGAAGTAAAATGTGAATGGTACGGTTGCGATTTTCGAATAATCAAGCGTTATGAAGAATCATCCAGAAAACTATATCGTCGAGCAAGCGAGATTTGTCAGTGAAAAGAATTTTTTCTCATTCGTTTTGCGGCTGTCCGTTCGACAAGCGATATTTCGCTCGCGGTGTTTTTTTCGAGAGGGAAAAATGGTTTGCACTGACAAACTTTTAGTTCTCTGCGCTCATTGTTCGCCAACTCATAGATTCGTTTCCATCGAGCGGATATATTCTCGATAATCAATTGTAGGGGAGAGCGGGGCAAAATGGTATTCACGCACAATGGGACCAGGGCAGAATGGTATTGGGGCAAAATGGCACAGCAAAAAAATCTACTTGGATGGGACTTTCTCTTGTCCCATTTTGCCCTAATTCCAGCATACTGGGGCCTTTATTTGACTATTTCTAACCATTTTGCCCCGGTATGCCAATTTGCCCCGCTCGTCCCTACTCGAAACCAAATATATTTCATAAACTTCTCGCAACGATACAATCGATACGTCTTTCTTTGCCAATGTCGCCTCGGCAATTAATAAAAATGAATGATAAACGTCGACGCGCGACTTATTCGTGGGACATTTCGATCGGAATACAATTGACGATTCAACAGGGTGTCGCTCGACAGCAGGAATTTCCTCCCATAGTCTCGTTCGACGAGCTGGCAGTACGAGAAACACGCTTTATTCCCCTCATCAATGAACTTATACGCTACCCGCTTGTACGAAAGCCGGTGACTACTGTCCCGTGGCCCAATGTGCACAGCTTGGCAGCCTCGTTTCTACTGTTTACCATCGGGCGGACCAGCTCGGCGACGCCTTCTCCCCGCTATGCTTGCGCTTGCTTGACGCAAAAATTGGCCGGGCCTACCGCACTATACCACCGACTGCTACTACTACTACCACCACTACGAGCAAGTCGAATAGAAAGAAGAAAAAAAAAAAAAAAAAAAACGGTGACGCTGCCAAGACATGGGGTAGGTTAGGCATTCACTCTCGTTCTCTTTCTTGATCCCTCCAGATCTAGCTGTGCAAGTCCCCCTCCTCGTGTTTTGGAATGTGGAGGCGGCAATTCGCCAGTGATTGACGATTCGCACGAAACGCCACACGAAATACGAACGCGAGGAAGTAAAAATATTCACGAGACAATAACTGTCGATTGAATCGTCTTATTACCGTAGCTAAATTCTCATTGCCTATCCGACGAATGAGAAGCAGCCGTGCGGAAATATTCGACGTTCTCAATGCTTTACAGTGGATTTAGTATGGACAATTGAATTTGAATATTCATGAATATTCAAATAATCGAAGAGTAATGAATATTCGTAAATAATCGAGTCATTAACAATCGCAAATTACGAATATTCATGCAATTTTTCGAATAATACAAAATGAATGAATATTCGGGGGATCTTTGAATAATGCGGAATTTTGGATTATCGGTGTTATTTGAATTTACGGATGTTCAATTCATCCGAAGGTGGATTCGCGCGTACCCGATGAGAAGTTAATTTGTTATTGCCGTCCGATTAATATCGGCTTCTAAACATTTATCCGAATACTTGTCCAATCTTCGCGTGAAAGCTGGGCTCGAAGTCGAATCTCTTCGAGTTTCGAATACTTTTTGTTTCATACTTTAATTTTCATTTATTTATTCACTTTCCACTTTCCGCACCATCGCTTTCTTTCTTTGGCTCTCGACCTTCCCATTCACGCGTCGGCATTCAGTAGCAAGAAGCTCAGGTATTTCCCGCTCGGAATCTCTGCCGGGCTTGCTTATTTAACGTAAGAGAAAAAAAGAATTATTTACAACCTCGTAGCTCGTTTCGTCTGCCCGCGCATTCTGGAATTACACGCGCAACAGTCGTCGCGCTCGACACTCCGGAGTTCTTTCGCTCGACCGAGCTCCAACGAGGGGGGGTTTATATTATTGTGACACGATGTATATTTTAAGAGGCGCCAAAGAATTTTCATGATGTTGATACACAGAGTGAAAACATCGTTTCGCGTATTAACGAATTCTTATTCGCCGATTCCCGAAGTACCTTCGACCGTAATTTAGCCATCGCGAATTTTCAGCTCACTTCTCACCCGGTTGGCTCGTATACGCGATTAAGTATCTATTTGGAGAAAATGAGGGGCTAAAAAAATAATTATTTCAACGACACGAATAGCGTCGACATTAACGAATTGCGGAAATGCTTTTGTTAAAGAAAATCTCACAGAATGGTATAAAAGGCTGAAAACCGTTGATCTCGCGAGCCTCTTCGCGCCCGTGTCGACGTTTCGAGCTTTCTCGAGATAGCGGGCTTCGTCGTACTCGGTTGATGAGCGTTAAAATGGTCCGTGAATTTAGAGAAGCACCTGTCCTCTCGTGCGCGCACGCGAACCAGCGCGAGCGCTCGTACAGCAAAAGCCGCCGAGAGCGAAGGAGAGACTCGCGAGGACGCACATAGAGCCCCTACAGCTCGTGAAAGCCTCGTCGTCGTCGTCGTCGTTACTTACGCAACTACCTCGACGCGATATTTAGCTCTCGGGGTGAATCCACGGAGAAGCGAGGAGGTGACTTCTGTGTAACGCACGCACTCGATCCTCCCCTCGACTCGCCTCGCGCCTCGTCTGTACCAACACTCCCGCGTTTCACGAGCGGAGAGAACGCGACGAGACTCTCTAGAGCTTTGGAGAGTCACTCGGGGTACTTTAGATTCCTCTTTCTTCGCTTACTCCGGTAACACCGAAAGGACAGCCGTGCTCGTTAGATTTCTCACCCTCGTAAAACGTTTTGTCACCTCCCGGTCGCTCAACGCGTACCGATTATCGATATTGCTGATTAATGGGCTTTTTTATGCGAGACTAAAGAGTTTTATTTTTTATTGAAGATTATTTATTATATTATATATAGAATGTTATATTGTATAGATTTTTTATTACATTATATATAATATGATATTTAATTCGAAGTAGTTGGCTGTAAATAAATACTTATTAATAATATCAGTATTTTTTAGATATTGCCATACCGAGTAATCTTAAAATAAATGCTCACCGTAAGTACAAAGGTTTACATTTTGCTTCAGCTTTTTTATGAATAAACCGAAGCTGAGAAATTTTTGATAGAGCGAATCGCCCTGATCCCTTTAGATTTCAAAATAATTTAATTTTTTTTCGCGCTAACAGCTGATCAATGATTGTTTCAACATCTTTCGATACAATGTAAAGCGCATCAGTCGCTATTTATAACTCGAAATATAGTTATTTTTATATAAAAAAAAAAGGAGAAAAACGTCGCAAAAATCTCAATATAACAAATATCTTCAACTGCCGCGTAATACAATTTCTTTGCGATGCAAGAAGAGATTATTTATAGTTTGTATCGCACAAATGCGAAAGCTCTCGGGACCGACGACGAAATATCCTCGAAAATTCGTTCTCGCCTTATAACAAGAGAGATTCAGTGATCTTCGCTTGTATCTCGGTTGTATGCCGCAATTTTTCGCGAGAGAGGAAAATTCTCGAGGATACGTTTGTACCGCGAGCTCTCGGTTTGAGATTTAAGAAGATCTCGCACGGGGTCCGCGCGGAACGGCTCGTAACGGAGAGAGAAAAGAAGCTTCGAAACTGTGCTTTCGGAGCCGAAGTGAAACACCGACGAGCCATTATTCCGATGTGTGCGCGTGTGCGCGCGGGTGTTCGTGCGCGTCCACGAGTTCTCGCTCGCGCTCGACTCTATAAATAAATAGCCGACGGACATCTTGTAGCGGCCCCTCCTCGCGTCGTTTATGTTGATTTACTCTCGCGTGATCGTCATTCTGCCGTGAATATAGCTAATGCGGTTATAATATTCGTCGAATTCGTGCGACTTTTAACTAGTCGCAGCCTCTCCCGTCGCGACACTACGCTGTAGGCCACTATTTCGCTTTTTGTAAATTAACACATGCGCGACGCGTGCGTGTGTCCGCAATGCATCCCGGCGTGTATCTAATATGTTTCGCACTAATGGTAGCTGGTACGGAGCTCCACTCATATATTGTGTTCCTCTTGGCAGACGACTCGTGGACTTGAAAATTTGGGAAAACCATTTTTCTTGGTTTTTTTTTTGTCATTTGTATGTTTTTTTTCTCACTGCGTTGATACTATTATTATGCAAAATCAATCTTCGCAGCGCCTCCTGAAATATGCCTGAATTTTTCACATTTTAATCCCATCGAAAAGTGCTTGTAAATTCTCTTTGAATCCCGCGCGACCGTGACCAAAGTCAGATTGCACGTTAGTAGTACACCTTAGTGTGTCCGGATACTTTTCGGTACTCACAGTTTGTAGTTTGGATGCTAAAGCGCTTTCCGATAGTTTGAACTCGTTCTTTATCGAGTCTTTTTTGGCATTTTTCGTTCGCGCTTCAAGTGGTAAAATGCGTTTTCATATTTTAATATCGTACTTGGTACGAAAATGCAAAAGTACTCGAAGCACCGAATGTTCTTTGTACTTTGTACGTTTTTCGGTACTTCGCCCAGATCCGGTCTCTTCTTCGTTTAGCTCTCGTGTGTCCTCGTAGCTGTTATTGGCCTCCGACTCTCCCTCACAGTCTGACACTCGCGGCTCTCATTGCGTGGCCTACGAGAGACGCGAGGCACGCAAACAACCCCCTTGTCCCTCGGACCCTCCGTATCGTCCCCCCGCGACACCGTCGTTGATTCTCTATAGCCTCGCTTCTTCTCTCGTCGCGTGTATTTCGGTGATACCGTTGCGCAATCGAATTATTTGACTGAAATATCCTTAACCCCCCCCCTCACCCCCAAGGTACATCCTGTATTACAATGGACGAATTAGTGGCGAGAAGCCTTGTCTTGTTTCCATGTCCATTTTTCGGGCTCGACCGAATTGTCGACGCCAACGGATAATTGATCGAGGAAGAGAGAAACGCCAAGGAATTCGCGCTTCCTTTCGCGGAGGCCTCGAAATACGGGCAATCAATGCCACAAATGAATATAGGCCACCGGAACGCCTATTATCTCTTTCCTAAAGTAATTTTCTCATCGGAGCGCGAATAAGTAAAAAAAAGAAAAGAAAAAGAGGCACAGAATGGACTTACAAAGTGGTTATTTTAAGTGGAAAAAGAAAAATCTTCGCCCGACCTCGGTAGTACGACCTCTGCTCCGAGTTCCGGTGACGAAGGAAACTCGGGGGTGGCGAGACGGAACGGAAAGAACTATTCGTTTCTCGCACCAGCGGTGGCGGAGCAGACTGCGGTTTTCTCCTAGCTTCGTCGTTGAAACTTTTCAAATTGGCGAGCCACGAGAGTCCCTCCGCCTCGCCGCCCCGCCGGTCGTACCAAGCCTGTATATGCATCGTTATACCGCGATCTCTCTACATATAGCCGAAGATATATAGGAAAAGTGTGAGAAGACTCGAGCGCTCTCGCGAGCGTTGGAATCACCCTTCGCTACTCGCTCGTCGCGCGTCCTCTTTTCGGCAATTCCCTCCGCGGACTCAGCCGTGCTCTCGGCTTTTTGCGCACGTGCGCGTCTGTCCATGAATATATGTGATATTTCTTCGTTACGCGAGGATCGCGTATGCACACTGCGACACGACGACGAGCTCGTTGTTGAGGAAAGGGCGGGAGAAAATCCGATAGAAAGTTCGTCACCGTTCCGTACTTCCGGCTCGGTTACAAAGACGCATATATGCTACTTACATATGTATAGATTTGTACATAATATGTATATGTATGTATAGATATATATATATCTATATAGACCGTAGGTAAGACAAAGCTTTTCGCTTCTTGCCGCTGCGCGCATTTAACGCCAAAATCCGTACTCTTTTGCTTTCAGAAGTTCTAAATGGAATCTGCAACGCTAACAAGGAAGAGGAGAGGCGGCGAAAAGGTATTTTTTTCTCTTTCACATACTACTGTTACACATTTCATCTACACATGGAATGATGAAATAAAAGTTATGGATTACCAAGAAAAAAAATTGAAAAATACGAATATCAAATTTTTTTTCTTCTAAATACAAAATGAATGCAGTGAAAGTTCGCGGAGTGTCTCGAAGGACACTTCAACGAAGAAAATCCTTCGCGACAATCGAATGGTCGAGTGAATTTAGATCCGTAACTTTGATTTTTCTACGGCGTAGTCGCTAAGCCTCGTCGCGAATCGGCGAGGAAGAGGAACGGAACAAGGGTCGATAATCGATCGAATCGATACGGAAACGAAAAGAAATAAGTAGAAAGAAAAAAGCGAAAATTATCGATTGGGTTTGTTCCCAGGTGCAGGATACCACGAACTGTATAACGGTGTCGTCTGCAACGACACGATCCTCGCGACCGGTGTCTTCAGCTCGAAGGAGCTCTGGATGCTTTCAAAAGGTACGACGAGAAATAATTGAATACAACTCTTTGTCTATTATTTTTTTTTTCTTCTTCTTTTTTATCATCGATGAAACGGCAAACAGGCACGCACGCATACGCATTAGTGACGACATATTTTATTATTATTTTTATCTCTCTTCATTCGATGATACGAGATACACGAGAGTGGTGCCGGTATTAGTGTACGATGTTTGATTTGTATAATAATACACGAGTCGACGCGACGACGACGGTTTTCTCAATTCTTCATACTCGACTCTTTGTCTCTACGCGACGCGAGGAATCTCGGACGAACTTCTTCTTCTATCCACTTTACTGTAGCAATTCGGTTGTTCCAACCCACGGAGGATGCTTTCGAAAGGTAATTAATTAACGCTCCCGAATACCTTTTGAAAGCATCCTTTTATACTGTTATTATATTAGTGTCTATGCAAGTTCTCGTTTAAGTCATACCGACACTCGTCGCAGTTGTCGTCGTCGTTATACAGTGAACAGAGCGGAGAAAAAAAAATAATCAAATGCTCAGTGTTTCGGAAATGGAAAAAAAACCGGTGCATACATATTTCGCCACCGAAACAGGCCGAACTTTCCCTCGGGATAAAAGTTAATTACATCGAAAAGTTTTCGAATTACAAGCAGTTAAAATTCAGCGAATGGGAACCTCGTTAGAGCGGCCTCGTTTGCTGTGAACTTGATATGCCCGGTAACTCGAAAGCCAAAGTAATCTGATTTTTTTTACTCGGAAGTCAACACTTTTGCAAGTTTCAATTGCGAATATTGTCCCTAAACTTTTTACTCGATTTTTGAGGTTTCTATTGTTTGTTGTAGTTTTCGATGAATTTACACCGAAAAAAAAAGTGTCGTTGTTCTTGCTATAAACAATATTTTCCAGACGGCACGTCTATGTTCTATAGTTACGGTAATGCCGTTGGATAATAATGATAAATATAACTATAATTCAACGAATCGGATCTCTTTCAATAGCAACTGTATACATAGACGTGCCCTCAGAGAATAATTCAGTATAGTGAAAATAACGATATCTTTCTCTCAGTGTATTCACATAGATTGTCGTTTTTGCAGTTATTAGTGAGGCGGGAGTCCAAAAACGATTTAAAATCCCTCAATGAAAAAAAAAAGATTCTTCCGTTCATAAAATCAGATGGATCTCTTTCCAGTTGCCTGAAAATTTCCCAGGGATGGTCTATTAATCTGGAAAAACGGGTAACTTTTTAAACTTATTTCAAGAAAGTTGTGATACGATTTTTTTTAAATCTCGTCGGATCTTTTTAAATCGAAATCTAAATCAAAATTTTCAAGTTTAAATACATTCAAATATCTGCCTCGGCGTTTTGTGTAACTCCGTGAATGTTTGGACTGTCGCCGTAATCTTTTGAAAGCCTATGCTTGAATCACGAATCTTTGAGAAAAAAAAGATGCGCAAGAACTATTGAAAAAATGTTCCTAGCCTTGAATCGTTTCAAATGGAGTAGTGAGCCATGAGAAAAAAAATTGCGTACAACTCGTACACGGGTTCGCACGCAGTAGACGCAACGTCGACGAACGCAAGTGCGCTCGCCGAGAAGTAGCGAAATCTCGGTTTCGTCGTCTCTCTCGCTCTCTCTCTACTCGTCCCTCATCTTCTCCTTCTCTCGATCATCCCAGTGCAGCAGCAGCAACGGCAGCGGTAGTCGCAGCAGTAGATTAGTATGCAACCCGGGCGTATTAATAGAAGCCGAACAATGCTCACGGCCTCACACTGGTTCGTGTTCGTTCGTAGCGAGGAAAAGGGAGATCTCGAATCGAGCTTTCTCGCTCGTTCTTTCACTCGGCTATTCGAGCCACGGGCCGCGTCGGGGACTGCAACACCAGCGATTTTCGAATCGCAACGCGTCCTCTTTCTTCTCGTCTCTTTCTCTTATCTCTTCGCGAATTGAGGATGAGAAAGAAGCAGAAGAAGAAGAAGAATGAAGAAAAATGTAGGAAAGAGTAGACGAAGCTGAAGCGTGACCAATGATTTTTCTCGCGGGACGCTTGCGAGAACGCCCGATCGCACGATTCGCGGAGGGAAGAGACACGCCGAATCAAGACCAAATAGGGAATAAGACAGAAGTAAAGGATGAGAGATGGGGAAAGGAAGGAAAAAAAAATGAAATAAAATAAAACGAGGGCGAAGGAAGGCGGGACTGTGCGCGAAGCGAAATCAAGATCGTGCTTGGAAAACCGGAGTTTCTTTTCATGCTTCGACTAGACGCCTCTCGCTCTCTCCCCATTTCTTCCGAATTCTCCGAAACTCCGGACCGATCGCGAGAGTAACCGCCCGAGTGTCTCTAACTTCTCGGCGATGCTATTTATGCACTTTTTTTTCTCCTCTGCGCAAGTCTCCGTGTCTACGAAGGAAAGAAATTTGCACAAGGGTACGCGTTGCGGAAAAAAATTGCAATGACAAGAAGATATTTCGAAAAATCCCGTCGCCGAGCCGAGGGAAAGAACGGAATGAAAAAAAGAGGGGGAGGGAAGGGTTGCGAGGACGGCAGAGAATTGGGGCGACATAGAGCAGCGACCGGGACGCGATATGGCGAGAAGAGAAAGAGCGCGGGGGGTTGAAAGAGGGATAAAAACATCTCGTTCCCCACCGGTGCACCGCCCGGTGTCCCCGGCTTGTGCAGACTTTTTTTTTCATCCTCGTCCTCGACAATGCTTCACGCTGCTCCAGCACCACGTCCAACGCCAACCCCTCTCTCGCCACAGTCATTTATGCGACTCTTGCATAGACAGCGTTTTTCAATTTTTTCCTTTTTTTTTTTTTTTTTGTTCATAGTTTCTTTTTTCTTTTTTTTTTTTCGTTCAACTCCCCTTTCTAGCTCGTTGCCTGGATCTATTCGTCCATCTACTATTTCATACCGCACGGTGAAGTTCACTCGGCCGAGTCCCCGAATCGCCAGGAGGCCCCGTGAGGTTTGCGAGAATTTCGGCTCGTCGCGACGGAAGAATGAGATATGTCAGTTCCACATGCCACATACGAAATTGGGGAATTGCAAAGAATGAGCATGCACCGGACGCGAATTGCGCGGCTCAGTATCGACAAAAAGAGTCCCGCTAAAAAAAAATGCTCCGGGGCCTTTTCGTTGCGTTTCATTTGTTGAAGCTGTTTTTGCGCCCGGAAAATATTCCATCGTCAAAAGTTTCAATTTACTTTAAACTAATTCGTTGAAAACTTCTTGGTATTATCATCGTGCGAACTTAATCTTCTCGTAACATTCTGTGCGGTTGATTTGTTTTCTAGATTTTTTTGGAATCTATGGGGTGAAAGAAATAGTACATTCATTGTACAATAGCGGATGAAAAATGTACGTACTTCAACAATCAAGCCGAAGGAAATTATTGAATTTAAACACCTATTTTATATGAATACAAATTTTAGTAAAAGCAAATTATTCAAAGTATGTCTACGGCTTTTGATAAATCGATTATTGATTTTCGGATTTGCAGATTAAAACCTTCCGTAAAAGCACATGAATTATTCGGCAAACCTTCTTCACATATTATGTCTTGGCACAGCAATAATAGTACATCGAGATACGTGAGCGAAACATTTTTTCAGCTGAGAAAATAGTTTTCCGGCGAGTATCGTACAAAATTTTATTCGACAAAGTGCGCACCGAGTAAAATAAAAATATATATATTTATTTTTATGCTCGAATATATATATTTATTTTCAAATATATATTTTTTAAATATTTTTTTAATACTGGCAATTTGTTACCGACAAATGGGTGTTTCTTTTTACCGTGGAAGTTGCGCAAACTTTGAAATTCGAATACATAACGTCAAGTCGTATGTATGAGCGTATGAAAATCGCGGAAAATTGTGTGCGAAGCGTATACTCGGAGAATCACGGCCGAATTGAAGTGAGAGTTAGCGAGAAAGAGAGTGTGGAGAGGACGGAGCGTGGACGAGTAGAGGAGAACGCCGAATTGATCGTTCCCAAGAGAAGAGGCGCGGGGTTGTGCTCGGCCCGATGGGCCGCGTCGTGTCTGAGCACTCCCGTCCGTATTCACTTCACGTACCCGTACCTGCCTGCCTAACCGAATGCTCCGCGCTTTCCCGCTTCCCATCCAGTCCATCGTGCCGCGTTCACTCGACCGATCGAAGTAGTCCAACTCGAAACGTCGTTTGAATCTCCATGCGACCGTGTCTCGTTCGTTTCCTTCTTTACTTTTTATTTCTTTATTCTACTCCTCTCCACTCCGCTCCTCTCATTTACTCTTCTTATTTTTTTCTTCATTTCTTCTCTTGCTCGTACTATTTCCCTCGCGTCGTTGCACACTCGCGTACTCGATCGATCACTCGATTGACTTCGCGGAGAGTGTCCCGAACGAGACTAGACTCGAATTAAATAACGCAGCCCGTAGTTAGAGCCGGAGCGAGCGACTGTCCGATTCTTCGCTCGTTCCGCATCGACGAAGCGATCGAATAAATAAAAATCCGAGGCACCGCTCTCTTCTCGTATGCATTAAATGCAAAAGAAAGAACTTACTACGAAAATCGAATTCTCGAGAATTTTGTCATACTCGTATTCTATCACGATTACCTTGTTTATGATATATATTGTTTTTTTTTTGTTTGTTCTACGTCGCATATTATACGTGTATGTGTTTGCGTTCGAATGCGTCTCGTTTCAGCGTCCATACTGCATGACCTCAGCGACATGCAGCCTCAAATAAACGCGATCAAAATAGAGCACCCGCCGTACTACTGCAGCAGCTACACCCCTCCATCCGCAGCCTCGGCCGCGGATCACGCTCAGCCCGCGGCTAGCTTCAGTAAGTTTCAAAATCACTATACGTTCTATCTTAGCTCTCCCGTACGTCTCTTCTTTTTCTGTATATATCCAGCGGCGGCCGAAGCGATAGAAGCGCCGAAACTCCTTTCCTTCAATCTCCTTTCGCTTCCTTTCCTGATGAAATCTTCCGAGGGCCTTCCCTTCGTGTTCGCCGCCCTCCCGTCGCATCCCCTCCCGGTATCTCCCGGGAGATTCGCCGCTTTATCAGATCCGACGAGACTTCCTCTCTCGAAGCAGAGATTTTTCCATCGTCTGGAAATTCTTCGAGTGGAAAAAAGGAAGAACCTTGTATTCCGTGTCACGAACGGATGAAAAAAAAGCGATCCTCTGTTCCGTTATGTTTTTATTTTACATAATATTCATTACAATAGAGATATTATCAAAAATTGCAATTTCATTGGTATAATAATAATAATAATAATAATAATAATAATAATAATAATAATAATAATAATAATAATAATAATAATAATAATAATAAATAATAATATTATAATTTAATTGGTAATATTGAATATTACAATTGATAGAAAAAAGTTGCCGCACCAACGTTTAAACAATTTTTATCGAACTTCGTTTTTGACCTTTGCTAACTTTTTTTATGAAAATAAATAAAATTATTGTACAACAATTTTTTTTTGTAAACTATTTTTTCTATAAATTCTGAATAACATTGTGATGCATCGTCAATGATTGTGCAGGTCCGCCGCCAGTGCACCAGCTCATAAGAAACGACAAGACTGAAAAGGCACCGACGGTTTCGGTCTCGAGCGCCCCGACCTTCTCCCCCGTCCTCAGGCCCGAGGATGGCCATCGCGGAATGGACTCGCCTCACTCGCAAACGGGTATGTTCTCTTCGAATTTTGCGGATAAACAAAGGAAAAAGAAAAGTATCTTAACGCACTTGTTTAGTCGACAAAATGAATTCGAGGCGGAAAAATCTTCGATCACTTGGGAGTTTCGTGAATTTTGTTTCATTCATTTGCCGAAACAAGAAAACAGTCGGTTCGTCCACACAGTCAACATTGATTATATTGGCTCGTCGAACTCTGCGCCGATTGACCGACGTTCTACCGTCTGAAACACACACAATTGTCATTAACACGATTTCCCCTCCGATGTTTTTCTTTAGTTCTCTCGTAATCTTACACATCTGTCTTCATTCGTATGCTTACAATAATCGTAATAATTCTCAACTAACAAACATCTAACATCGATAATATATTATAACGATAATATAAATACTATTAATAACCACGAGAATTGCAGTATCGATAACACGTTTTAAATGATAAAACACGATACTCTTATTGTACCTATGTGAAAATAATCTCGACGTGCTTACGTATTTGTCCGTCTCGAGCGACGAAGTAATATCTCGAAATCGAAAGAAAACAACAAAAAAACATAACGTACAAGCAAACAATGTCCAGTGTGCGATAGACCCATTCTGAGCTCATCCAGCCATCATCGTAAGTACCGTAATCAATCTGCGGCGTGCTACTGCGAACGTTATTCTAAAAGAAAGACCGAAAAAAAATTTTTTTTTGGGGAGGAAAAGTGAAATCGAGCGTAATGCAGGCACCTTGCACCTTCGACGAAAAATCCTCGATAACGCGCCCGCGAGTTATGAATCTAGCGGCGGTGAACGATTGCTATGAGAGCGTTAAGTTCGACGTTTACCATCCACGGTGAAACGTTTCACGAGCCTCGATACAGAGAATGAGAAGAAAAGATACGAAGTAGAATCGTCTCGGGTCACGAAAAAAAAAAAAAAAAAAACACAAACAAACGAACAAAAGCCGAGGAATAAAAAACGAGAAATCAATGCATCGGAGAGTTGGACGATGGCGAAAACAACGACCCAAGACCCGACTGATGAGAATCACTAATAGCGACCATTACGCGTGATCTCTGTTTCAGTCTGAGCCCGAGCGTAGAGAGAAGCTCGCTAACTCGACCAAAAGGTACTTTGTGATTGGTTATGATGTTTATATACGTACCTCACGTGTACTTGTGCGTCGCGGTTGTAAAAGCTATCACACGCACATACGCAACTGCCACGTACTTGAATGCGACTGTACATGTATGTATATGTATTTTATCAACTATACGTTAATGTATTGTGGTTCATGGTTGAAAATTGTCTCTCGGTTAGGCTAATTAATTGTGAAAAAAAAAATCGCCGTAAATATCGTCGAGAGTTTTGATGCATAAACCTGTACGTAAAATTGAATGTACTGTTACGATGAACAATCAAATGGAAAGCATAATAAGAACTTCGTGCGATACTTTAATTTTAATAATTGACTTTGATCATGAAAGCACCTTAAATCTGATAATTCATCTCATTTATTACTGTTTTTCTTTCTATAAAGAATAAATAATTTCGTTGAAAAGGTACTTTGAAAAAAAAAAACAAAAAAAATGGATTAATTCACCGGTGATATTTGATAAATTGCTGTAATTTCACCATACCGGGGTACATTTTCTTTTTTCATCGTCATGGTGCATTACATTTGGTGTACCTTTTTATGCATAGAAACTTCAAATTTTTTCTTCTCACAGTAGATTCTCCAAATTCGCTGAAGTCTCCGATATTTTTATTCAAAGTTTATCACTCAATTTTTCGTTACTCGTCTCTTCATTTGATGTATCATTGTCTCAATTTCTTTTCGGTTGTTTACTTCGTATCGCTGTTCATGTTTATCTGTTAATTTTATTTTCTATCGCTACATCGTTCGTTTGAGATATCGACATTTTCAAAAATAATTTATTATCGAGAATTGTTTTCATTCGCTAATGAATCGTTCAACCGTGCCATGATACATTTTCGTGGAGAAGGCGAGTCGCGAGCACGACTCAACTGTGTCACTGCATCGTCACTGTACAATATATAAACTATATATATATACATATTATATGTGTATCCCCCCCTTAGCAGCACTTTTGTCTCATTTTTTTTTTTCATATATATATATATATGTGTATTACGTATATTGATATATTTATACATGTATCGAGAACGCGCCAGCGTGACGGGTAATAAAATTAGCGCGAACGAGAAAAGAGATTCAATTTTTTTTTTAGGCTCTCGTTACTTTTTCGTAGAACGCAAAACGGCGCCTCGAGACAATAGGCACGTTCAACGTACAAAAAAAAAAAAAGAAAACAAATACAAAAAAAAGAATCGAACATTTCGGTGTGATAACAAAATTCGCGCGCGCTCGTCATGGCTCTTGATATGGTATACTATTGGTAGTTGTGCTGCACTCTCTATTTCTCTCTACATATACATACTCTATATATATAATGATAATACCTACATTGGTCCACCACTTATATGGCATTGTCCTGGAACGTTAGCGGATGCTTGTCTCATGTCACGTCTCTCTCTCTATCTATCTATCTCTTCTTCTCTTAAAACGTATCATATATTATAATCTCTCTATCTATCTACTTCTCGTATACTTTTTGCATATAATACATCAATTGTCTATGGTAAAATTGTAGAAAATTTCTTTGTAAAAAAAAAAAAAAACAGAAACAGAAACAATAGAAAAAGAAAAATTGTTCGAAAAAACAGCAACAAAAAAAAAGAAAATCCCTTGTCTCTCAGCTATTGCCATCGGCTGTGATATAGTCGTACGCGCTACGGTCCACCAGGAGTATCGCCTGACGTCCGATTGCGGTATGACGATTTACCCTCTGACCTCGTCACCAACATCATCAACCCTCGAACTTCAAACTTATATCACGAAGTAACTCACATGTTTATATATTCATATATATATATACATACCCTTTATATATGATGTCAATGTCGATGTTGCATTAAGTGTGCCTAACTAGCCGCCTGCAGCTGTGTGCACGATTGTTGGCGCGATCTATCCATATTATTAATCAACGTATTGTCGAAACGACCCTCGATCGATCGCTGGAAAGATACGTTCGAGAGTGCTCGAAAAAAGAAAAAAAAAATCGACAGTAAAAAGGATCGGGCGGTCGGATCGTCCAGGACCGCATTCTGGTCATTCTCCATCAGCAAGCAGTGACGCCGGTTTTTGTATGTTTCGACGGCCCAATTGTTCGTCAAATATCCTGTTGTCACTTATTTTTTTATAGGCGCAAGGTCTATATAAACTTAACTCTGATTGATATTACCTGTAATTAGGCTGACGAAATATCAGAAAAACCGGAGTTAGGCAAAGTACCCAAAAGTACTTCAAGTATGAAGTACAATAAGTACTTAAGATACGAAGTATTTTTGGTGTTTGAAGTACTGTCCAACATTGAAAAAAATGACTTCACTGCTGAGGCGAAATGCTCGAAATGCGGCCCGAAACGTTCTGGCTGTGCGCTAATTTTTACCGTCCTTTTGGTTATTGTTCTTTTCCGAGGCATAATCGAACTTATCTTGACTGGCGACTGAAAAGCGGTCGCGAATTCCGACAGGGAAGACTCGAGAGGGATAGATACGATTAAAATTTTCATCGGCGATTGCATCGCCTTCCCTTTCGGGGAGGGCCAGTAAGTGCCGAATTTCCGTCGGGACGCGTGCCGATTCTAAGAAAACATTCTCACGTCCTCTTCGTCCGTTGAGACTATAAAAACGCGATAATCTGGGTCTAGGAAAATAGAATAAAAAAAAAATAATAATAATAATAAAGAAACAAAAAAAAACGCTCACGAGAGACACGAATATACACTTTGCGCCTATCCCTTATCGGAGCTGAAGGAGTACCCGGTAAATCGTGTGGGTATGTACAATACGAAGAAAAAACGAGACAAAAAGTAAAGTAAAAGAGGTCTAGGAAGGATCGCCGTTCTCAGGAGTGCATCGGAGAAGATAGTGTGCGTTATGTATGTATCAGGACAACGAAAAAAAAAAAAAAAAAAAAAAAAAGAAAGGAGACGACTACACATTTGTATTAATGTCTACACGTCGCAAAAAAGATAAATAGTTTACATAAATGTACTTCATTTGTAATAGAAATTGATGACTCATTGACATATCCGTTTTGCCTGTCCGTCTGGCTGGTCTGTCCGTCGCGTCGATCGGCTTTAAAGAAACAAGAGAAAAACCGCACATCGAGCATCGTCGAGTTTCACAACGGAGTGAACTTAAATTTACGATATTTAAGGGATTTTTCTCGTTGTAAGCAATTAAACTAGTGTAAAAATTGCGAAACGTGAGGGACAGCGAATAAAATCTGCTGGGGGTTGGGGACACCCACGGACAGACGGACGGGCGGCTTTTCGAATAATATACATATATATATGCATACACATATGTGTCATATATGTATATCTTGCTAAGAACTGCAGCATATTAGCTATTTTCTCTATAACATCTGTATCTATCTATCTATCTCACAACCACCTGCCCTTCGCCCGGTAAGCTAGCTGTGTCTATCTGTCTTTATTCGCTGTTTCAATTATGTCACTGTAATGTGTCTGTCTGTCCGTTCGTCTGTCTATCTATATTATCTGTCTATGTATGTTCGTTTGTCTGTCTGTCTGCCCGACCACCAACCCCCACAAAAAAAAAGAACCCTCGTCTCGATATCGTGTACCAACTCGCATTGCCTTATGGCATATTACGAAGTACCGCGAGAGAAGAAAAAAATAAGTCACATTCACCCGAGTAGAATTAAAATTTAAAAAACATTTTTTAAAGTAGTGTAATAGTTTTTTCTCCAAGTTTTTACCGAAATTGTAAATGGGACAAGAAGAGATTGTATACGATATCTGGACGCAAAAGCTGTACGCAGCGTGCACAAACACAATCCGTTTTGTTAACACTTATTATTTACCTTAAAAAGAAAAAAAACCTATCTCTTACCTCACTCTCACTGTAACACGGCCAATGCTCTGGGTATGTCGTATGCTGGATGTGGATTATACGATCGTTTTCTTTCTATTCTCCTTTTTTTTTCCTATACCAAAGAAACCTTGCAATTCAACGTTTATGCCCCGTGCGATAATTACTATGTCACTTCTATAATTCAATAAAAATGTATACTATACACAATTTGCATTAAAGATCGTAAGTAAAAAAAAACAAAAAAAATGAAAAAAATGAGGAAAAAAAAACGTATTTTCGTTTGCTAGGTCTGAGCAATGAAAATGCGTATTTTCTGATTTTGGTCAGCGCGAATGTACATTTGCGTATTTTATATAAATACCTATAAAGTTGTTGCGATGTTGGTGTTGTTGTTTACTATACTATATATATATGAACATATATATAATGATCATTGTTAATGTTGATGTTGTCGTTACCATTGATGTTTCTTGATGTGTTGTTTAATCGTTGTTTACCTTGCTGTTTGATGTTTGTCGTTGCACCGTACATGTAAATATATATATGTATGCATATACATTACGATCATGCATATATGATATATACATGTATAACTTTCAGCCAGCCAGCCTCACGCTTGGAAGTGCCTTATCTATTATACTATACTCAAAAATTTATAGTGTCATACCTATTACATACTAATTGTATATTTATATATATATTATATAATCCAAACGCCATAATCGCCGTGACGCTGTTACCAACTTAACCACCGTCAACCCTCTTTAACAAATTAATCAATTTTTCCGGTCCGTCATCATTTTCACGCACGAATTTCGGTCGCAGACTTGATTTTCCTCAATTTTTCAGCTTACGTCAATTTTTATTACACTGTTCTTTCAACCTTGATTTTATATTGTCTCTTTTTCTTAATCTTTATTATTATAATTATTTCCTTTTCTCGCGCTAGGAGAAACATTATTGTTCGCAATGGCAACGCGAACGACTCGTTTTACACGAGGGGGGTGGACGAAGGTGGTTGAGTGGTCGATGAAAGCGCGGTTGTTGGCTGAATTTTTTAGCCGATAATTTCGGCACGCATTGTTTCAGGTCTACACTCGCCGCACGAGGGCCTCGCCAGCGGTTCCGGTCAGAGTATGTCCGGACTAGCTTACTACCAACCCGAGCATCCCGTATCGGCGGGTGTTGTCAAGTATCCTGAGAACGGCCACGACACACTGTCGGACTTTGTGACTTTCGTGTGCCAGGAGGCCGAGAACACTCAGCAACTACCCCAGGTAGCTTCCGGGCCCCGTAAGATCCGCCAAAGTGTCGCGCTACTCCCGTATCTTTATATCAACCAAACCAGTAACTTTCTTTTCCCCTCGTAGATATCGCTTTTTTTTACATTTATATTCGGTAAAGTAAACGGCCTGTTTCTTGAACTATTTTTTCTTAAACGTTTCACCGGTTGTGATAAGCATTTTTTTGCAACGCGCGCATGAGAAGTACTACTTTACGTGCCTGCCGAGAGTGGCGCAAGCCGTTCTGTAGCGGCAGGACGCATGCGCACATCAGCTCAAGCACTAACTGCTCGCACGCATCCGCCGGAAGCGTGCGAGAATTCAGTACTTCGGTCAATTACGATTTAAATTCGTAATTTTAGTCTCAGCATCCCTGAGTTCTTTAGTGCTCTCGTGACATTGCCGACAATTCGCATTAGCGGATGCTCCGCTTCGAATCTCATATTTCACCGTTGATGTTGACCGCATTTTCAATTTTTGTTCCATATTAGTCCCGTTTACTTAGTATAGTGTAGTAATTAAAAAAAAACATTCCTCCTGGCTGATATTATATGGCGACTGGCGCGACACTTGACGCGGCGAAATCCGGCCTGCAACCGTCGTGTTCCAGTCACCCTAGGCTAAACCGGAAGATATGAAAAATCCAAGCTCGAGAATTATTTACCGTTCGGAATGTATCGCGAGAAAATGAAACGCGACCATGAGACAACGATAGAACGTTGACGAGAAGTAGAAAAGAAGAAAAAAGAAAGGCGAGAAACTGTAACGCGCTCGCGATTCAAGCGAGAGAAGTATAAAAGCATGCCCGGGGTGGATGGATCGCGTGCACGCGGGTCGATCGATGATCGGTGGTATGCGATTTTGCAGGCACAACTCGCCGGACAACGCGCTGGGGTGCAAAAGTTCTCACAGTATTATCCGAGCTCGATGCTTCCGCCACCGCCGCCGGCACCGATGGCGAGGCCCGTTGCCATCATACGCTCGACCGGCGAGCTCACCGCGACGAGCGCCGGTTCGCCGCCGACCTCGTCGACGTCGCCAACGGATCCGTCCGATCTCGGTAGTCAGGAGCAACAGCAACAACAGCAGCAGCAACAAATGGCCGCCGCAGCGGCGGCCGTCGGCCTCGTCAGTTCCGGTTGTCAGAGCTCCGTCGATCCCGGAGGTAGAAAAAGCCCGACGAGGATACTCGTCGCCGCTCCCCACACCAGCAGAGAGTACACGTTTGCACACTTTCACTCGCAGCCTGGACAGGTGCGTATCCATCGATTCCACTTTCGCGCTCGTTTTGGGCAAAGTACAAAACCGACTCGCTACTCGAAGCACCAGATTTACTTTGTTTCCTAAATAACGGCTCGAGTAATGCACAATATTTTTCCTGATCTTCTCCGCAGCAAATATTCACCTATCCCACGATCAGTTCGATGTCGGGCGTGATTTCACCGACGAATCTGTCCCTGTTCTCGTCGCCCGTCTCGGTCACGAGGCCCGTCGCGACACAGAGAACGGTGTCCAACGTGCCGCCACGCTGGAACACAGCGCCGTTCATCAACCTCGAGGACGATTACAACATGATAGCGCCGATAATAGCCGGCACCCCTGGCGAGCCACCGTCGCCAATGGACGAGGGTGAGTTCATCGATAGTTTCACAATCGACAGCGGTCGAGAGAAACGTATCGTCGGGAGAATCATTGCCATGACGAACTCTCGATCCTGGCCAAGGACCATCGCGTAGAATTAAAAATCAGTTTACTACTTTCAGAACGATACTTCCATCCCGTGCACACGAGCAACGTCGTGGACAAAGGCGGGTCCGGGGGTATGATGAGCAACGATCTCGGGGTTTCGCAGGATCAAACGTCGCACCATCATCAACAACAACAACAGCAGCAACAACAGCAACAACAGCAACAACAGCAACAACAGCAACAACAACAGCAACAACAGCAGCAAGTGATGCAAGACAAGAGCGGCCGGCCAAAGTCTCCTCCGTGACACCGGGGACTCAGAATCCCGAAACGCGAGTTGTATTACACGAATCGTTCGTTGATCACGCTTTTAATCGAGAGTCTTGCCAGATGCGCGAGGCTGTAGCGGCGAGTCTGCGCGCTAAAACGACATGTCCTCCGAGCGATGCTCCTCGTGCAGCTATTTTATAACGAGACTTTTGCGTATTCCTCCAATATTAAACGGAAGATAACGGTGTTACGATCTTCCTTGTGTGCTCAAGCGTTAAATTTCGTACGCGCCATTCGTGAGTGAGATGAAACAAAAAAATAATAACACAAAAGAAAGCCCACGTTATTTCCTTACGTCCCTCTTTGTAATCCTCTTGGTCGGTTTGTATCCTTCTTCGAAACCCCCCCCCAACCCTCCTTCCCACTACATTATCCGTAGGAGGTCTTCCAGCACGAGTTCTCGCAGATTCACAATCTCGGTTCTCGACGCCAATTACACGCGGAAAAAAAGTTGCAAAGAAATTTTGAAAATAATATCGTGATCGAAGCCAATCACGGAGAACGCACAGGCCTACGACTTAACGAAGAAAATGTAAAAAAAAAAAAACACGAAAAACAAGAAGTATTGCCTTGATTATTATTAAGCGTTTGTTACTAGATGACCTCGGCGATAACGACAAAAGTGGCAAAAAAAAATACCTTAGACTGTAGAGAAACTACCGGAGCGAGGTCGTAGAGAGAAAGAGAATAAGCGAAAATATAACAAAAGAGAAAAGAAACAACGAGGAAACTTATGTTTTATCATGGAATTCACCGCAGGGGAATTTAGTACTGTCAACGATGATGGACATACGAAAAAAAAAAGAAAAAGATAAAGAGAATGAATAACAAATTGTTTAATAACTCGTTTATGCCTAATGCTCAGGCTAGTGCTAACACTAGTACGGACTAGTGCGGACTAGTCACCACGAGGCTGCCTAGCTAGAGATTTGATTAAAGAGAAGAGAGAGAAAGAAAAGAAACGAAAAACATGAAAAACAAAATACACAAAGTAATATTTAATATTAACGAAGTTACAACGAACTACGACGAATGGAATTAATAAAAAATGAATAATGATAAAGCAAAGAAGAAGATCGCCAAAAGGAATAAGGATTAACGGGAGTTAGAACCACCGAACGAAATTGGTCAGCTGCCCTTATTGGCAGCTACAATAATGTACTATAAATATTATTATGACTATTCTTCGAAGATAAAAAAATGACGAAAAAAAAGCAGGAACGTTTTCGACGAAATAAGAAGAAAAAAAGAACAACGTTATATATTCGCGAGGAGGAAATTAATTGTCCTCTTCGTACTTCCTGATACGCCTGACTCGAGCAGACCCCGAGCGCTTGAACGTTATACTCGCTACGAAAATGAAAAAAATGTAGGTAAGGAAAAGGAAGAAAAAAAAAAGAAAAAAGAGAGAGAAAACAGTGCTTGAGTTTGTCATTTTTCTAGATAAGCTTGAAAGGGTGCTCGTCCTAAATACTATAATCGCCAAGGCTGTTAGCTAATCTTACAATATCGTCCATCTACGATTAGGAAGAATCTCCCATCTTCGCCCACCTCGTCCCGTGGACCCTCGCCCATTTCGACTCCCCCGCCCCCACGTTAACGTTTAATTTATTTCGTAGAAATGAGTTTTATAAAAAAGGAAAATACAAGAATCATAATTAATATCGTTAATAATGTTATAATAGGCCTATTTTTATTTAATACTGGGAATTCGCGGTGATCCCGGATGTCGTCTGTATACTGTATATGGTTTTATTAAATCTTCGGCAGTTTGGTTTGTTTTATTAACGAATGATGATGAACGATTGATTTCACACGAGTTTATTGTTGATCAAAATAAGACATTGATCGTTTCATTGGAGAAAAAAAAAGAGAAAAAAAAAACACAAATATACGCCGATGTTGATTTTTTTTTAATTCACTGCACGACCCTCCCGCGTACTTCGGATGTCGTCGGCACCCTTTTCAATGACTTCTAGACAAAATCTCACAACTGCAAGAGTAACGTTTGTAAACGAAAAGAAAATGCAGCATCGATGAGCGCATTAGTTGAGTACGGAAAGGAGTAAAAAAAAAAAAGAAGCAACAACGAAATAACTTGCGCAGGATGCTGAAACTGCTGCTCCTCACTACTACTTCTACTACTACATTAAAACTAACTATTGAAAAATATTATTATTGCTATACATAAACGATTATACTGATAATCATGATATAATTGTAACTATCACCCATTACCGCCGCCGCCGCCGCCACCACCACTACACTGATTAACTATTACCACCAATTATCTATTGTTACTGCTATTAACATTATCGACTATTGCGTAAAAAAAAAAAAGGAAACTACTAATTGGTTATTACACCACTTACTACTAATTACTAATGTACTATTAACGCTAAACTACTAAACTTATCATTGCGACTAAAAAGGCTATTGCTGAACTAAAACTAACTCACATCGTCACACCAATTGATCGAGGATTACCAATAATAATGAAACAAACGACGAAAATAAACGAAAAAAGGGAAAAGAGTAGAACGCTACTCGCTGTAGTTCGAACGAGAGGAGGAAACAATGTAAATATCTATAACGAAAGTGCTGAAGTATATTTAAATAATATTAGTATGCGCTACGACGCACAGTACGAGACACACGAAAATGACACAAAAAAATACACAAACACACGCAAAAAGTTCGAAAAGTGTGATTATCGAAAGTCGCGTTGGCTTGAAGAAATATATATTATATAAAAATATATATATATATATATATATATATATATAATTATAGCAAAAAGACAGGAAAAGAAAACGTAGGTTTAGGGTGCGTTGAGCAATAAAATTTGATGCCAATTAAAAGAAAAACTGCGGTAAGATAGCTGAGTCGAGTAACGATGTTTTTTCTACGGAAAATTTAACGATATTATGTAATGATAACATTAATTATACTGTCAATGTCATGCACTCGTCAGTCTTCGTCACGCGATAAACAAAAAAAAAACGAAAAAAGAAACAGGGTGGCCCGGGACAGTGTACCGTAACTTTCTTCTTCTTCTTCTTCTATTTCGTTATCGCTGAAACTCTTGCGTTATCGTTTAGGTGTCCTTAGAGCTTAGATCGTGAAATCAAAGAAGTAAAAAAAAAAAAAAAAACAACAACAACTCATGAACCGTTGAAATTGAATTTTTACTCGAACGTGTACGTGATGTGATTGAGAAAAGAGCCAATAGCTATTAAGTAAGTTGGAAATAGGCCAACCGATGATGTAGATCTCGTTGCGATTAGTGAATTAGTCTAGTTTAGACAGATAACAGTGTTGATTAAGAATAAGAATTTTTGTAGTGCGTAGATTAGTAGTCGTAGGCTTGTAGAAAAAGAAACTGAAAAGAAAACAGAACAAAACAACGAAATCTTAGCGAAGTAGAGAAAACGAATTACGCCGGCTAAATTCGTTACATAGACAGGAGAAAGGGGGGCGAGGGAGTGGAACGCATATATGATCAAATATTAGAATCGAGAGAATTCTTTTTTTTTCTTTTCACAGTCGCTCAATCTTTTATTATTTCGCCGTGTAACGAAAGACGAATTTGATGAATGAAACAAGAGTCCATCGGGTAACGAGAAACCCCGTTGTACAGCGTCTCGAGCTGCCTTGAACCGAAAGTGCATTATTAATAAAAAAAAAAAACAAAAAAAACGAAAGCGTTCACGAAGGGCGATCGAGAGAGAGCTCTCGAGGGAACGGAAGACGAGTATTTTTCGATCGCGCTCGTGAGCGTGGGTTTTTTCTACGTAAGGTAGTCGTTCTTAAGGTGAGAAAAAAAAACTAAACAAACAAAAAAACGTAGCTGTGTCATCGGTCAAGTATATATATTTTAGCATTAGAGACATCTCAAAGTGTTCGACGAAACAAAGAAAAAAAAAAAAAAAAAGGGCGAATATCGACAAGCTTTAGACCCGGTCACCCTCGAAATTTGACGAATTGTATTAAAACACGTGCGCGTGCAGTTGACTGATAGCGTAGACGAGAGCATAAAAATAAATAAATTGAAAAAAAAACACCGCAATTATATATTGAAAAAAAAAAAAAATAAAAAAAATATACAGTTAAGTAGAGCTTATAACGAATAACGAGCGCGAGAACAAAATGAATTGAGCGTAAAATAGCAGTCGAGAGACTGAAACTTTGTAAACGATATGAAATTTATATTATACACGAAATGCTCACGACTGTAGCGATTATTACACGATATAGTTGAGGCAGAGAAATGAAAGAAGAAAATAAAATGCGCGAATTGTGAGAATAAAGTTGAAAAAAAAAAAAAAAACCGCAATTATTAGTGAAGTGCGAGGACGAATAGAAGTTACGAGCAGCGACGAAAAAAAAAAAAGAAAAAAAAAGGAAAAAAAAACAGCAACGACGACGATAATAGTGCGATTATTATTAATATTAATACGGCAATACTATAATAATGATATACATACATAAAATACAATGATATATTTATCGAATATTTATTGAGCAAAAAAAAAATAGCACATTGTGTAGCGTGGGTTGTACAAAGTAGGTAAATGCGAGAGAACCAGCGAAATACAAAGAGCGTACTGACGAATTAACGAGCTGAGAAGAGAGAAAGTCAGAAATAAAATTTCACGCAAAGAGTTAAATCGAATACGCGACGCGAACAAAGAAACGAACAAGTTTGCGGTGGATTTTGTTGATCGTGACAGTCCGAAATTATGTATTTTCGTCTCACGATCCTTTTTTACGATTGTGAACGAGGTTCATGTTATATATCAGGGATTAGACTAAATAGTATAATGCGCCGCGAGAAAGGTGGCAAACAAAAGATGGAAAGAGGGAAAAAGAGGAATGCAGAGATGCGGTGATAGTGGCGGAGGGTCGGAAGTATTGGGAGGGTGATTAACTTAATTTAAAAAAAAAACCAAAACAAAAGAAAAAGAGAGAAGAAACCGTGATAGCGATGAGTGAAAAATGAAAAAATGAGCCTCCTAAGAAACCTCGTCCCGTGGGGTCTACCTTACACCCATAGAGATAAAAAGAAACAATTTAAGAGAGAAGAAACAAACAACCGATGACGAAACATGTGAAGAAAAAAAACAAAAAAACAATTGCCGGGGTGAGGATTCTTTGTCACCTTACCGCGCCAATTATACGTTGTGTCCATACTGTCTCAATTAATATTATGTATTATATATCCGACAATATTGATTATTAAAATTCTTAATACATAAAAGGAGAGCATCTTCGGATTCTATTAAATTTCTTCGACGCTTCACCCGACAGACGTCAAACTACCGGAATGGATTACGAAAGAAGGGAATAAATACACGTACGACGATGTTAATCTTGTAGAAAGTGAATTCGTATAATTTTTATTATGCTCAGCATTTTCATCGTGGTTCTCCAAATAATCGGATGACAATACATTATTTCTTCTTTTTCTTTTTTTTAAAATATCATTCGTAGTTAATTTATCACAATTATCCGCCGGTATCCCTTGGTAAATATATTCCGTAAGTAAAATATACATATGCATTCTTAATATTATTATGCTACAGGAGTTTTTATCGTTCTAGAAGTACAGCCCGTGTACTTATCCGTTTTACATTGGTACGTCTCTATAAAATCAATTTATGCATAAATTCTCATACTATCAATAATCTATTCAGCGATGAAGACTATGGAGTTTTTATTTGTTCTTGTACTGTGGGGATATGTCGAGAGCGAAAAGAGATATCCGAGAGTTTTTTTACTCATCGATGGAAGAATCGCTACAGAGCGTATCGTTACAGTCCCAGTCAAATGCAAGGTTCCAAAGATTCCAAAATCGATCCGTTAATTTTTCTGGATGCATACAAATTATTTACATTTTTTCTTACAACTCACGATTTTTTCGCGGATAAAAATCATGAAGTTTCGCTAAAGAATTCGCAGCAACACTCCAGAAGTTTCCAGACAATCGATCAAATTTTTCCACACACGGGATTTTTCGAAAATTCGACAATATTCTAAATAAATTCATACATATTCGGAACATTCAACGGAGACATTTCCCCTTAAAGAAAAGGTTACCAGTCGGTTGATTAATTTCTTTTTTCGAGCTAATTTGTTAAAAACTTTTGGAAAATTAGCGTTCTCGGCGCCTGCCGGAAGGTTTATTTTTATCAGGATTCTTCGAGAATTCTTTTATCGAGAATCCTTCGAAATTGTCGGCGAATCTGAATTTTGTCCGGGAACGTAGCGATACAACCTTCTTAATTTGATATGAACCATCTAAGTTTGGGATTTCTAATCGGCTAAATGCTTATTCTCTTTTTTCTCTAAGTACGGAGAGGGGTGGGATGAAAAATTCGGGCTACTCTAGTCCCCAATTCACGAGCCTGTACAGCGTTCGCTTTTTTTTTTCTAAACCTCATTCCCTTAGATTGGAAAAACCTTCGAAGCACCAAAAGAAGAAATGTGCTCACAAACCCTCAAAACTTATCAATCGTCCTACGTGTGTACAATACTCGATTTTTCAATACTTGTAAGAGATTTAAAAAAATACTAAGGCTAATAACTTACAATATCGTTAAATTCATTTCGAAGCAGCGGGCTCAATCGTTCTCCTTCTCATGTCCCTGTTTGAAATATTTCTTAACGATGAGCAAAGTTTCTACCAAACGATCCTTGTGCACCTCTCGCCGAGTACATTTTTTTGTTTGTATCATCTTTATCTTTCCCGTATCAGAATATCGTGGATCTGTCTCTCACGGAGCGACAAACGCGAGGAAAAACCCGAAGAAACGCACCTTGTTCCTGTCGCTCTCCCACCCTTCATTTCGTAAATACTAGTTATCAAAAAACGCGTAAGAAGCTCCGTAAAATTCGGCGATTGCGCGAACAAAAGCGCTATCGATACAATCATCAATGTCCGATGTCTATTATGCGCGCGTTTTTTCCTCTCGTTTGCTCAGCACATACGGATAAGCGTTGCGGCAAGTTTATCAAAGGAACTTTAAAATCATTATTCTGTCGCTGCGGCGCGACGACGATAGCGCTCGCCGCGTCAAAACCAACCGGGGAAATAATCTCGATCGACGGAACATGTTTGGCTTTTGCCTCAAAGCGAACAGAAGCAACCTTGTTCCTCGATCGGCTCTTGGACTCTTCTCGTGTAAACCTTCAGCAGCTGGCAGTGTACCCTGAAAAATACAAATCAACTTCAGGTCAGAACCGTTCGTCTGCTTAGAATATTGCTGTAGTTTCCGTGGAGACGTATTAGACAGTTCATTGCCTGATTTTGAGATTGGAGTCCTGAATGACCTCCCCGTCGCAATTCCACACACTCAACTTCGATGACATTTGAGCAATCGTATCGGTCGACGACGACAACGACGACGAGGACGACGAGGGCAAGGCTCGGAATGTAAATTCTCTCGCTCTGTAGACATCGACGAACGGCAAGTCGTACTGAACACATAAAAAAAAAACAGGCAAACAAAGAACTCAAAAAGGCTTTCAAAAACTTGATTTAAAATATCTTCGTCAAAGATTTGCAATAATTACCAGAGTCTTTTGTTTGCTGCTTAGCCTGAGCAACATTCGTATATTATTGAATAATGACGTGTGACGGACTAGAATAACGTCGACGCAACCGTCGCCGATGTGACAGTGAGGACTGAAACCCTGAGGACTTCTCGTACAGGCGCAGGAAATGTTTGCACCGTTTACCATGAAAAACTTTCCTCGAACGGTGAGCCATCCTTCGATAAGAAAAAAACATTCGGCTCATTTTCGATGTGCCAACGAAATTGAAATTACGAGAAGAAAAAAAATCAAGAAAATTTAAATGTATTTCAAGAATTCTGCGAATCAATCTTAACCGAGAAACAAGTTGGACCGGTGATTTGTTGAACAATTGTTATTAACCGATTCATTAATAACTTTCCGAAGTTTACTCCGAATCTCATTCCTGCCAACTGGAAATGTGGTACTCTTATTGAGAGCTTCGACTTACTGGAAATTTCTTTGTCGGGCACGGATTTGTGCATGTGTTGAACGCAACGATTACAGTTCTTCATGCATCTCGTGCTACCGGCAGGATGACAAGGATCCGAGAGCAGTTCGATCTCACCGTCGTATCCTTTGTTGGCGATAATTTTCTTGAAGCCGGAATAATCGTACCTCTGCGGTCCCATCCATCGGAATTTCTCGCTGTCGTTTATAACGTCGCCCAAATATCCGTAACTGAGGACGCTCGCGTACAGCCTCAGCAGGGTATGATCACTGTGAACGGAGGATAAATCGAGACCCGCTGTGTCACCGAATATTATATGTATAGCGGCCGTCTCGACGTCTGTCGTTCCGTGAAGACTGTAGGCCACCGTGTCGGTGCTTCCGCTCGGTATAACGCCGACTGGCAATTGCGGCGATGCAAAATTTACCTCACTGTCGTTCGGATCGATGTGCTGATCCTTCGCCGCTCGCAATACCAAACCGTTGAATACCTCGGCAAACGTACCGTCACCGCCGACGCAGACGATTGCCTGAATCGATGAAGAAAAATATTAATGTTCGTAACTGCCCAAGCACGAATGGAGAAACGAGACCAAATTGAACGACTCGTAAAATCGATTACCCCAATCGGTAACGATCATTCATTTTAATTCCGATTGACCAACGATTAATCGATTCATCGTTTCGGTAACGTGAAATTCTTGGTCATATCGATTGTATAAATTAACGAGAAGATCTGGCAACATCTTTGAGCTGTAAAAGCGAGAGTTTCTACGCGAGACCGCTCGTTCACGAAGTCTTGTGCTTTTCCTTACTTGAACATCGTCCAAATTCGCGGTCAGCAGGGTGTCCCGAATGTGTCCGGCTCTCTCGGTCATCACCATTTTCGTTTCCACGCCCGCTATATGCATCAACGGCTGTACCTCCTTCTCCCATATCTTGACTCCCTTCTTCTTTCCGCCGAACGGATTCACGAAGAACATTATCTTTCGAGGTCGATGAGTTAAGCCTGCAATCAGAGATGGAGAATTTCGATAAATTGCGAAATATGATGGATTGCGCTCTTTTTTTTTTAATTCCATAGTGCAACATCGATTTCTATAGACGGCTCGCGAGAACCGGTTTCCTTCGGCTAGAGAAACCGGTAACAGTAATAGAGCGACGAATGAGAGGCCGCGTCGGGATTTGTACATCAGGCGAAAAATCACTACCGCTCAAACGGCTTTCTCCATTTCGATGCACTAATTGTCAACCGGCCACAGCTCACAAAATCAATCTCGATCTTGGCGCACAAAATATCGTTACTCAAGATCTAAGCAAAGCTGAGTTTAATGGAAAAGAATGTTGTGCTGACGGCGTTTTTTTTTTTCATTCAAAAGACGCACTTGAAAATGTATATAGCGAGTTTCTCAAAAGAATAAAATTAAAGCACGAAATTGGGGCAACGTGGGCGGGACTTTTTACTCGCAATTCTGCATTGGAGTCAACGGATATTGGATAGCTTCCAATATCGTAATAGAATATACGTATAATGCCGTGCCATTCATTACAATCTATCTGGCATCTCTCGAGGCTTCCTTTTTTTTCTCACGCGAATACATATTCTATCCAGCTGAACGGATGGAGCTATAGATCCGAATCGATCGAGCCCGCGTGACGTTCGGCTGATCTCATGAAAATCGGAGCACGACCTTCGCGCGTGTCGCGCCAGAAGATAGACACGAGGACGAAAGGACTCGAGAGTGTAAGTTGCGTGAAAAAGTGAATTGGGTCGATGCGATAACGAAGTGGCCTACTTATTCAACCGGCACGTTCTCGCACTTTGCAATATTGGATTCAATTGTTTCTTTTTTCTTCTTGTTCCTGTGCGAAAGGCAGGTAAGATATTATCAGGTACTGCGCCACGAGCGCTGCGTGCAGGCAGATCGATTCGCCGGGTGAAATTATATTCGTTAATGTTAAATATTCGATGAATCAAAAATTCGGGTCAATATACATGACTCGATTTTACTACATGTCGAGTCCGAATATTCTACACGAATAAACACAAAAATTAAATATTTGTGGCTAGGAATAGAGAAAAGTGTATGCAGGAATTCGACACGAGTTTCACAAGTCATAATTATACGTTATTCGGAATGAAGAAACTTCGAGGCCCAAAAAATGAACGAATTCCAATTGAATTGAATTGAATTAAATTCGTGAATCTGTTCACAATGAGTGAACTTAATGCTCGTATATCCTTACTTAATATGGATTACGTTAAACAACGCCCACAGACTATATCCAAATTTTGCAAAGACGCCAGTAAAAAAATTTCTTCGTATCCCAACCGCGGGTTGCAGTTGATTTCACGGTTTTTTGCCACCGCGTTCTTTCGTGACGATAATGAGAATTATTGTTTTCTCATAGCCCGTCCACCTCGGGAATAGTGGAATAACGGCGGAGGAAGGTGAAATTGTACGCCTCACGCGATTTATTAATAATGAACAGTGTCGGAGGAACGGCGACCGTAGGATGAGAGGTAGGCAGAACGAAAGAGAGGATATTACGAAACAAGCCATGAAGCTGGAAGGAGGAGAATGGTAGGGATAGGAGAACTCGCGAGGCTGCTACTGCCGCTCGGGCCCCTTGCGCCCCCTCGTTATAATGACTGCACCGGTAGGAGAGGAAGCGTGCGGTTTAGCAATATTGCGTTATGCACAGTTTACACAGCGCTGCCGAACAGGGTTCACGAGCTCGATGAAATTCCATTAAGCGGGCCGTATTCGGCAATCCAGTTTGGAACTCGTTATAACGCTTTCATTTTTTCTCAACTTTTACAGAAACTTGTTTTGCAGTTTCCAAAAATGTCCAGCAATCGATTGTTATTATTATTATTATTATTATCATTGATAGCAATATGTTCGAATAACTAATTCGGCCGACCAAATTTGGCCTTGAATCTTCTCGTGTTTTAGAAATATCCCCCCTAGCATTTCCGGCGATGTTAACTTACCGGATAGATAATTTTTAATGGTTTTTACCCACGATGCCACCTGTCTGGGATCCGTGTGGCTCATCGTAACGCTGTGATGGCTCCACTTGTTTTTCGCTCCTCGCGCGGCATAGTGAAGAACAAAGCTCGTCGAAGTCGGCGCATTGGACGGCGATGTTGGCGACGTTGGACATTCTTTCTCGTTGCAGGCGATCTTTGACACCGGTTTCCAGTCGTCACCGTACCGCACAGCAAGAACATCCGTCAGCGGCAGGGTCCATCGGGCTGTTTGCGTCGACGAACAAACAAAACGATTGTCGTTAGGAAAGGTCGAAGGAAAAAAAATAATAATTGCAAAAATCATGAATACATTGCGGACGGGGAAAGATTCGCGAAAAAAGGAAAGAGAAGCTCGGCGTGACGAGTCACGACGGCAAAATAACTCGTGCCTTTTTGTACACAGATTTTCCGCCCGCCGCGCACTATTGTCGCGCGAGCGATATCGGTATCGTCATACGCGCGGCCTCGCGCGACAAACGTCGACGTTGAGTTATGAATTGTTTACCGTCGCTGGGCGTGCGACCGCATACAGCTGCTTTGCGCTTCATCGAGATCGCTCTAGACGATAATTATCACGTTTTTCGGATATCGAAGCAATAGAACATTATGGACTGTCGGGATATCGATAACAAACTGGAGGTTTTCTAATTATTTCGTAGAATCGCGGGATCCGCGGATACGATGACGGTCGCAGCGAGTTCACTGACTCAATCGTTATCGTGCATGCGCGGGTGGACCTTATCGAAAATTGCATAACTCCGAATGTATAATGTAACTACTTAGTTCCGGGAGCTCGGTCGCACGACCGACGGAATTTCGAAGATAAGGCACCGAAAGGCTACTATCGAGAATTCTTAGCCGATTTTTTTTTTCTCCAGTTTAATTAATGATTAAGATGTTGACATTAACGATCAATTAGTTATTAATATTAATTGGGCATTGTAGCGTCGTGTGGGACATTGAAGGCGGTCAAAAAAATTCTTTGTACGACAGAGACTCGACAGCCTCGCGATATTCGAAGGTCGCACGTTTTTGTTGAAGATTTCCGTACAGTCGCGCGGTGCCCGGACGAGAGAAAAAAATAAACATTGTCCGCACGTGCGCGAGCCTCGTGAGGACTCACGCACATATCGGAGATCCCTTTCCCACTGACGTAACGTGACAAAGTTTCGTAAGAGAACGATGCTGAGAATCTTATCGATCTTCGTGACCGGCGAAAAAATTAACGACAGATTCGTGGGTGAATCAAGACCGATGATAATCTTTCCGATCCCACGACGCGGGAAACGAATGAGGCGACGGTAAATTGCAATTCGAGAAAAAAACGCTTGCTCGTCGAGTTGGTGGATTAACATAACTCGGCGAGGGAATGCCAATCACGCTGGCTCAAAGGCCACTCGAGAAGGTCCACGACCTAACGAATCTCACGCTTCGGAAACTCGAATTTAATTTTTTAAACGAGTTGGTATTGAATTTGGATTTTTTTTTTATCGGAAGGACATTCGAATTTTTTAAATACAACGAAAGAAAATTTTGATTGTTTAAACGAACTAGAATGGAATGTTAAATTCTTAAACGAAGTAATAGAATTTTTTTATTTCTCATGTCCTTGAATCTATACTTTTTTAAGTTGAGCTGCGCTTCCACAAAGCGTTTCCATGTAAACTGCTCAAATGACGCCCGCGTCTTGAAAAAAAAAATCTGTTTTAACCCAATCATTCTTGCATAACGACGTAACTTCAAGTCCAGTCAACAGACGAATTAAGATTCGTTACTTCTCTATAATTGTACGGACAATTAAACGAAAATATGCAGCGTGACAAATCTGAAATTCCGGTACGAGCAAAACCGTCCTCCTACAACGCAAAGTCAGCTGTGAATCAGTGTACTTGATAAACGTGCGATTCCTGCAAAAATGAGAAATTCTTTCGTTCCGTTCCCGCTGGGGTTTTTATCGTGCGTCATACAAACTGTATCGATCGAGTTACTGCTCGAAAAGAAAGTGTACAATAAGTCCAACCAACAATTCACCGAATAAATATTCAAGTCTATGCAGTTAAAGAACTATGCCAGGCTCGACAGCGATAGAGCGAAACTTTTTCAAATAATACATCGACAGCATCCGCGCAGATACGTGAAAGGCTAAAGCTACACACTCGGCGTCCGTGACCTTCGTTCGAGTCCCACTCTGCGATACGCGGTACACACGAATCCGCGATGGAAACGTTTCCTCCGCACTGACCTTCCGCCATGGCCACGCGCCCGGGGCTATCAAAGTGAACGTCCTCCGGTCAATCGCCGTGGTTCAATGTTGATTCGTCTATTTTTGCACGGACGCCGAAGAATTCATAAACCGTAAAGGCGATCGTCAATTCGCAAATTTCATAAAGCTCCACGATATGAGAAATACCAAATCCATCTCGTCGTTTCAATATTTTTTCTTAATTACAATTATTTATTTATTACTATATATATATTATTATTATTATATATTTAATATTATATATTATGTATATATTTTATTATTACTTTTTGTAATTGTAACTTTGGAAAGTCCGCTATACTATTAGTCAAATTAACCGATCCGAAGAATACGCACGGAAATTTCGACGATAGCAAAATTACCCGAGTTCTCGAAACTTTTCGCGTTATCGGACCAAGATATATCTTACTCGAGATATCCTATCGGTAGGCTATCCATTGAAACAAAATGAATTAAAAAAAAACGTTATATCAGAATTTTCAACGATTGTTTAAACTTATACGTTGGTATTGTGTGCCCAAAAGGCCAACTCGCCGAAACGTCCGTTGTGACGGCAACGATGCAACGTTGAATGTAGGTCGCGGAGAGTATCATGTGCACTCTCGCATTGTGTATGAAAACGATTCGTACATCGGCACTCGCAATGCACCCGATTCGCACGATGCATTTATACCTTCACCGACTCGGCGCGTCGCAAGCCGAGTGTACGGGCACCTGCTTATATCTTTCACTACAGCCATACGTGCTGTATTAAGAACGGCTTTGAGTACGTTAATCGAATTCAAGGCTATTCGCTCACGGTAAACGTTAATATTTATCTGCATACGCGTTACCTCAATTATCACACCTTTGTCATTTCGTCGTCGCTCAATCGCCGCTTTCGTTGAATTTAATCCTAAGCTAAATTTTTCTTCGCGTCAACCTCAAGTTAGTCCTTGCGCATGGTGTTTGCAAAAAATTGAAGAGAATTGCGAACAATTCTCGATACTATAAAAATCTGAAAACATCATATCTATTTAGAGAAACGAACGATTAAAAGAAAAAAAAACAAATCGATTGCCGTAAAATTTGGTGCAATTTTTTTTTTTTCATCAATTTGTTAATAACATTTTTGAACTATCATAATGGCAAATTAATCATTTCAGTACCTTTGATATGCATGATTTTTTTTCAGATTTTCAGATTTTTGTACCATCCAGAAGCGTTCGCAATTCTCTCGCAATTTTCGCAAACTTATGCGAATTGAACATTATGCTCAAGGACTACCTTAAGAGACGGTTAAACCCTATCGAGTGCAAGCCAGACAGCGTGGTCGGTTCTCAAGGCGGATCGATGTTCAAGCAATTTATTTAATCGATTTGCCGAAATGGTTATATAAAAGAAACCTTTGTGAAAATATTAATTAATGATGATAATTTATTACTATTGTAAAAATTGCATTATTGATAAGCCTTTGTAAAAAAAGAATTCACGATGCCATCATTCCATCGCGCTCAACTCGACATTCATGTGATTCAACAGAAAAGGTAACAGTTCACGGAAATACGAAATTGACCCCAATTACCCCGGTCTATCCAAATTGTCTTGGCGACCGGCCCGTTCAATGAGTTTGATGACACGGTTGTACGCGCTACTCAATTTGCTCGCGTCTCGAATACGTTTCAGCGCGTTGCGCCCTCCGATGATTACCGAACAATGAGCCAAACGAGCACACGTGCCCGTGCGCGGTCCGTATCTCGCGTGATACGCCACACGTACAGATTCGTGGGTGTCCAGTTACGAGCCATTTTTTTTTTCCTTTGTAATACGGTGGCGTTCTTTGTTGTCAATCGTTCGACTTTCACGCCGAATGACGCCATTCTAATATCTTATGTTCGCTTAGCAACGTTTTTCAGCGAGTTTAACGACTTCAACGGTACCTAACGAGCCAGTTAGTTCAAGTACTCGATATCGATCGCTATCGTTCGAGACAGCAATAAAAATTGTTATACCAGACATGAAATAAGGAATTCGTATGCCGATAGTTTTGTTTCCACGCACTTGAAAAAAAAAAGCGCGCGTGCATCAACGCCCGTCGGGAACGGTGAGAGAGCGCACACGTGCATACATCGAGTTCTCTCAAGATCAAGGTCAGCATTTCTAGAGAGAATTCCCCCCTCGACGTTAACACCGAGCGAACGTCGCCGCCCGTTCGCTCATCCAGCGCCGATCATCGCTTCATGCTCGACCTCGCTATAAACAAGCCTCTCGCTACTTCTATCGTCGGATTATTATTTCAATTGATACGTTGCAGATGTTCGAAGCCGCGCGATTTCTTTGTTTCGAAAAGATCTTACCGCGATAAGTCTAAACGCCTTCGTTGCCGCCTGTTATTTTCTCGTTTTGTTCTACGAAATTTTATTGTCCAAAGGTTCGAAGCTCAAAAGGGGAATGTCGAGACTGTACAAATGTCGCGTTACACGACGCACCAGTAATTTCCAGGTGACCTACGAGCACGAGTAACTACTTTCACGTGTCGTACTGTTAGCTATGCTTCGGATAACGCTCAACCGCGACGGATCTTTTACAGCGTGCATTAGTATTCTAACGGGATTCATTTATTTCTTCGCGTGGTACAAAAACTCTCGTAGGCGTAATTTGACTGAAAAATAATCTCTTAAACATCGTTCCCGCAGTCTTGCGATGCTCGGAATGAGAGACGCTTCGCGAAGCTTGCAAAATCATGTTTTACGTTATTTCTCAAATCTGTTCGGCGTTTTGTTTTGACTCGAAGCATTTGTTTTTCACGACGATACTCACGCGATGCTTTCGATAATATTTGCGTTATTTCATTTTTCTCAAGGTGAAGGAATTTGCGAAACCTTTTATGATACACCAATCGAAACTTACAGTAGGGTGGCCTCTCAGTTTCCCAGATTAACGTTCCCCGGTGAAAGTACACCCTGCATCGTTTCTTCTTTATGACAAAGCTGTTGAGCAGTACCGGACCCAACGACTGATCGGATTCTTGCATATTCGTGTGTCTTTGTACGTATGTTCCTCCGGGCACTTTCGTTATTTTGTTTTTATCGCGATAATCACGTCGTTTCACCTTCGCGAAATGATTGCTTATCCGTGGGTCTAGTCGCGGAACCCTACGAAACACGACGACGAAGGGCACGACGTCAACGCCGTCATTCTATCGTCGATATATCGATTACACGGAAACGGCCCGCGTAACGAAATTAGCTATATTCGAAGCCGACGGATGTCGCGTTAAGTACTCGCGGTTCGTTCGAGGAGTGTCGGAATTCGGACGAAAAGACAACGAGATAACGAAACGGCGAGGAGGAACTGACGAGACTTTTATTCGTTCGACACAGCGGTAACACTAGGATCAGATCCGCCGATGCACAACGCTCGGCTTTCAGCCAGCGACTAGTAGGGAGATGCACAACGCTCGCCTTATAGCCGAGCCAACTGGCGTGGCGCTAAGTCGCAGCGGCCGACCCGGGAACAAGATTTTGTCATCATCGCCATGGACGATATTGCAGTGAGCGTGATAACCGTTTCGCTGGGTATCACAGGCGCGCGAGCGAGAGGAGCCGCTCGGTGGGGAGGACTTCCCCGTCGCTCGCGGCTAGTTCTCGTTTAAAACTGGGCTCTTCGGTCGCGGATGGATGTTGTTTCTTTTTCGTTGTTGTTACGCCAGTTTATCGATTATCTGCGTGCACCGCAACGCAATCATTATTAATAGAGAAAAATATCGATTCAGTTTAAAAATGAACTGCATAATGAGAAAACGAGCTCTCACAACTTTTCAGCGACTTTCGTGAGTTCGGTTTTCATAAGCATCGATAGTCGAACTGTTCAAGGCGCGCACTTGTTTTTTTACTTTGGGACCTAGAATTCCAAGTTCGAGACCCCAACCATATCATTTTTTAATTCCCCGGAACAGTGTCCGCTTATTTTCATTTTGACGAGTTACGATAAGTTTGATAAGTTATTCGTTTAGAAATGACAACCGAAGTTCTAGAAGGACCATTCGCCATATTTCAACTAAATAGAAAGGTACAAAATATTTCACTCGATCGATTCCTCGCTAGGAAGTGCTCATTATTAGCTTGAAATAAATAAATACCTTTACACGTCTGCTATGTCATTCCTCTACGAGAGTATCAACACGGTGATATCCGTGCTGACGTCGATATCGTTCGGTATGCTAAATAACTCGAATTCCATATAGTTGCGCGTACAAAAATTGAGAATATGGACCAGAGGCTTGGATCAGAATTTGCGCCATTCGTAGATCGCACATGCGCCTTCGGCGACCGGCCGATTTCGCGGCAGATTCGAATTCGATTATGTCAAAACTGATCAACAAAGATTTTTTATTCTAACCGTCGATAAGGAATTTTGGCAAATAATTGATAAATCTCGATGTAATGGCAATGATTCGTTTTTATTACGCATCGGTTTCAATACAATTTCTCCGACTCGCTGTAAAGTGAAGATCGTCTTTCATTAGGCCAGACGACACCTTTTGTGAGTGGTGAAGTTCTTTGCACGGTTGACCCATTAGCGATTAAAGTTGAAAAGATTTGTTATCGCTCGAAACCGAAGACAGACTCATGTGGTGCACGTCACAATGGCACGAGTTTTACCGTACATCTGACTAGTGATTTCAAACAATTATCATATTTCCTTTTGTTTCGCATAGTATGAAAAAAAAGAATAATCATGATGGCAATATACGTAACTGGTATTCTCGAAAACTACGTGTGAGGGACATACTTCATTACGAAAATAGGGGTAACATTAGTGGATTCGATCCGTTACCGTGCGAACATCCACGTATAGATATATGAAAAAAAAAAAAACAAAAAAAAACGACGAAAAAAAAACAAAAGAACAATGTATCTTTATTTTCTTCATAGATGTACGTATACAGTGATGGGTGTTTTGGCTATCAGGTATTATATACATGTCGACTTGCATAAAACGCCTGTAGCTCGAATTCCTTCCAAGTATTCGATTTGTGTTTTTTAGTTTAAGAAACGATCATCGAAGTAGCCGAAGCCAAGCCGAGAATAGCACCACTCGATTGTAGTTTCAAACACGTAGAATTCATTCATATCGCGCGAATTATTCGCACGATAATCGTGTCTATGGTACAGTTCGATCAACGCTTCGATGCAGTACCGATTGCGCGTTGTTATCGTGTCGCATTATTCAGCTCAATATTTGCCACGAAAACCGCCGCGTCCGCGATACGGACGGCTGGCAGGTTTCCCCCGCAATGCTCGAAGTTTTTGCAGGGCACTCGTCGGCCCGTAGTTCGATTTTCCACGATTTCTCCAATCGGACGATCTCGGAAAGCGTTCGTCCAGTATTTCGATCTCCTCCGGCGAATCCTCGAGAACCATAGGGCTCTCGCCACGACTGTGATCGCTATGGATCTCGTGAAATTCTTCCTGGCGTTCGATCGAGCCACGATAAGTCGGACTGAAGCGATCGCGCGAGTAGTGCTCGCGCGACGAACTTCGGTGAAACGAGAAATTGTCACGACTTCGGGTCGACGAACCGACGTTGATTCCTCTCGACCCGTGATCGGAAGTCGACAGAGGCGCCGGACTGAGTTCACGCTCCTCCTCGAGCACACGACTCGGCGATACGCCACGATTCCATGCCCTCTTCTGCGATGAATTGCTCAGACTCCATCGTAGATCGTCGGCCTCGCGAATTTTTGGTCCGTATTCGTACGTTTCGCGCACATTCCAATCCAAACGATCCATTATCGGTCGTTTTTCCTCTTTGGCCGCTTGCTGTATATCATACGGCGACACTTGCACGCAAAAGTCGTCGGTCTTTACGCGTATGCAAGCTTGCACGGACTTCGACTCCATTTCCGCTTCGTCGGTCTGACAAATCTTCTGATGAGTCTCAACAGCGGGCTTCGATTCCGCTATGCTCAACACTTTTTCCGACTCTTCCCAATGTATTGTGTTCTTGCGGTTGCGCAGAAGTATAGAATTCGACGATACGTCCTCGTTCTCGTTACTCGATTCTTCCTTCCTCGGATCGAAGAAGAAGCGACCCTTCATCTTTAAGCGCAGATCTTCGGCCGGCAACTCGCGCAACGCTTGCTCGCAGTGGCGAAGTATTTCTGGCTTGAATCCTGTTCGTTCGGAAAGAAAAGCATATTCACGAATCATGTATTGTAGCACTCGTTGAGTGAAAAAATTATTCGGTTTGCGGCTTTTTTATTACAGCGATGGCACTTGATTTTTTTGATCAGCTTTTTTTTTATATCATGCACGAATAACTTTTGTCGCGCACTCGAAAACCACGATATTCCTTTCTTCGTTTACCCTTGAAATTTCGTTTAAGGCGTGTAGTTAAGTTTTAAGTTTAAATTGTCATCGTTATGACGAAGAAAATCGCTGGATACTTATATTGAATATTCTCACCTGGATACAAGACCGGAGGAGCGTGTGAATCTAGAAGACGAAAAAAAGAACGAAAATAAATAAAACCGTTAGTGAAAATGTAATATTTCTGTTTTTGCATGAAAGACTTTCGCTTGAGCAGATCGTACGGCATTAATTGAAAAGCGATCGGTTAATAATTACTGCTGCGCACCTTTAGCAGATACCGATGCTTCCAACAGGCTGGACAAGCTCGTCTTTTCGAATGGCTGTAACGTTCGAATTGATCAATGAAAAATAAATATATATACAGTTATTACTTTCAACGTTATGTTCACATTAGCTCGGTGCGCTAATGACGCGGTCGGGCTGAATTTAACGCGAATCATTACTTTTGAGTTTGAGATGATTGGCGGCTCGGGAGTTTTCAATCGTTCCGGCCGGTGAGGATGGGCGTTATATGACGAGGACGACGTTGGCTTCGGCATCCTCGGTGAAACGGGACGACGATTCGTTGCTTCGGGATTTTGTTGCTGAGGCCCGGCGGGAATGTTGACGATGCAGCGGTTCTGATTGAAGCCTACCGGCGGATGATCCGCGGGTCCGGGAGCGGGAACCGGCTGTGGCGAGTGCATTGGCATGGGCAGATGCGTCGGTCCTCGTCCCGGTAGTTGCATAATTCCAGGTGGATTTCCTTGACCGTAGATGATGGGCCCGGCAGCGTAATCGGATGGAGGCATCGGAAGCAAACTTCCGCGCGCCGGGTCGAAGTTTATCGGTGGTCCGAGTGGCGGACGCGGTTCGAAATTAACGAACGGCGGTGCACCTTGCATGTGCGGCATTCCCGATGGTCCGGGCGGTCCGGGATGATGCATAAACGGCGGCATAAGCGACGGCGGCGGCACCGGCGAGGCTTGTCCTTGCGCATATCCCTGTCCCATCAACGGCGGTATTCCCGGCAAAAAGTTCGATGCCAAAAGTCCCTCCTTTTCGAATTGTCTCGCTATCTCGTTTATAAAGGGCGACCGCTTCCTCGCTCGTCGATCAGGCGACCTGCTTCGACTCCGTCGCGGACTCGAGCGTCGACCCGTTGGCGAACGACTCCACCGCTTCCTGTAACGCTCGGAGCTTCGGCTTCGCTGACGATCCCGCGATCTTGTCCGACGTGCCGCGAGCCTCGCGTATTCGCTGCGAAATTATTTCACCTCAAATGCATTTGACCAAGAGTCGGCGCTTTATTCTTTCTATTACATAACATTTTTGTTTTTCAAAATAAACCAATAGCGCTTTTTACCAGTTGATTGTCGCTATGCAATCCGATGATGCTTTTGTTTTGGGTTGCACACGATAAAAATTGAGCTTGCAACGCAACAATACGATCCAGTGAAAAACGCCATGTGTTACTGCGTTAATAATAAGCGAAAGTTATTCCTCACCGTTCCTCGCGTCGCCTCTGACGCTCGATGCTTCGGTCCCTGCTCGCTCGTCTCTCCCAACTTCTGCGTAGACTCGGACTACCGGCCGCGTTGCGTCGCCGCTCCGGACTCAACCTTATCTGGCGGCGTTCGTCGCTTATTCTTCGATGTGGACTTAATCTAATCCTATCGTTGCTCCTGCGTCGCGCTGGACTCGGCCTCGAGCGTTCCCGGCTTCTGCGGCGCTCGCGGCTCCTCCTCGTCCTCGCCTGTCCTCGTTCCGAATTCTGCTGCTTCTCCGTTATGTTCTGTATCGCCTCGACCTCCGTGCCCGGCGGTACGACGTTGTCCGAGTCCAATAGATGCTTTATCGCCTTCTCCTTTTCCGCGAGAATCTTGCTGTCCGTGTCCTTCTTCGTTCTTATCTTGTCGCGCTCGATGTCCTTGGAACTCTTCGACGGATCCCGTCGCACGTCTTCGCGCTTCCTCTCGTCGCGCTTGGAACGATCCCGACTCCGCGAACTCTTGCGCTCTCTCCTCGGTCTCTCCCTACAATTGGTCTCGTTATCACTCTCACAACGAAAATTTACAATACAAATCTCGTTAACATATTCTTTTTCTCTTTTTTTCTTTTTTTTTTTACAAATAATTTTTTCAAAAAACATAAAATCGTTACCGGCAACGAAACGAACAGGAGGAAAGAATGTTTTGTACAAAGTATGCTTATTCTGCGATATTAAAAACTAGAACAAAACTTAGATACGCGAAGCACATGTTTCTTTTAGACATAGGCCTACGAGATCTTAGAAAAAATGAACGAGCGGTCGTCGAGAGCCCTCTCCGCTACCTCGATGTCCTTGCGCGATCGCGCTCCCTGGTGCGAGTTCCCTTCGTCTCCTTCTTGGATGTGTCCTTGTCTCCCTCCCAAGCGTCCACCACGTCGAGGCCCTTCATGAAGTCCTCGTCATTGAGAAACTCCTGAAGCTCCGCGTCAGGTATGTCCTTGAGACCCTCGATGGCTCGCTGCACGTCGTTGGCAACTGTGGGCTTGTCGCAGAGATGATCTTCGAACGTCGGCGACTCCGCCGACTTTGACTTCTTACCGTCTTCGCTAGTCGACGATTTTTTCGAAGATTGCGCCTTCGCGCTTAGCTCGCTCATCTTCGAAAGCACGGAAAGAACTTTTGACACTACAAAATCGTTGTTGTTCGAAGAAAAGAAATTTACGTAAAAAAAAAAGTCGAAAAGAAAAAGCGGCGCATAAATTGCGCGTCGAAGAGCAGTTTCACGAATTTTTTGTTTTTGTTTTTCTCAGCCGGTAGCTTACGGGCGCGTGTGCGATAAAAAATGTAAGGGGTAATTTGGTGACCTACGAAGTGCGCGATGCACGCTCAAAAACACCGAGGTGCCGATTCTACGTGTCCCTCACGACGTCTTTGGTTAAAAACATTTGCGTCGAGTTTCAACGTAAACGAAACGATACTGTGGGTAATTCTTTGTTTCTTCTTCGTGAACTTGGGTTATCCTTGACTCGTCGAGGCGTCGATTGCGATACTATGTATCGTAAACTTGACGATTCCGTGGATTTGTGTCCTTCGGCATTGCCACCGCCATGTCGTCGTTGTGTTTTCTGCGTTGGTATTGGTTCATTTACCAACGCGAGGAAAATAAACGCACACAACGCGAGCACAGATACGGCAGCGGCCTCGGCGCGTTTGTGTGTGCGATGCGGGAAGAAATTCGCGAGATTCGGGCATCACCGGATTCGGGCAAACACGGGGATGGCAATGTTTCGCGCGAAAGCATTCGACGCGCGGCGAATAACTACTGTGCGAGATGAACCACTTTTGTTTATTCTTGCCTCCGACTAACCCTGTGCTCGCTAATTCATAAGGTTCATTACTGGCGGCACTGGCGATGAAAATTTGTTATGTCCCGACCGGTGGGTCGGCCGTTTGTTCTTCATTCCCATGGACCGCGAACGCTGATTCGTTCGCTGATTTGCGGATAGAAATTGGTCTCTGAGCCGGGGAGATTTAGTAAAAATTTCAACACATTATTTCTAGTTAAAAACGGTGCTTCGATCTCCAAAACACAGTACAATCGTTATAATCACGTCGAACCGATTAAACATCGAATAAAACGCTCATTTTTTTATCATTAATCGATATTAAGGCAAGATTTCTCACGTAGAAAACAGTTCGCAAACCTAATAGCAAATCACTCGTTAGTCACGATTCAAAGATTGATGTTAACGGCGCGACATTTCCCAAGTGCCTCCTTGATTTTCGGTGCAACTCCGAACGACTCGTGTTTCTATTGAAAAGGATATACAAGTTTTTGTAACGAAAGGCCGAACCATTCGGGCCACCGTAAAAAATCAAGCCAATCGTTCTTTCATTTCTTTATTTCACACAGTTATGTCGATTCGGGAGACTTCTTCGAATATATTGAAAGTCGAAAAAAGTAATATGCTCGTTAAAATACAACGAATTGCCTCCGGAAATCGAGTACAAGTGACCTCGTTTTATTATCACTTATCACAGTTTGTCACTGAGACTTGAAAAGTCGGATGGATAAAAATAAAATCGCATTCGTATATAACGGTTAAATTACAATGAAAAAACGATAATGACTGTACTATCGCGTAGTATATGATCAACGTTTATTGTACTGCAACATATGTATCAATTCCTTGTCGATAATACTCGGCAATTTCGTACTCAAGAACGAAGCTAGCGAGTGAAAACGTTTTTTCGCACTGCCCCGATCCTGCAATCGTAATACCAAACGCACGGGATTTTGTTCCCTCGTTATCGTGCACGTGAACTCGACTTTCGTTGGTTTAACGCCGCCGGCTACTTGTTTGTTGACCAATTCGTCGGATATCAGAGCCTCCTTGTTTATTGGACTCAGAGCCGGATCGATCGAGAAACTCTTCGATTTTCTTCCCGATATAACGCAGTACGTACCGGTACAATCGAGCACGATTTTGTCATTGTCCTTCGAGTGCACGTCCGACGTTGCCTCGACCTTTTGCTGCTTAACTTCGCGATCATTTTTTATCGCTTGTACATCGAGTTTGAAGACTCTTTTGAGCGCGTCCTCGGTGAGCCTCTGCACAACGTTGTACCAATTGTTTTCCTTGAACTTGTTCTTGTCCTCGATGTCCGTTCTAGATTCGAAATCTTCGGGCAAGCCGGGCTGAACGTTTTTTCGCGCAAATATCGTGATTTGATGAAAAGCATGATTCTCCAACGGAGCCGGCAGGGTCGTGAAGAGTTTCAACAAAAAGGGCTTTTCCTTGTTCTCAAGAGCGAGCCCGCAGACCTCCACGCCTACGGCGCAGAAACTCTGAAACGTTTCGAGAATCTTCGCCGATACACCGAAAGTTATATTGTTGTCGAGCTGGATAGGATCTTGCAGGCACACCGGCCGATCGAGGGCCAAATAGTCCGCGTCTCCGCCCTTCTCCGCGCACAACTTGGCAAAATCGTCTCTCGCGTGCGCGCAACCGTCCAACGGGCTTATGAGCTTCTTGTCGAACGGAAAACTGCGATAAAACTTGAAAAATCCATGCAGAAGCTCCAGTACACTGCTGGTGTTGCTCGACGTTGGAAATACCGCTGTTCGATCGAAATTCACTTGCCAGTTCCAATGATACGCGGGCTCGCATGTTTTCTGAAGATCAACGATTGGCGGTAACAGCTTGACTTCCGGTTGTTGAAGGTAAAATATGATCATCATAACGACGGCGTAATTCGTGAATTTTCCGCATCCCGAGAGCTCGAAGGTTTTCGCCCAGTACTTGATGATTATCATCAGTGGCTTGAAGCGTTCGTCGGCGTTGAGAAATTGTTTTATCAGTTGACTGTTGATAACGCCAAGACCGTTCTTGAAAGATATATCACAATTGGTACTCGTTGGGGCGTGACAAAATTTTATTATCGGTGTCTTTGCCTTCGGTATGGGCACTATTTGCTCGAAGACATTCTTCCTTTTGTACATTAGTAATTTCACCTCCTTGAATATCGTTCTCGGTGTCCATCCGAGTTTCTTGTCGTCGTCATCGTAGATCGGCTGTCCGATGTCCAAAAATACGTCGAAGTCGCTTCCCTTGAAAGCGAGTCCGGTTACCGATGAACCGAAACGATTGATCTGGCAATTCGGAAAGGCCGGCTTCAGCGTCTCGACGAGACTCGCGTGAAGGGCACGCCATTTGTTCGTCACCTCGCGCTCGGTCAGTCCTACGGTTTCCAAGAACGCCGAAAGTTCACCGTCGAATGTCGTTTCCGCCTGGAGCTTCGTCTTTAGCTCGGCAAATGCCAATTCCGCCGCTGCTTTTTCCTTGTCTTGATTAGCTTGCTGCGTCGGACCTTCATTGAGAAATTAACATTATTAAGTAATTGATCGCGGAATGATCTCGTACCTCGTCTGCTTGCAAAATTAACTCACGACTGTCTATGAATCTTCGTCGCTTTATGTCGAGTTTGTGTCCGCCCATCCACACAGGTCTGTTGAGTAGAAAATTCGTCGTTTCTCTGAAACAAGGTGAACAAATCGTTGCTACAAATTAACCGGCTCAGCATAGAACGATATAGCGACAGATGTTTTTTTTTTACTTTTTAGCAAATTCGATGATGGCAAAGTTTGTCTCGAACGTGCATTTCTGTATGACGCCAAATTGCGTGAAAAAACGGACGATGTCGTTGAGGGTCAGGCCCGGCGGCAAGCGCGACACGTAAATCGATTTCTCGATGAGTTCTTTTCGAAAATTTTCGTTCCCCACTTTCTTGAGGTGCTTCTTTCCCAGCACGTGACTCGCGAAATCGTGCTCGTCGAGCTCGATGTTGCACACCTCGCATCGTTTCGTCATTGTTTTCTCTTTAATTTATTCTTTTCTCGTGCGACCAATCGGGACCGAGATTCCTAACGACTACGTGGAAAAATCTACTGTACACATGGAAGAATCTCACGATTCCTCCAGCAAGCTTTGGCCGTTTCGCGTGATTACTTTGGAAAAGTACTTCGGATCGACGAAGCCTCTCTCATCGCCGGAGCAGAGAACGACGCCGTTCTCCGATTCGAAGAATTCCAAGCCGGATTCTTTGGCTCTCTTAAAGTCGATGTATATGTACAGTTCGGCGTTGTTTCTAAGGCCGCAGACGAAATTCAATCCTTTGGCAAAGTGTACGTGATTGCGCTTCATCCGAGACAATCCTTTGCTCTTTATTTCCGGCCAGCGCTCCAAGTAAGTGCCGTGTATTATATCGAAGTTCGGATCGTCTATGGGCTTGAGGCTTAACTCGCTTATCTCCGCGATGCTGTGGCCTTGATTGGCTCTTATCTCCAAGTCGCCGTCTTTTCCGACCAGCGAGTATCTTTGCTTATTGTCATTGGCGACTATTCTCGCGATGTCGTTTGACGAACAGCGTAACAATTTTTTTTCGATAATCTCGCCGACTCTCACGAATCCGTCGGATTTTATATCGAGTCCTTCCCTCACGGCTCCATGTCGAAGGAGATACGACAATTTCTTGCTGAGCTTAACGTCTCGCACCGCAGCATCCTTAAACAGAAAAAAAAAAACCAAAGATTTGGATTACATAAAAATGTCTTAGACCCGCTTGGAAAACAGTTATGCATCGTGAAAAATAGATTTCCTCATGATCGAACCTTAGTATTCATAAAATGCGTTTATTGCGGTGGCCCGCGTGGCTTATTATTGGGCTCGAATGATCGTCCAAACAACGCGAATTCTTTTTTTTCGTCTCATGCTATTATCTCAATACGCTGTTGACTACAGCCCTGAAGTTACTTGTTTCACACTAACGGCGCACGAACGATTTAAACGCGGGCAACGTTCCTTCGCTTTGTAATTTTCTTCTTTTTCGCGAATCGCGGAACAATGAACGATTCAGAGCCAAACTCGTAACTATGCGATATCTTCGACATTCGTTTGGCTCTCGATTATTTGAATGATAATTTGTAAATGATTTATCATCGTCGCGAAAAGAACACGAAGACTATCGATCGCGCAGTTCGATATATTTACACGTTCCGATACGCGGCGCGCACGGAAAACGGGAGCCCGTTCCTCGCCGCCGTGCGTGATGTAAATACATCACGGTCGCTATCACACCCGCGGGACGAAGCTGCGATAACAATCGTCGCAAAGAATAAATAATGTCTTTAACGTCGAAAGCGTTTGCAGTGTCATGTTGCGCAACGTCCGTCGGAATAATCGCGTATGTACATTACAAACAACAATACGACAGGTACGAAAGCAAAGAAAATAAACGAAACAAAATATGCGCCGGAAGGTTAGAAGGAACGAAGACCGGGAGTACAGAAAATCTTTTCAGGGAGCAACTTCACATGGGGGTTATTCGAGATATCGAGAGGCAGCGGCGTCGCAAGGCGGAAAACTTGTTTCGCCTACAGGAACAAATTGAAATAACGCGAGAAATGCAAAAAAACAATCCTAACAATTTGGATAGGTGAAATGACAAAAAAAAAAAAACTCACCGCGCATGTTCGGCTTAAAAAACCCCCGAGTGTATTGTAAATTATTTTCTTCCGATACGACGAAATTTGTAATAAAGTTAAGTTGCGTCAAATGTTAATAGACAATGCTTCATTTGCTGAAATTTTGAGAAACTGCGAGATTCTCGACAGCGAGAAAGCTTTCGCGTCGATTCGTCGAACGCGCGATATGTTTGCCGTTCGGCACATGTGCGTGACGAGAGGGTGGCGCGCTTGGCGTTCTGTTCCGTCGGACGTGGGGCGCGCGAGGCGCGTAAGAAAAGATGGCGACTGATGAGTCCGAGAGCGATCAGAACGGTGAGCAAACAATTATTCTGTTTTATTTGAAAATCACTCGTAAAAACAAATGATCTATTCGTATCGTCCTCTCGAACGCTCGATCAAGCGTTCGCAAAACGGTCAAATTTTGTATTCTTCTCGTAAGCGATTTCGACGATTTAGATGTTTTAGAGGTTAATCTTGTTTGTATACATTGATCTGCGAAAGAAAACAAAGCAAAACGAAACTTTCTCCTGACAGACTTGACTTGCGTCGAGGAGAGTCTGATGAGTCTGGAAAAATTGGACCGAGCGTCGCCGGACCTGTGGCCGGAACAGAGTAAGCCTATTTCAGCCAATGCTTTGCTCTTCTTCGCCGTCGGACAATAAAGTTATTTCATATTAGCGAATGATCAAGTTCCAGGCGTCAATGAATTTGTAGCGCAGAATTCGCCTCAAACGGAACCAGCATCCTGGGCATCGAGTCTCACTCCCGACGACATCAATCAATTGCATCGTAAGAAAATACGCAGGCTGCGTAACGGGCAGGCCTTGCGAAATCCTAGTATACATATATGTATATATTTTTTTTTTTCCAGAACTAGGAAATTTGTCAATGACGGGACTAATAGCTGAGGTGAAAAAGCTCCACGACGTCGCGTATCAATTGGGCTTGGAGGAGGCAAAGGAGATGACCCGCGGAAAGTACCTAAATATATTCAAGCACAAGTAAACATCGATAATATTTATATTTATTAATCTATGAGAAAGCGGTAAAATACATATTTTTTTTAATCTACATAAAACAATACAGTTGTATTTAAAAATATTCGTCAATTCTGCGCTATCCAGTCCGCATAGTATTGAATGTCTACGAATGCCACTGGCGAATTGCGATTATCTTCGCAGGCACCGCCGTACGAGAGAAGTCCAACCTATTAGAATGTAGAAAAATATTTTTCTTCACTACTATTTTTCATTTATCAGCCAGGTTGAATCGTCCATTGAAGGGACACTCAAGAGACGTGTTGCATTTTTTGATCTTGCTCTAAAAATTACAGCGCGTCAATGTTTCCGATATGCAAAAATTATCTTAATTTTGTACGCCATATTTTTTTTAATACCATTATCGGAAAATTCAGAACGAGATAAACAGGCCTTGCGCATTTTTATCTTCGAGCTGTTTTTGGTTTTATGGTCGTATTACCCGAAGATTTTGCTCTCATTGTGATAAATTTTGCTCGACACGGAAAAAAGAACCGACTACTTGACATAGTGCTTGGAAAGTACTTCAGATGCAAAAAAATACTTCGGACTTCAAGTACTCGTAGTACTTTGTATTTCATACGTGAAGTACTTTTGGGTGCATTGGCCAACTCTGATTTACCGACGGATATCCGTTCAACGGGCGATTCACTTTATCTTGAATTTTAAGAACGCACCACGGTGTATTTATTTCTATACATTCGTATCAACGGACTGCCGCTGAAACCGGCGCATGGCTCTTGCTCGCCGATAGCGCACATTTCGACGCACAATCCGCGATTCGTATATTCCGCGCAATCGCGTCGCGACAGCAAACTCATAGATACACTTCGCAGCGTAGTCGCTGGATCTAGAAATCGAGGAAATTTTTTCGTCAACTCGTGCGCAAAAAAATCGTGCGTCGTGCGATGAGAAAGAAAAAAGTGCCCGTACTCGACTCGCCCGACATTCTGCCCCATCCATATAATCGTACTTGATCCGAATCGAGGGTATTCGTTTCGCGTCCCGTGTGCAGACACGCTGGTTGAATCGTGGCTACGAGTTAAAAAACAATAGATTAAAAATATTTCATTAGCTGCGACGAATGATCGATTCGTTTACCGGAGAAAACAATGGGCTCTTCCAGTCTTATGAGAGCGATGTTGTTCGCCCACGTTTTCGAATCGAAGTTCGGATGCTTGACGACGTAGGATATCTTGAGGCAAGGTGGTTTCGGACCGCAGAACATTTGATTACAGTCCCGCTCCGTCGCGGTATCGAACTCGCCCACGAGTACGGTTTGCCTGACGAAATTACAATATCATATTTTGCGTCCACGACGATCGATGAAATTACGGAGACTCACAGTTTGTAATTGGCCGCTTGGGCAAGAGCGCACGATGCCGTGGTCAAGATCGTTCTCGTGTCTATAATCGTTCCGGTACACGCGTATCTCGTTGCGCCCGTAATAACGTCTGCAAAACGGGAAATAATGAATACGTTGCTTTGTCCTGTTGCGCTCAATGTTGAGAATGTCATCTTCTCGACTCACTCGTGAAGCCGATTCTCGCGAGAAACGGAAAGGAACCGATCGTCGGTACGTTACTGAATACCGTTGGAGTTCCGCATGCGAATTGCGTTAACGGAGGTCTGGTGTTCGTCTCACGATTGATACTGCAGCAAACTTTTGCCGCCGTTCCTTCGTAGCCGCAAACGGCGATTCGAAATCTACCACCGAGAGAACGATCATTTATCCGAAGCGCATGAAACCCCGAGGGATCCAACGATATCGTTTACCTGTGCGGGGCTATCGCCTTTCGATGCATCATCGCGTCGAGGCCCGGACAAAAATTAACGGGAACGCACACGCGCTCGTAGGGACAAGCCAAGTCACTGTCGTAAACACTATTGTCGAAACAATCGACGACATGGACGCTCGCGATTAGCGCGATACACGAGAATACTCGAAAAGCGAGATTCCTCATATTTGAACAAAGTCACCGCCGCGGTTCGTTATCGTTCGCAAACTGTTCGCAACGCGAGTCATAACGCTGCCGGATTGTCGCGATGCATGCACGAATTCGTGCATGATATGAATACGACAGTTATCCGGCTATGATCGTGTTTACCTTGGCTTATTCTGTTACGCGCGCTTCCGCCGGAAGATAACATGTGTCTCCGCGAGATCGGCGATGCAGATTTATCCGCGAGCATTCATCGCAAACGCGGACTCGATGAAATCACAGTTTCGTTACGTATTTGTAATAATTTTTAATAATGCAAAAATAATTGATACAAATGCGCGTACGCGCAACGCGTCGATATCTTCGTTCCGGTTCGTGTTCGTTGCTCATTGTTCATCGATACTTCTATCGCGGACTCGTGAGAAATAAAAGGTGTTATCAACATATCGACGGTCTTTTGTCGTTCCATTCCAATGCCGACTCGATTATTCCCGACGATTTTATGTAATCCATCGACACGATGTTGGCCGTGCATCCCCAATTGGCGTTGTACGAATGGGTTACGTTCATGTTCACGCTCTCGGCCATTTCTCGCAATCCTCTGGCGAAATTGAAATAAGTCGCCAAATTGTCGCTCGGTGTCAATTCGGCCATCACCGACGACGGTCGTCGATCGGGGTCACTGTAACTTTAGATTATCATTCGAATAGCTTTCGTGACTCGGTTGCGGAGCAAAGTGCTGAAAGTTCTTACGGATAAAAGCTGACGGAATTGCCGGTGTCTTCGAATCTGTGAATCATCTTGTAGAGGGAATCCAAGTCAGTGGCTCTCGGCCATAGGTGTTCGACGGCTGGCCATGTGCTTTCGTGCCTGGGATATATGTTTCCGTTGTCGTAGCCGATTATCAATCTTCTTCCCGTTGCCCATATCTCGTCCAGTGTCATTGACCAGGCTTTCCCATTCTTCGGAACGTAATAATCGGCGAATTGCTCCTCCAGATAGGCTACCAATTCGTTGTGCTTCTGGAAAGTGTCTCCACCGAATCCTGAAGCAATGAAAGGTTTGAGAGAAGGTGAAACACGCTGGCATTTACGGCGCTGAAACTTTTTTTAAGCTGTAAATGTCAGAAGGCTCGAAAAAAGTTGTTTCCAGTTTCTTATACCGAGCGTGGTATTTCACTTTCTCTTAAGGCCAGAGTCTCATTTTTCACGGGCTTTTCAGGTCGATTAACAGAAATTTTCGTCAAACAAAACTTTCCAATGACAAGCATAATTTTATATTCTCTCCAATGTCTATAGCCTCGAAATGGGAATTTATTAATGGAATTCGTTACCGATCGAACCTTTTTTTAACGCATGCCTTTTTTACGAATACTACGATTAGGTAGGCGTGGAACACTCACCGGCTGGGAATTCTTGCACGTCGAATATAACTATCTCCTGGGTATTGTTCAAAAACGTTTTGACATCTTCGATTATGGTAATCAATGGATGGATGGTGAATACATCGTGATTGGCCCACCACAGATGTTCGCTTTCGGGATAACGACCGACTCGTATGTCCAAGTATCGAACACCGTATATCAGTTGGCTAAGTATGTCCTCGTCCTAAACATTTTTCAAAATGAATTTGTAACACCAATGAAGCGACGAAACATTTTCGGAAAATTAGGTAACAAAGGAAGAAACACAAAAAATATAGATATAGATAAAATATAGATGATCCATTTCGAAGTTCGTTAAGAAAACAACAAAAGAAGTTAGATCTAGAAGTTCTATTTTTTGCCTCTCAAATTTATTCAATAAACTCTTTCTAAAAATGAAAAAACGAACTCCTTATCCCGATCGTGGAGTGCCCAATTAGAAAAAGATTAATATTGAGTTCCTTCAAGAAGATAATTAATTTGGATTACAGTTTCTTGCATTAAACAACCAACGAATATTTGAGGCAACCAAATTTCTCTTACATTTCACGTCAATATTTAGTTTCACGAAATCAACCGAGCATTTTGTTGATCTTATTACATTTTTTTCTCAGCGTAAGTAAGAGGAAAATTACCAAGACGATTATTGCACAATTGTCAATTACATCTTGCGTGTGGTAAATGAACTGAATACAAACCTGAGTAATGGTGTATCTGTCGACAAGACTTTCCAAGGCGAAGAAGTCTTCTTTTTCGTAAGCCGCCGAGTCGTGAGTGCCGGGTATGAAAATGTCGTTCAATCGTCGCGATCCCAAAGTCGCTTTTCTTTGCTTCATCCAGTTCGGATGAGTGGCCATGCACGTTACTTTGCGATTCTTTCCGTTTCTGACCCAGGCGACATAATAATCTGCTTATCGTAATCAATCTATTTAACTCGTCTGTTACTTTGAAAAAAATCGTTAACGTCATTATCATCGTACTGACTCAAACATCGGTCCTCGAACGTTAATTCGACGGTCGGCACGTAGTCTGCGGAAACGGATGTTCTTTTCACGCCCCAAAATTTTGTCGGCTCGAATGTATAAATAGCCACGGCATCGCCTACTTCCGGATCGCCGTTGTAAAGAATCAACTCGTCGCCTTTTCGCAGTTCCGTGATGTTCCAATAAATCGATATCTCTCGAGTCGTAAACCAACTCCTTACCGGCGACATGATAATACCCATTCGCTCTTCTACGATTCCTGCAAATGCATCCAGTCAGCCGAACTCGATAAAGTGTATCGTCAATTGAATGAACTTCCGTCATTGAATGAATAAAATTGTGTCGATTGATCTCCCGCTTGCAGGAAAACATTACTTTCAGAATAACTTTTTATATCGAAACTCGATAATCGCTGTTAACCGTACTGTGGTTCCGTTCGCATATCATATTATAAAAAAATAAATATACAAGTGGTCGGTATGGTTTTCGGCAATCTTTTTACTTTGTAAATCCAATGACTTTCTACGATAAATTTTTATCAACGTGAGTATAAAAAAAGTCGTTTCTTTATGGACAACGAATGTTTCCGCTCAATAATGAAATAATACTTTGCTATACTAGCACGAAAAAGCCGACTTTACGGCGAAGGTTGTGAAGTGGCTACACACGAGCCGGATCGAGCGCTGCAGCGGCACGAAACGAAGCTCCGAGCGTTGCTCGTAGCGCGAGAGAATCGCTGACCGGTTACCCAAATACTTTTTGGACGTTCGTTCAATGAGCCGAACGAGTCTATCCACGGTTAAATTGTTCATACATGTGATTTCAAATGCGCTATTCATTTTGGTGAATTATCAAAAAAATTCGTTCTCGAATCGACATTACGCGCTTCATGTATTGTCCAGTTGGTCTACTATTTCAAGGTCGAGAAACTTCACATGTATCTCACGTGTCCATTCAACGAACGATTGACCTTGAAAGAAAAAACTTTATCTTTCAGAAATACGAGACTGTGTCTTCGAGAAATCTTGTGCTTACAGAATCATAAAGGATTACAGTTACAATAAAAAAAGAGAGCACGTTATGTCGTATCATAACATTTATTGCGTATTATTCAAACGCGCGAGAGCCCGTCGATATGTCGATTGTATTCTCACCTCCAACGTTACGATTGCTTGTCGGCAATGGTGATCCTTGAACCCCGGCGTAGGATCCAACGCAGATCAGCACGATTATTCCCCCGTAATCCAGCATTCTCGAGTGCGTAAATTCAATTGTTTTTTTTTTTTTTTTTCGCAACGAATGGATAAATCGCAACTTTGCGAAGCGAATGCCGTGAACAGTGTATCGGCCGGATGCGAAGCGTGCCGCGCGGCCTAAGGACTGTTAGCGAGGACCAACGAACGAATGGTCACGCAAGCTATTAATTATTCGCGACGTAGATTTAACTACACGCCTCGCTCTCTCGGACCTAATCGTGAAAAAAAAAAACCTTGCGTAATTACGGAGGTCTCATTGGGCGAGCTCAGTCCGTGATTATTGTGACGTTTTGCACTGCCGATTTGCACGAGGAAACGCGCGTGATTTTATCGTATCAGCGGAGGGCAGGCATTTGAGATTTTTTCATTGTTTTTTCGAAAAGTACCGCTAAAACGCTCGAGAGATAAGCGACGAGTTCCGCGCGAGGAAGCGAAGCGATAGCCTTTGGGGCCTCGTGAAAAATTGTTTAACGAGCACGTCGGAAACTCCGGATAATATTTTTCGCTGAATACAACTAGTTTCGGATGACTAACGAGCGTATTCAATTTTCCAGTGACGCACTCACTCTCGTGGGTTTCCGTCGCGCTTATTGCCGAGAAAGGAATTTAATTTGAAGTATCGATTCGCGCCAGCCAATCGGTCGAATCGATTGCGCGACGCGGGCCACGAATAGCATCGTTATTTTCTTCGACACCGGGAACGGATTTTTTTCGTTTTACGTGAGCTTCATATTATACGAATCGTCCTTCGCCGTCGATGACGGAGGAAGCGTGCGCGCGCCTCTTCGCTGAATTTCCAAAGTCCTTGAACCGCATCCGTCGAAAAAAAAAAAGATCAAACAGAATTGAAATATAAGCGAAGTATTCGCGGCGAGCGAGACGCGAGCGAACATTTGAAAATCGCTAGTAGCGCTCGCGCGAGAACGATCGTCGCTGACGATAGTAGTTCGATTCTATTTAAAGAGTTTCCAAGAGATCGAATCTCACGACTTACACGAGGTTAAGCCATGGTTGCGTCTTACCGATACGCCGATGGGGGCTTCTCCGATGCGCGGCTCGCCGATGGAATTCGTTCGATTTCTTCTCGAACTGAAAACGCGAGAGGGAGAGAAGAAGAAAACAAACATCGTTGAATGCAACATTTTTGGGGCTTTTATATCTTCCTTTATTACAAAACTGAAAAAAAAAAAAAACGAAAAAAAAAAAAACTTCTGTGAGAGTAACAAACTTTTGGCTTATGTGACTAGTTGTAATACTCAGCGGCAATACTAAATTAGTGTAATGTATACGTTGTGTATGGGTGTGAAAGAAACGAGCGAGCAAGAGAATCGTCGTTGGATTTTAAAAAAATGAAAAAAAAAAAAAACGAAAAAATGTATCATGATTAGGACAAGTTTCGATTGTACAATGGATCGATAACGAGAAGATACGGTAACTTTGAGAAAGTTTGCGAGTTTTAGGATGGAACAAAATAAACCTTGTTCATCGACGATCCTCTCGTTCTCTTCTTCAGATCCCACACAAGGTATGTAATAATTTAAACTTACGGGTTAAAGGTACATAAATATTACACTAGATTTTACAAGTAATCTTTCATAGTCTCTGTCTTGGAAGACACGGTATGGCAGGATTTTTGATTAGGAATAACGTTTTATCTCGCTCAAGGTCACCAAACGCAAGTTCGAATTTTCGAATTTTCTCCGTTGCTCCGCAAACGGTGCGCGAACGATAGGACGAATACGGAATTTCGTATTGCTGCCGAGACGATTTTTAAGCGCTTAACGCGCGTGAGATACGGGAATTGATACGAAACGTATACTTGACAAACTGCAATGAGAGAAAAAACAAAATGAAAAACCGTTTTTTTTGTTGTATATTCACACGACGAGAGACGAGAGTAGACGAGACACGATGAGAACCACGCTTTAGGACCTGTCGCTCGATTGCGCTTTATAGACTAACCCGTATTCAGGATATTTCAGTGGGCGTTAAAACGACTTACGTCGCGATCCGTAATTTCGGCATTTAATGTTAACGCTAAACTTAAACATTTCTTATTGATCTATTTGTTCGAGAGAAGAGAAGTGCGTATTTACACGAGAGAACGCGAAGAGTTATGTTTTTTTGTGCTTCTTTTTTTTTTGTTTTTTTCGCTTCAACTGTTCGCGCGTATGTACTTTACGAATGTGTGTTACACCGTGTGTAAGTGTAAGCACGAAATGGATAGGATTTTCCTACCGATTTATTTTGTGTTTCATTTAAATTATTAATTATTACTATCGTCTTTCGACCAACGAATTCTTTAACGTCTTGCTCGAAGCATGCGCGCAAATAGTCAGTCGGTGATATGTTGTGGCAGGTCGTCGAGGATGACCCGAAAAGTAAAGGAGAAACCGAAGGCGAAAAAGATCATTTAAAATTTGACTATTCCCCATTCGGAGTTTGACCTTCCGAAATGTCGATCGTTTCTTCGATTTTTGTTTTATCTACGATAATTGCCCTGGGGGAATGACGGGGAGGAATTGGATTTAACGACTCTCGCAAATTTTGAAGCTCCGCGCATTGTTTCAAAAGCTTTCGTCGAACATGAGCCTCGCGTTGAGGTACGCGCGCGCGCGCGTCCACGACGCGGGCTTCACCGCTTTGGCAAATGTTTGTAAAAATGGACGACGCAACGATAAAAAAAAACGAATAATAATACAACGAATACAAAGTGCAGCATCTTCGGAAAGCCTGTTCCCAAAGTTGTACGACACAAGGATCGTATAAACGACCTACGTGATTCGACGTTTAAAGAATAATTTAACTACCAATTCAATAATGGCGATAATTACACCATTTCTTTTTTTTTTCGCGAATATAATCGAGACACCTTTCGCGCGTTCGGGTGCGACTTTGGCCTTCAACGATAATCGATGTATCCCGAGACATTACGTGGGAAAGAAAAGAATTTTTTTTTCCCGAATAAACTTAGGTAATGGATTTAAAAAAAAGTAGCTCGACTTCCTGCCTTAAGGCACTAAGCGGCCGTGTTAATTTAAACTATACGTAGACGTACGGTTTTAGCGTTACTCTTGACTCTGAATGCAATATATTATTATTACTAAAAGCTACGCTGATATACATAGTATCGTGTGTGTGTGTATTACATATATAATATATATTTTTTTTTCATTCATATTTTACAAGAGTTTCGAGCTCCCCGACACGCGCGCGCGTTACTCGAACAACCAAATTATCATTTAGTCTTCTCCGCTATTGGAAATATCGATTGCGACGAATGCATTCTATTTTTTTTTATTCCTTCCCCTCAACTTGTTTGCGATATGCGAGTATGGGCTCCGTGCGGTCGAATTATTCCGCTGGACTTTCGATAAAAAACGCGAAAGAGCATGTCCGGACGCTCGCTAATGTACAGTGAGTTTTACGAAAACAAAACACACACATCGACGAAGTGACGCTTGCCTGACCTAGCAGCTACAGTGAAACCCTTTCCGTATATGCATATATCTATATTGACGTTAATCGTTCATTTTGTAAAGCGAACACTTGCGGAGAATAAACTAAAAAGTGAAGCGAACGATTGTTCGCTCTCTGTACAAAAACGATTGTTTCACGCTACGGCTATAGACGAGCCGAAAAAAAAAGACATGCGACGAGCCGACAACTGAGTTCGTTCGAAACAGCTCACTTGACGCGACATCAGCTTTTTCGAATTATTATACATTCTTTTGTCTCTATTTTCTCGCGCTCTTTCGAATCCAGAAACGCGACACCGTTCGCTGGCGGGGCGGAAATTCCGTGGCAAAAGCGAAACATGAGAATACTCGAGAAACGCGACGTGTCGCGACTGCCGAAACGAGATGTAACGACGCGGCGCGCGTTGCAGTCTTCGGTGGAATTTTTTCAATATTTTCACGGCCATTCGCGGGACGATTCGACACTGCGACACAAGATACGCCGATGAAATTACGACGAATAGGATTTCTTAGGCCGATTATCGATGACGAACGATTCGCGAAATTTTACACCGCTCGAATGAACCTCGCTGCTACTTTTATTCGTCTCTACCGTGAGAGATGGATTTTGGTTTGCCTTTTCGTTTTTTTTTTCTTTCCGTCGCCGTTCGATTCAACAAGGCCCGCTGCGATTATTCGCCGACGCGCCGTAATGATTATTGCGTAAAAAAAAATTGCAACGCGCGAGGATCCGACGAGACGCAAAGAAATGATTAATCGTAGGTCTATAATATCAGTGTGATAATCGATGTGGGTGAATCGTAACAGACGAGATTACACTTTTCTCGGAGATGAGAGACAACAGGCTGGTTTTTTTTTTTTTTTTTTTATACCGTAAACTGCGAAGTGACTGTATATACGTAAATCTATGTATTGCATTGTTCGAGTCTAAATTCGCGCCGATTTCGCGGCTCGCAAGTTTTAATCTTTCATTAACGCTAAGGTTTGTGGCCTTGTGCAATAAGCGCATGTATAAGAAGGAACTTTGGTGCAACAAAAAAATATATATATAAATATATATATATCGATAATGGAACAGAGAAGACGCTGCAGGTGGTTTTCCTCGATCTCTGTGCATCAACCCGAGTGAAGCGAATAATTTGCTACGTAGAACTGTCGCGGCCGCGGGGATTGGACTTCCCGACGAGGATAGGACGATATAAATATAATTGATCCTTTCCAGGAATGAGAAATTCGATAAAATCGCGATTTTTAACGGAAGGATCTCTTTCTCAGCCGTGCTCGATTGTGAAGGTAATAATAGTAACGATAATAATAAAAACGAGTATCCTAGGGCGAGCTCGCGCTAAAATCGACAGTTATATATATCCTCCATACACGTGAATTTCAGCCGTTAAGAAAAAAAAAAAAAAATCTACTCGTATTATAATAATATGTATCATACAACCACGTACTTAAAAAGAATCTAAACGATCGTTGACTTCCCTGTCCGAGACCCACGATATATATATGTATACTTGAACACTGTACATGTAATAAAATATCGAAAAATCGATCACGTATGTCGATTCGGTCACGCTGTTGAACCCCGAATATGCGGTTAAACGAAAAAAAAAAAAAAAGGGATTTTCGATTTTTCTTAATGGAACGAGTTTATCTTGGTCCGATCACGCGATCGTGCGCGAAGCGACGATTAACCGCTCGTGTATTGTGTTTATGCTCTCTGTTTTCTTTTCTTTCTTCTTTTGTTTTGTTCGTTCGCGTCGATGTTCCCTTCATCCACGCTCTACGACGTAAATTTCGAGAGGCCCGAAGCCCTCCCGGTCATATACGTTGCCCTGAGAAACTATTTGTACATTTTCGGCTCCGTGCTATAATCGTAATTAACTTTGCTTTACCTAAAACTCCGTGCGATTCGATTCGCTTCGAACCGTTGACGATCGTCTCATCGATCGAGCGGCACGTCTTCCATCGTCGCGTTATTGCCGAAGTGTTGAAAGCCATTCTTGAATATCCTACCTCTGCTCGTGCCGGCTTTGGTCTGATCGAGTAGCGTGACGTTGTCCTCGAATTCTCTGACCCATCGGGCAGTCTCGTTACCCCAATGAAAGCGTATCGGCGCGGCGTGGTGATAAACCTTCTTCAGACCCAAATTGCGTATCTCGACGCCCTCCTCCGAATGATAGAACGACATTTCGCAAAAGTCTTGACTGACGAACGGCTCGAGCTCGGCGACGATTTCCATGAACGTGGGACGATCGCTCGGTCGCCACTTGAAACACTTGTCCATTATCTTGACTATGATTTCGGGACTGTTGCGCGGTATGTTTACCGTTCCCTTGCGCAACACGTAGTTCAGCACCTCCTCGTTCGAGAAGCCCTGATACGGTATCTCGGCGAGCGTTAGAATCTCGTATAGCACCACGCCATAGGACCACACATCCGAATCCGACGTGAAGACACCGTCCGACAGATTCTCCGGCGCCATCCATCTTATCGGCAGCAGACCCTTCTTCCCGATCTTGTAATAATCAGTCTCGTATATGTCGCGCGCCATGCCGAAATCGCCGATCTTGCAAACGAGATCCTTCGTGACCATGCAGTTTCTCGCCGCCAGATCGCGATGAACGAATTTCTTCGATTCGAGATACGACATGCCGTCGGCGATCTCGCAAGCCATTCGTATTATCCTCGACACGTCGGGCACTCGATGAGTGTCGCGTATTCGCCGCAGATAAGTCTTCAGATCGCCGTTCTCCATGAGTTCCATTATCACGTAGGGCGGCGTGCCCTCGGAGACAACGCCGAGCAGGCGTATTATGTGAAAAGTCGAAAAATTCTTCATCACCGAGGCCTCGTTAAGGAACTCGTTCTTCTCGCGCTCGCCGGAATTCTCGGCTATCGTCTTCACCGCGACCTGGGTCGTGCCGTCGAGTATTCCGCGATAAACCATACCGAAGTTACCGAGACCGAGCTCCTCGAGCAATTCGATGTTTTCGCGCGATACCTCCCAGCTGTCGCGTATGTACTTCGTCTCGATGTAATCGGGATTAACGCTCGCTATGAGTCTCTCCTGTTGCTTTTTCTTCAGATGATTTCTGTACACTATGTAGGACAGCACGGTGGCCGTTAGGAGAAAGCCGAAAACCAGTAGAAGAACGAGCATCACGGTGTTGTCGTCCTTCATGCCGATGCTGAAGTAAACGGTCTCGGAGAAGCTGCCGTGGCCCGCGAGCGACATTGAGCGCACGCGGACGCTGTACTTTCCCGGGCTCAAATTTGCGATCTCGTAGGTACCGCGTCGGCGACGCACCGGCGTTTGCGGCACGCAAGCGCTGCTCTTCTTGGCGTCCTTGACGATGAGATTCGTGTACTCGATCGTGTGCGCGACGGTCATGCTGTTCGGATCTCGGGCGAGATCCCAATTTATCCTGACTATCGTGTCGTTCGTAATGTGAACGTTCACGTTGCGCACATCGTCGGCGCTTGTGCGTTCCTTCGTTCGCGTGTTCGTGTACGCGGTCGGCGAACACATCTGCGTGCCGTTCGCGAGTCTGTGTCCGCACGCCGCTACGGATATCGTGTACAACGAGTAGTGACGAAGTTTGTTCAACAGATAGGAACTGCTGTTCATGCTGACGTTGAACACGAAGGAATAGTACGTGTCGTTCCACAGGCGTGTCCTCTTGTCGTCGATTGTCTCGATCCGCGCCACGGAGTCCTTCGTCCAGGCTCGCGTCGACGAGAGATTATCCGACAAACCGTAAAACTCCGTTTCCGCAACGTTGTACTTGTGCGAGTAGCAATGATTCTGTCCGCCGAGAGAGAGATGACTTATCGTGATATTGTCGTGACAGAATATCTCGAATTTCTTCGGCGCCGTTACTTCCGAATCGGCGAATTTGTGACAACAATCGTCGTCCTTCTTGTTCGCCTTCTCGTTCGCCAACTCAGTGATTTCCGTGACACCGGGAGCGGTGAGCTTCGGCGCCGTGTCCGCCACGTCGTTCGATTGTTCGCTCTCGCTCAGCAGACCGTGCTCGCAATAATTTCGCGATTTCAGCAATTTTTCGTCGTCCAGTCTTATGAAACCCGCTAGTAAGTAGTAGCCGATCGGACCGTTCGGATTCATCGGCGGTCCCCACTTAACGACTATTTCCGTGTCGCTGGCGGCGAACGACATAACGTCCGTCGGCACCGACGGCACGTCGCTCAGCGTGCGAAAGTAAATTATGCTCGATTGTCCGGTTTTGCTGGTCGACGAGTCGTTCGAACGGGCCAACAGTGTCTTAACGTAGACCGCGTATCTCGTGTAGGGTTTCAGATTCGGTATAACGAACGACACCATTGGATCCGGGGAGTCCGTTATGTCGACGTCAATTATTTGCCACGTGTTGTTGCCGCAAGCGTTTCCCTCGAAACTGACGATTTCGCGATCCGTCTGAACATAGTGCAACAGATAACTCAGCAAATTCTGCCCGTTCGCCGGCACGTACTTGTCCCATTCGAGATTAACGAAGTGCGAGCCACGCTCCCTCGCCGCAAGGTACATCGTGTTTATTCGACACGCGACTTTCTCCCCGTTCGACTCCGACTGCACCTCGACATCCGAGAATTTCGTTATATTGACCATATTGCCGAGATCCTGAATCTTTTTGTAACACAGTTTTGGATTGTAGTGAAAGAAAAGGCGTCCCCGAAGAATCGTGATGTTTTGATCAGGGGGAAATAAATCCGACAGATTTGGATTGTCGAGCACGACGAGACTACCGTTGTTTATATCCAACTTCTCTCCCTTTATCTTGTTGAGCTTCTTGAAAAAGCCCAGATTCGTTATGGGAAACGAGTGGGTCACTTTGAGATACTCCGTTATTTCTTCTATCGAGCCGAAAGCCTCGGTCAATTCGTTCACGATATTCGGATATCCGTTGCGCAGTTGAAACTCGAGGGCGCCTTTGATCACGTTGATGCCGCGATAAACTTGAGCGTCCGATAGATGGCGAATTATCGCCCCCTTGGCGATTTTACGGCACGGCCCGTCGCAACGTTCGCACGTCGTTTCCTGCGAGAGACAAGTGTTTGTGAAAAATGAAGAAGAAATTGGAAAAAAGACAAATACAAGGTATTACTGAAACGATCGGGTTAATCGAAACTTACGTTCTTGGCGTCGAGATGGGTCTCGTATCCGTCCGGGCATTGCGTGTCGCACTTGCCGTTGAATGCTCTCCATCGTTTTTCCTCACTCATACTCTGTCTCTTTCGCATATTGATATTCAAGCATTCTTGTTTGGTGATGCATCGTCGGGACAGGTACGCGTATCTGCGTTCGAGAAAGCGTTTTGTTCTTCATGAAATCGATCGGCAAAATGTACGGATCGAAAACGACGGACGCGATTGAACAATTTCGAATATTGGTCAAAAAATATTCTCGATGGAATGTCATACGGGTGAAAATAACTTACAACTGAGGCGGACAGCTCCCGACGCATTTGCTGTTGTGGCGATAAGTCCGGCACACGTAGCAATCGGATGCGCTTCGACCGAAGCACTCTCCGAGACACTGCGCATCGCATCCCGTTCTCTCGATCTTCTGACAATGTTTGGCGGTCCAGCAGTTACCGCCGGGACACGTGGACAGGCATCCTACGAAATAAATGGCAGCATTTAGAAAAAAAGATCAAGTTGGGGTTTGGTAGAGAGAAACAGGGACGTTGATTTAGTATTTTTTCGCTGGCGCAAAAGATAACGCGTTACGACGAAACGAAACGGCCGCCGACGAGATCGATCGACGCGAACGACGCGAGAACCATACGGCTGACTCGGACTCGCGCACAGCCGTGAAACTTTGCTACTTTTTCTTCGAGAAGATCAAAAATAATTATATCAATTTAATTGCAAATAAGCGTTAACGATCAATGCATGGGGAGGAACTTGTTTTCTCTTTTCGCCCACCGTCTCGCCGTGCAGAGCGCGAAGGCGATCGTGCTAGTAGCCACAACTTATCGGGTATGTACGAGAATGTTTATCAGCGAAAAAAATGTTCATCGGGTTGTCGGTTCGGGTTGTGGTGCAAAAGCATGAAGAAAAAGATATTCCTTCGAGAAAGATAGTCGAACTGGTTGGCAACAGGTTACCGGCTCATAAACCATGGACTCTTCGGTGGCAAGAAATCACATCGACTGGATGCCGTTAAACCAGCAGCCAATAACCAACCTTTACGATGCACTTTTATCGTAAACTGCCGTGCCGATTGAATTATCAACAAATTCCAAATCTGCGAAATCGTTAGTGGTGGCCACAAACGGTCCGATTATAACGGTCGTACGAAATCGCGAATCGAAATTTACATTTGTTCAACTCGGATCTACGACAAAGGAAACGTTTAGATGTGTTAACAGTGGCTACGGTTTAGCGGAATACTATTTAAACAAATGGTTGCATGAGGACATACATATAGACACTGGGAAAAAACTGTGCTGCGTACAGTCGTGACTTTCGTTAGATTCTCGGGTTCGCATCGAATCGCCCAGACCCTCGAAATGGTACATTTCGATAGAAGAGCCGACCACTAGAAAAGTCTGCAAAACTAGGCTTACAGACCAGGTCTATTTTTGAGTTGATCCAAAAATATGAAAAATATGAGTGAAGTCCTCGAAAGGAGATGTCTTCTTTACAGGACTCTATCGATATTTTTGGATAGTCGATTCTAGCCAAAAGCAGACGCGTCTTTTTTCGAAGATCTTTTCATCACCCCCACATGTTTTGGAGAGACCAAACGAGCGTTTTGTGCAGTGGCCAAGAAGCGAGTTTGTCCTTTTGCATCGAGCCACATTTTTTTTCTTTACGAATGCAATGCGAAATCTGAGATTGTCCTACGTTCACAGACATGCACAATGATCTTCGCCACCGTTTGCGCCACTCGATGGCACTCGTACCGAAACCAGTGAGCAAAATATTTGGCTCACTATTGGAAGCGGTTTGCACACCAGTAATGTTTTTTGCAAATCGCCAGTTTGACATGCATGTGTAAAGAAAAAAAATTATATTTGCGGTCGAGGATTCGACTACGCCAGCTGACACGTGAACCAGGCAATTCATCCAACTAAGTGCCGATCGCGAACGCCTCGGCCCATGCACCAAGCCGACGATTCTCACTGCCTGTTTATTCGGTTCTTATGTGTACTGAAAATGTTGTTCGACGATCATACCGGGACAATTGTCGCTGTACTGTCCGTCGTCCTTTTGTTCTTTCTTCTTGTTGTCCTTGATGAAATTCTGTCCGTTGACGACGATCTTTGCCCAGTTCACCGTCGACACGAAACACAGAGATGGATTTTTCTCGATTCTCACGCCTCCGCGCAATATCTTCGTGAGCTTGACAAGTCCAATCTGGAGAACGAAATTTTCGCGTTTATTAGACGGTTTATGTCGGGGTTTGTTGCCGCGGTACAAACAGAGAGAGAGAGAGAGAAAAACAGAGAGTGGGTCCTACACACAATTGTCGCGCAGTATTGCGGTGAGATAGTGTGGGGTGGTCTTTGCCCGTCGTTAATTTGGTTAACCGCTCGACGGCTACTTGACCCGTACCATTTGACCGAAGTCTCGAAGGAACGAATTAGTCGAAAGAGCAACGAAAGGCGTTGATTTTCGCGTGGGAATCGACAGTCGACGGTTAATCGACACTCATCATTGACGTGTCGAGGTCTCCGTCCGGATTGATGCGACGTGACGCGTGTTAGAATCGATTAACATTGACGAACATAACGCGAGCACGTACTCGTCGTTCTCGGGCCGGTGTCAAAGAGCATCTTTTTTTTGTTCATCGGTTAATTGGCTTTGTCGGATAAGAAGAATCGGTGTGAACCAACGCGTCTTTCGCCCAGCATCCTTAGCACCCAGAAATACGAAGTTTATGAGGACCGGAAAAACGGTAGTTCGTTTTGGGCAAATGTACAACGACCTAAACAGCCAGTCAAACAACCGCCAGTCGAGCCGCGAGAGTCTGGGCGTTTTTTTTAAGATCCGAACGAACGACAACTACATCTTCAGTATGCCTTTTTTCCCAAGATTTTGATCATAATGAGAAGTGTTTAAAACTGTCTTGGAAGAAGAAGAGAAGAGGATGGGAAGAGTGCTCGAAGCTTGAAGTGTTTGCTTCGTACGTTTGGCCGAGCTGTACCGCAAGTACTGCCTCAAAAAACGGCGAAAAGAGAGCGCGTAGGAACGTTAACGTGAAGTAACTCCATTTGGAGAATCGTGATGTATCGGTTGAGAGGGTTTTCCATGGATTGATTTCGCGAATCGATGCGCTCATCGATCGGTTAGAGCCCAACGATAATTCGAAGAGAATGAGAAAACGCTTACCTCCTGCATATGTTGCATCTCGTATACCATCAAGGCATAATCGGTGAGTAGTTGATCGCCTCTGATTACCTCGAGATTCGGAAACATGCCGCTCAACGACTTCAACTCGTTGACCCGATAGAGAAGCAGGTAGCCGGTGATTTCGCGCAACTCCGGAAAACTGATGTTCTGCAGATCCCTCTCGGTGACATTCTCCAGCAGTACGATCTGCAGAAAGCCCTCGATCACGCGACAGTCCTTGAGGGCTGCGAAGTTTTGCACGTTGTTGCGTATGTCAACGCTGTCGCAGATACCGTGACCGATCGTCACGTTCTTGGGCTTGCGTTGTTTCTCGCGGTGCGTTTCGCTCGCCTTGAGATTGTGCCTCGGCAGATTCGTCGGCGCCGATGGCTCACCGCTCTTTCCGGGATTGCCAACGGAGGATCTGTGAATAAAATGCCAATCGTTCTATTATAGAAAACAATGGTATTCGTGGAAAAAAAGAGTATTATAGTTGTCGCATAATTGCGGAGGAATGAATGTTTGAAAAAAAAGAATTAGGTACCCTGGAACATCTATGGCTCTTCGATTTCTATAAGCCAACAAGCTCCGATCCTCGCGTCGAAAATCCCTCGAACCCCGAACAGGTCGATCGGCGCTGCGTCCAGGATAATTGTATTTGTCCTCTATCGAATCGAATTCACCGATTCTCTCGATAAACTCCGGATCGTACTTTCCCCGGTACGTTTTGCCGGGATGATTCGAAAGCAACAACGACGGCCTGCTCCCGTCGTACGATCTATCCTCCTGACAATCGACGAACTTCACCGTGCAGAGGAAAAGTAAGACAAGCGAGACGAGCAGCTTCCACGTCCTCATCTTCTCGCCTCATGGACACGTCGATTTTCACTGATTTATCGCTCGCGCTCTACCGTTGCTCACGGCCCGCATAACCGAGCAATGTCCCTACTACCGTCCACCAACTTGTCTATTTCTCTTCTTTCTCTTCTTATTCTTCTTTCTCCTCTGCTTCTTCTGCCGCTGTTACTCGAACTGTCGCTACTTGTACCGCGAGCAAATGCGGCAGGAGGACAAAACAACCGTCGTTTGCGCGAAGCTGCCTCTTCTTCTTCTTCGCCTTCTTCGTCTTCCTCTCGCGCGTTCCTCCACGAGACGAATCGTAGCCTCGACCGTCGCCAGTTCGATATTCGTCTCGCACTCGCGATGCCCGATCGTCGCCAGGTCTTCGCCTCGATCAGGCCGCAACAATCTGGCAAACAACGCTCCCGTCTACGACGTCTACCGACTTCGTCTTTTCCTTTTTTCTCCACCTCCTCGGCGACCTCCTGATCCCTCGAGAAATCAACTGCCCTACCACGTCGCATCGGGAACGTCGTCCCGACGCGAATTATATTTATGTTTATCTCTCTATCTGTATATATACGGATATAGTATGAACATGTATATACATATGTATTATACCAATTCAACAAAACTTAGTCTGCAACCACTACCGTGCGTCGCTTAATGTTTCGTAATATTCACAACACGTATCGCGTGATGCAAAGACGACTTAGCCGTTGCGTATTGCCCGAACTACGGATGTGTCACCGGAAAATTTGTTTCACGAAACTTTGTACGCCGCATCGAGATCAAGTTTTGTTTTTTATATATGTCGATATCTATTCCATATAGACAGCATATATCGCTCTTGAATAATTAAGACGCACCAAGTTCATTCGTCCCAGTGCTGTTTGACTGCGGTTTTTTTCTTTCATTTATCGATAAGAATATCAAGGCAAACGCATGCACGCGTTGAGTGACGCGTACGTGCGTGCTCCAAATTCCAACTCCTTTTCGCGTTCGCTCGTTAGCGCACGAAGTACAGCGCGGCGTTGTATCTTCGCTCTAGGATGCGTAGGAGTCTCTTCTCTTCTCTTCTAAAGAAGCTTCTTGTTGAATATGAAGAATTTTTTTGCCTTCATGATTGGACGATCTACGCCGTTGGCACTTTCAGACTCCTTCGGCTGTAACATTGCAAAGAAAAATACAAAATAGTACACGTTAGAAATACGAGTTTCGATCTAGAATCTTATTGTAAACGAATAATTTCGTCGGCTGCGAAAAAACGTGCAAAGAGCAGCACGCGGATTTTTAAAAAATGTAAATTTGTAAGTAAAAAATGTTTATATCTTTCGAATTCCTTTATCGATTCGGGTCGCAATTTAGATCGAAACAAACTTGATACCAACTCGACCGGTGAAGCAAATTTCAACTCGACCGTCTCAAATCTGCTATTTCCTACGCGTTAACGTTTTTCGCTCAATGAAAATCGCGTGAAAATCTCTTTTTACGAAAAAAAAAAGCCTCCGCGACGAAGTCGAAGAACCAAATTGATAAACAGTCTTCGATCGACGCAAATTTTCTCGCCCAATGCCGTAGCGTTTGCGAAAGAAATGAAGGTCCGAAGGTGGATTTATCCCCGAATCTGACGTCATCGAACGCAAACGATACCGGATGTGGGCGTAGGACGAGCACAATTTCAATCTCGTTGCGTATCCGTTTCGCGATCCTTCCTGAGGAACGTTTTTGTTATTTGCAATTCTCATCGATATACTCTCGATGCGTCCCCGTAATTGGCGTTGTTATTGGCCATCGCCATGGTTATCGATGACGTTGGGAAGCGATGGTCGACGAAATGTATATCGTACGATGGAGAAAACCCGAGTAGGTCGCGGGGACGAATTATTATGATCGGCCGGGATCGATGAGTCACGAGGCGTGACTAACTACTCGCTAACCCTTGCGCGATACATTGAAACGTCATCAACCTACATTGCTCTTGGAAGTAAACAGGCGAATGATTCAGACACACTTGACTCGCCATCCCCCGACACTCGACGATCCGGCGGTTGTATTAGATATATCTATATCATATTATAGCCGTCTTTTATTCGCAGATAGGATAATCGTGTGGGAGATAGGGTTTAATCAAGATACAACCTCGCGGTTGTTGCTTGTAGTCTTGGTATTATGATTGTCTTAATCGTAAGCGTCACGAGAGACATGTGCGGCTCGTGTTTCGATTGCGCATCAGTGGTGATTACAGTTGAGGTTTACACTCGTACGCGAGGTAACGACTGATTGGAAGTTGCGCATTTGTATCAATCGGCGTTGAGATAACCAGCATTTTTGCCTCTTTCTCGCCCGGACGAAATAACACGAATTCTTCGTGTCACGAAAATTTAGGTCATTTTGCTTATCCAGGCGGGCGGTCGGTGAGAAGAGCTTGAACACAAGCAATAGCGCCCCGTGCAGAGAAACTTGTAGTTGATAACATTTTTCTTTAGTCTTTTGTCGCGTTTACTAACAACCTGTTGTCGATCGAGAGAAAATGTTTTTCCTGACTCCTTTTGATATGGTAATTTAAAGCCAGAGCGAAAAAAGGGGAAAATAGTTTTAGTGATTCAGTGCTTATTTCGCGTGTTAAAAAGAATTGAATTTATATTTTTGCGATCGTGAAGGTTTTTAGTTAATTGAATTAAGGTAATGTTTGCGGTTTCGCTCCACTTTTGCTCCACTATATATATATATATACTTGTATTTCAAACAAATTTTTACGTAAACATTTGCATGGTCACACGAGAGTTTATGCTGCTTCCCTCTTGTTTACCAACAACCTGTTGCCGATGGAAAGACAATATTTTTTCCCATTCGATCGGGAAGCAATATTTCTGTCCCAGCTGAACATTCGATGCGGGAACTCAAAGCCAAAGCGAAAGAGCAAAAAAACAGTTTTCGAACGTGAAATTAAACAATACTGGTAATCCGCGAATATGATCAACACCTGTGATTGTTCATTGCATTGTCGCGTCAATGAAGTCGCATTAAAGAGGCAGATGACGAGAAACTGCAACCAGCGTTGAATACTGCCATAAATAATCATCGTGAATCTCAAAGTCGGCGCATACGACTTCGGCAAATAACCGAAAATCGTGGTTGAAATGGGCAAGCGAAGATTTTTCCGGGAAGCGTTCGTTATGACACGCTCGCGGCCCGTACTTGATAAACAAGAAGGACGGGGCGAGCGGGCCGCTCGTGGTAGACCTACGGCGAGCGTACATATCGAGACGATGCGCGGCGTACGGTGCATCGGGGCCATGGGAATCGGAGCGATTAGAATTAGACTCGCGCGTCGCGACGGCGCGGAATGCGTCGAGTCACCCGTGAACGCACGGGCGTCACATTGCTGCGTTTGTCGCTGAAAGGCTCCCTTTCGGCGTGAAGCCGTGATATCGAGAATCGCGCCTTCGCGTCGTAACTCCCGCGGGGAACTGAGAAGAAGCAAAAGTATTCGGAAGGAACTGTAGGCGCGTTAACGAATCGAAACAGAATTCGCGAAAGATCGACGAGGGATCGTAGAAACCTTAACAATGTTGTCGGTCGAGAGAGAAGAAGAAATAATAGAGAAGGAGGGAAGAGGCCGTTCGATAGTTGAAGCAAACAAAGCCAATATAGTTATTGCCCCTCCTTTTTTTCTCTTATCTAATGCAAGAGAAATGAGTACAACATAGAGAAGGAGCCGCAAGAAAGCGCGCGGCGGAATTGGATCGAGGCCCCGGTCGCGTCGTCACACACGAACAGGCGCACACGCGCGCGGAAACACGAAGAAAGATACGCGGAAACATACCGAGTCTAATTGTTTTCCCGCGCGGCACGTGGGAATAATACAATATTTACACTAACGCAACGAGTTCCGCGCGTGCACTACGTTTCATCGTACAACGATCATAAAGAGTTGGAATACAGAAAAAGGGCGACAGAGTTGCGTTACAATATTGTTACCACACGGACCGGCGTATGAGATACGAATTAAAAAAAAAAAGGACTCAATCGTCGTTCGCGATATGACACGTATCGAGCGTTTTACGAATTACTCAGCGATAATTTTATTGCAAACATAATGATTCGAACGAAGCGGTTCGCGATAAAAATTCGTTCATTGCTGATTGTAATATACAACGATAATCAATAAAGCACTCGTATTTTTCAAGAATGACGGAGAGAAAAAAAAACAAACGTTCGCGATGCTACGACTGTTGTCTCGGTGAAATGAATAAATGCAGCCCCTCAAGTATTTACTCGGTACGCATCGCCACAAGCCAGAGAAAACTCGCGAGATCTACAGTCTCGACTCGTCTGGCTTTTTCAAAGTAACGACCGGAAAAAGGATCGCGCAAAATATTTAAATCCTCCGTTACACGAGAGAAAAAAAAAACTCACGGTTCGTAGCCCGGGGATAGGAATATCCGAACCGATCGCCGGTTTTTGGCACGAGGAATGGAAAAAAATAGCGACCTTGTACGCGCATAATTCGTCTTATCCGCGGCTATGCGTATACTGTCGATATAGTACGGTGAACTACGCAGAAACTCGTATCCACGGATTGCGACACGATACGCAATACGCACGCACGTTTTCTCTATCTGTCTCTAACTACGTTCCCTCATTCTCGCGGATTCGGTTCTTCTTCGTTTACGTGCGTTTTTTTTTTCCTTCTCTCCCTCCTCTCGTGCGTCCATCTCTATCTCTGTCTCTCTCTCTTTCTCTCTCTTTCTGTTCTCGAAACGTAAACAACGCACGAAGCCAGTAATGGCGTTTGCGGGAGTCGCGATCGTCGGGGGATTCGTAGAGGGATCGTGGTCATGCGCAGGAGACACGGGGACGCGTCCAGACGAGCATTAGGCGAGTTCGGCAGTTTCAGCAAATTCAACTTTTCGCTCTCGCGCGCAAGCGCGTGCCACTATTGTAGTCTCAATAACAAAGCCATTGTACTCGAAAGCACGATTACCAAAATTGCCACAGATCAAATGAAATATCGCAATGGAATAGCAATCGATAATTACTCTTTTATTTCTCTTTTGTTTAACCAACGAATTCTCGTTTATATCGAAACGCTTGTTCGTTGGTGATGATACGCGTCGAAAAAGTCGATTTCACGGAAGCTACTGTACGTGCCCAGGTGGATTTTTCGTACGTTGCCTTTGCGCGACGGTGTAAGACGCAACACTGCGACGATAGCTCGCGTCGAGAGTGCGTGTGTGGAGAACAGACAGTGTGGCCGACCGGTGAGGAAGAGAAAAGAAAAAAAAACCGACGGAGAAGAAGCACAGCAACGGCAAGGTGAGGGCCTGTGCGTGCGACGCGCGTATAGCGCTTTGTTATGGATGCGAGTGTCGGTATTGTAGAGATGCCTGGTATGCGTGTCGAGGAATGAAGTAGCGCGAGAGAGACGAAACGACATTCGAGAAAAACATCGTCACACGGTCACGCGATGTATCTCAACTGTGTTGTGTATCTACGTAATACCGTCACAAATACGCGTTGCGTGTATGCGGAATACGTGCGGAACGATAGAGGCCACTACGTACGTGTGCCACCGTGCAACATGCAAAGTACTAAAATCACAAGCGCGAAACACATGAAGATATTTTATGCGTGGGTATGGATGTGTTGCTCGGGTCGCGCACTCTACTCTGAAGGATACATAGTATATCTTTATGTGTACTACACATTACATATATACATATATATGTATGTCACTGCGTACTGGCCACTTCGTTGCGTATCTCTCTATTTAGTACGTTGCTCGGGTCGCGGCACTCTCTCGCAACGTTCTATTTTATCTCTCACGAAGCGCAAAAGTAGCGGTAAATTACCCCCGTACGTTTACGATCGATTAGGCGATGAAATTTCATCGAACATTCCTCGATAGAATTCACAGTTGATAATCTCATCGGCGTTTGTAGTAGTACATTTTTATACCTCTATCGTGAAACGCGGGTGTACGAGACGTTGGGTGTTTTTTTTTCTTTTACACAATAATAGAGAGCAGTGTTTTCGTGATAGCGGTCGAAAACCGATTGCCGAGCGGTTGTACCACCTCCGGTATAGCGCGCGCGCGCGCGAACGAACGATCTACCGCTGACGGCGTGCGTCGTTCTTCCACATTCTCAATGGCCACTCTCCGGCTCGAGCAAAGAATTCTGAATGGCTGGGGAATATACTACACTCGTAGTAGTACGATGAGAGAGAGAGAGAGAGCGCGCCTCGTTCAGCGTGGATTGCTGCTACTCTTGCCGCTGCGTCTTTTCCTCTATTCTCCACTGAACCGTTGTTGCACGGCGATCCGACAAGTTCTACCAACAACTGGAATGCCATCCGCTGTTATATATCGTAACTCACGTATTTTCCACGAGGTCGTACAAATGGCCACCCGGACGTTAAGACGATAACCGAGCAGCAGCTGAGACCACTGTGTTATACGCGGAACTCGTTTATATCATCGATGCTAATGAGGCTTTTTTTTCTTCTTGTTTATTTATTTTTCGCGATTGTCCCCAGTTTCGAAAACAAGGCTCGATCAATGAAGGTCTTATCCGCCGTTATGATAATCGCGATAAAGCACACAACGTCGCGGTGAAAGAAGAGGGCACGAAAGATTGCAGAGGAAAAACGTGCTCTCACGTATTTCCACTCAAGCGTCGTGTGCAACTTCGTAGCGCAACTCTCGAGTTTATAATTTATTTACCCGGTCATAGGTACTTTCATATACTTCGGCGGAATGCTCGTTGCACAGATGTTCGCATATCCGCGCTGGAATTCGGATTATTTCGTATGAACGAGTGGTCCGGTTTCCCGACGGGTAGTGAGTATCTCCAGCTTCGCGGTGCTGCCGAGAAGAGGATGCGCACATGCTAAAAGCCCACGAGAAAGGCAAGAGCCCCGTAACGTAAGGGGGAAGTGGGAGTGGGGGGAGACCAGAAAATGATACTTTGGCTCAGCCAGGTAGCGCTCGTAAAACAGACAGCAAAAAATAATGAGAAAGAGAGAGAGAGAGAGAGAGGGGGAGAGAGAGGGAGAGAAAGAGAAGAGATGCGGAACACAGAGAGGGGGCACCGCGTTGCGCATCTATCCGGGGAGCCACGTACTCAGCATACTCTATAGTGCACTCATACGCAAGAACGTAGCATGCCGCAGAGGCGTACTGTACTGAACACGAATAGCGGTGTCGTAGAAAAAGAGAGGCAGAAAAGAATTACCGCGAACGCGTCACGCTGAGGCCTCAACGTTTTCCAACGAAAACCCATCGAGGGGCTGGAAAAAAAAATAGATAAAGATACGATAATAGAGAATTAGGAGAACGAGGACAACGCGTCTGGCAAGACGCAATGCTGTCGGGGTAAAACGGTGACGACGAGAGGGCTCGATTTTTTTTTCGTCTTTATTCCGCAAGCCTTCGCGAGTTCTCCGCCAGTTCTCTCCCCCGCAAGAAAATAACTATTGTACGTTGTCCGCGCGGTTCTCTACCACCGCATTTATACGATATACTGTCCTATCTTTCTCCATGTTCCACGTCTCTATCCGACTTTGTCGTGTTCGCGTCTCGGGTCGATTCACGTCCGGCGGAGAGGCACTCTCCGGGGCCCCGGCACTTGGAAAGGCGGTGGCGGCGTTCACGACGCATTCACGCACCCGGCCCGTTTGTATACGTGTGCATGCACGGAACGGCGAAGCATGAAAATCCGTCGAGTGTTGGTTACAATCGCGTGCGTGTTTCGGGAACGCCGCGTCCGGGGACACTCGAAATTCTCGAACTCTCGTGTATGTGGGTATAGGGCTTTTTCGGTACAAAAATGTAAATTTTTTTTACAATGTATCGAAACTGCGGTAACGCAACCTTGGATTCCTTTTTTTCTCTATCTCTTTTCTTCCCCTCGTATTCTTCGAGACTTGGCGTCCATTGTGCCAGTTAGCCGATCTCCACGGTTTTTTTTTTCAATTTTCAAGTTACGAATACTCTTGTGGAGATCGCGGCTGCAGTTGCATATTTTCAATCTCTTTCCGCACTCTGCTGTTGCACGTTTGCAGTTGGTCATTCCAACGGAGTCGATGTCCGTGCCCGATATCTCGAGTACGGAACGCCGAGCCTCGGAATTTGACCAGCCGCACCAACGAGTTTCGATAAACAATAAATCTCGCAATAGTCGTTGCTAGTTTTATTACGGAGCGGTCCGTGCGTTCTTCATGAGTTTTCGTGCATCGGTAGAATTGAGTCGGGAGTTATGCGTGCTTTTTTTCTCACACGATTATCTTTCTAAGTAGAAGAGTAAATGAGAATGTTTATCACAGAGCGATCCCGCCGTTTACGGTCTCTACCGTTGACGAGGCACCGCCACGTTCCACGAAGCGAGACCCTCGAAATTTACTGGCATAGATACGAGCCGGAGAACACTATCGCTGCGTACAGTGCGCGATACATGTTTTGTTTTTGTATACGGAGATCCCGCGTGGAGGACGCATGGGCCGTCCTCGCGACGCCCCAATAATATCGACTAGAATTGTGGCGCACAGAATTTGCCGCACTAAAAGCCGCCGCGCGTTCTCGTTTCACTTTCGATTCTCGGATTCTTTGGCACATCACTCGCCGCGTTTGTGTCGAATGTTTCAGGCCACATGAGCAAAAAAACAAGCCGGGAAAGACGAGACCGAGGGCACGAGAAGTACCTATTCGATTGCATCGGCTAGTAAAAAAAAAACCATTTATGCGAATTCGTCATTTTTTTCCGAAGCTTGAACTTCCACTGTCAAGTTTAAAAACTTTTCTTCGCAAAAGAGCATTGCGTGGCGTAATACCAATATAAATTTCTACGTACTCTACTCCACTGCAGTAGCAAAAAAATGAGCGGCGCGAATCGAACTGTAATTTTTTTTTTATTACGAAATTCTTTGCTAGTTTATTTTTTTTCACGTTCTTTGTACTTCACAATCTCATCGTTTCCACTTCAATATAATTAAGCAACGCGCAATCGTCGCGATTATACGGTACAGAGGAAGAGAGAGAGAGAGAGAGAGAGTTATTAAAGAAAAAAGAAGAAAAACAAGCGTACAGAACCGCCAGAGCAGTGTCTCTCGTATTGCGTAGTAGTATGCGCTTGAATGGATTACGTCACGCTGATGGCGGTGGTGGGATGACTCCCGCTTTCTCTATCTTCCTTTCTCGTTTCCTCCGCTCGCACAAGAGGGAGAAAAACACGGTGTAGCGGCAGGGCGGTCTGGCGTAGCGGCGCGAGCGCATTACACACCGCAGTGTTTACAACGCCAAAAGCGAGGCTCTCGAGGGGAACCTAAAGTTGATCGCGACTACGACACGCATTCATTTTTTTTAACTTATTTACTGTTTTTTTTCACATCTCGAAAGAATCGCCACCGATCGAGCGCACATTGATCTGGACCTGGACGTTCCTCGCGAATTAACGAGAGGATCTTTGCACGAGTATTGTTTTCTCGTCGGTGACTATGCGACTTTATTTATCTGAACGACGACGAAAAAACACCGAATGACGTCGAGCGAGAGAGAGAGAGAGAGAAAGAGTGAGAGGGAACGCCAGCAAGAAGGAAAAGGACGCGAGATGTTATTCTTATGCAACACGAAACTCCGTTTCGTCGACGGGGGGACTTCCTTTCTACAATATTGGATTATGTTCCAACGATCGTATTTGTTTACATGCAATCGAGCTTCCACTCCCGTGCGATCGAGTCAACGCCGATGTTCGATCCAATAAATTCATATATTTAGAATCCGGAAGAATTCGAAATGCATCAAGATTTTTCGACGGTCACAATAAATATAGTTTAATATTCAAATCGCGCACATGGCTATGATTTTTCTAAATCAACTACTTATTGCTCGGCATAAATATCCACCTTTTGTCAGCGTAGCAGAAGACCTCGCGGAAATTCTCGGCTCTACGTAAACACAGCGTTCTATACGTTTCTATCGACTTTTTCGAAGTATTCGACTCTCCGCTGCGATGTTTACTGCGCGTTACTTTCGAGGAACGATGCACTGAACGCCGTTTTTTTGTTTGTTATTCATTGTTTTTCGCGATCCTTCATTATCGCCACGAAAAGATATCCTCACAGAGGTTGAATTTAATTCGACGCATAATCGAGACGTATGAAGAAATGCGTCTAATAAAGCAGCAGATCAACGGGAGCGTACCGACGTTCGTGATGTCGCACTAACGCCTCGGCGTCCCCGAGATAACTGAACGCGCGAGCGAGCGAGCGAACGAGCGATCGATCGCCCGGCATCCGCGAGTCGTGGGTGGTTGCCATTTTTGCGCGCAATAAAATCATCGCACGCGAAACTAGATTCTCTCGGAACGCAACACAGTCGACAGCAGCGGCAGGGGCAAAGATCTTGAATTGTGTTGTCGAAGCATATAACCCCTCGCGCGGCACGAGTCGTCGTGTGCGCACGAGCGCGTGTTTTCTCTTTCCGTCCCACCGAAATGCGTTCTCGCGCGTGTTGTGCGTTTGTTTTTTCCACGATCGTCATGCGTGAGAGCGTCGAGTGACTTCTATTACATAGGGCGAGCTTGCAACTTGCTCGCTACTGCCCACGTTTGACCTGTACTTTTTTTTCTCATCCCCGCGCTTTCCGGAGCTTCGGATTATTTTTTTTTCACGTATACGCAACGTTTGCTCACTTTTTTCTGTCTGCTATCGCACTCCTGCTCTCTCACCGAATTATCCTTTTCTCTCTATCCGTAATTCTTTCTCCTTTCACCCACTCCCTTTCCCTATATCGCTCGATCTCTCTCCCTCTTTCTCTCGACGCAGTCTCCCCTACTCCGTCCCGTTCGTAGGCTTACAAGGCCTCTCCGGCTTTCCGACGCGTCGCGCTGCCAGGGATCTGCCTCTCTACTCGCTATTGCTTACTTGCTCTGTACCTTCGGCTTCTTTCTCACGCCAAAAATTGACCAACTATCCGCTCTTCGCTTTGGGCAGCCGACCACGTGGCCACTCACTCACACTCCAAAAAACCAAACCAAAAAAAAATCACGAATATTCACGAGAGCGGCGGAAATATGTAAACAAAAACAAACGAAAAATTTGCCGGATCAACATTGCTATTCGCTATTGCTATATCGCCGATTGTGGTTGCCAATAATGCTTCTCACGATCGACGCAGGTTCCCCAGTCGGCGTACGAACGAAGCACACTTTTTGCACGCCGCGAAGAATCAAACCACATTTAACTACGAAGATTATCACGCTGCATCTCACCGTTCATTTTTACATATAATTTATCACCGTGTTATTTAGTTTACTTATTATTTTATTACTTTTTTTTTTTTTTTTCGATGTTTATAATCCCTCGGTTCTTACCGTTTTCGCGTTACGACGACGATGAGATAAACCTGTACGCGGTATAGAAAATCCTCGTGACTAACGTTGCGCGCGAATGGTACGTGACGAAGCTCACAGCGCGCCATGCAAGCGAGCACTACTGGTAACCATTCGGCGGACAGCACGCGAGGCGAACGAGTCAGCTGGCACTGCCGACCGATGTTGCCTCTCTCTCGAGTCCAGTCTCCTCGCATCGGCGGTAACATTGGCGTAGGATCGACGGGACTCCCGTGAATTTTCGATCGCGTTAGAATCGTTTGGTATTGGAGAACTTTAGGGCCGGTGATTGGACGAAAAGAGACGCGGGGATACACCAACACCAACCGACGATCTAGTTGCCCTGCGTGTACTCCGCGCGGGTTCATCGGGTTTGCACATGCCGCGGAGTAAAACGTAAACGAGCGAACGTGATTACTGCAGCGGCCTCGCGATGCCGGTATATATTGCTCGGTTTATATTTCCATTTTGATTGTTATTGTCGTTGTTATTGTTATTAAACATGAATAATTATCATTTTTTCTTAGCATGCGCAACAAAAAAATCTACTCTCCCATCCTTCTTTGTATCTCATTTCCAAGCGCATCGCGCTCCTCTTTTTGCCCACACTTTATGAGGTAGTTAACGCTGCAAGCGTTAAAACTTTTACCGCCGTGCCATTGTCGAGCTTTAAACGAACCACCCAATTTTCCCTTCGCCGCGCACGTTGGGCTTTTTCGCCGCACACTTTGTGCGCATTTTATAAATTTTATTATTCGTCTTTTACGGCGTCCCACGCATACTTAGGCCCACATCGTTAAAGTTTATTTAAAGCGAGAATAATCCGGGCCGTTTTTTCAGCCCTTCGATGTGCTTCCCTCAATTTTTTCGTGAGGCATTCCGAGAATGCCAGGTGCAGTCTCATCGCCTACAATAAAAAAAAAATGCTCATTCCTCGTCTTTCTCAACGTCTAGTTTAGAGATTCTCGGAATTAAGCTGTTATTTTTCTTTTTGTATATATATTTTTATCGGTAATATAATAGCGCCTGTGGGTGGGTGGTTAGCCCGGGTACGAAATAACGCAGCAATAGTAATAGCGCGGGTCACTCCCGACGACGAGTTTATCTCGTACCGTTATTAGCTTCGGCTGGAATACACCGAGGCATGCATGCACGAACGACGGGACGGGCGCTCGGACGCCTTTCGGCTTCTCTTCCGGGACGAAACACATCTCTTGTTCCCTAGGTATTCTCGCAAATGCATCGGGGTGTCTGGCGTTGAGATCGACCCCGTTTGCCGCTCCCAACACCACAGGAATTCGTGCGCGCGCTCACCTACGGACATTCTACGAAGCACAACAGCGTCGACGCGAAGACAGGGACGGCGCGCGGAGACGCGACGTTCTTTCGCAGTGTTTCAATATATGCATATACATATAATTGTCGCTCTCTCTTTTTCTCGCTGCCTTGCCAACCAACGTTCACGGGTTCTGTATTTTTTTTTATAGCTCTCCTGACTCATCCGCGAAAATCCTTGCCAACGGTTGGACATCGTCAGGCCTACTTTTGTTCTCTTCCGCGAGATGACTCGGAGATCGAGAGGCTGACGTTGGCCATTTACGATGCGTAGGCAAAGATGCGTTGGGACTCTCGAAGCAATTCACCAGCGAGGGATGATTCGTTAGAAAAATTTCCACCGAGATAAGAGTCGCTGATTAAATTTAACGTAAATTTAAATTTAACTGATAAATTAAATTTAATACCGACCGCGGTACGTGAAATACCGCGGTCGGTATCAAAAACTGTAAATAACTTGTTTCAGGCATACTCGCATTAACTGCTTAAAAAAGAAGCTTCGTGCTGAGAAAATTGATTGTGCATGATAATCATACCAAAATGTTATTAACGATTCAGTGAAAAAATAGAATTGTTAAACAATTCATCCGACGACCTTACGTTTTTTTCAAATGAAAATAATTCGTTAACAATATAAAAATAAGCTTGATTTAAAATATTTCTTATACATTCTTGTATACTCGTGATTCCCATGCAGACGCCTTCGACTTATTACCATATAAATCTAATAGAAAAATCGTAAGAATTCGGAATCAATTTCAAATGATAACAATTGCCTTTGACGCGGTCCACCTGGCCGTTTTATTGAATCAAACATTTTTCTTACCGTATCCATAAAAACGTACTATTCCTTTGCCCTTTACGAATCGCGCGAAACATCCCCGTTTGCACGAATAAAAAATGGCCAAAAAGATATTCAATATGCTTCCATATAAGTTACTCACATAATTTATAAAAAACGATGAGATATCGGCATCCCTCTTGGTAGGATCTGTGCTATCACTTGTATAAAGTCCACTGGCCCTTTTCTTTGAAAAATCACGGCTCCTCCCGGCTTAGCGTTTCTTCCGTTTGAGACGATCACTGAGCCGCCGTTTCGCTTGATTATGGAGTGACGAATGCGAAGAGACCGTAAGGTTTCGATCGTCTTTGAGAATTCAACGAATCGTGGCGAAACGATAAGAATCATTTATTTATTAGTTCGGAGCGTGTGAGATTTCTCGTAATTCGCTCAAACGCTGCATGTGAACTTTAAGTCCCGGCGCTGGGGTTCTCCGGGTATTCAACCGGTCACTCCGGTACTCGAAGTCGAGCGCGAAACCGCAGCGACTTCAGGAAATATCGCTTGAGTAAGTCGTTGCAAAGTAGGCGCACCGAGATTATACCTGAAAACCAGTACAGTTCGGTATTGGTGATTATATTGCATAGCAACTATACCGATCGGTGCGAAGAAAGTAGAGATAATATAGCAAATGCACACGAACTGTGGATACATTGATTTTCTTTTTTCGGGCTCTTCATGCTACATCGTCTTCTCTTAAGAGGAGATGCAATCCCTTCTCCCCCACCCAACCCGGGCTCAATAGATAACAAAAACCGTAAACAACTTTTTTCAGGCATGCTGGCATTTATAGGTAAAAAAAAGTCTTACGGTATGCGGATATCACCATAGCAGACCGTAAGACTCTTTTTTAAGCTGTAAATGCCAGTGTGGCTGAAAAAAGGTGTTTACAGTTTTTGTTACCGACCGTGGTATTTCACCTCCTCTTAATATAGGTGAGTGTTCCCCAATTTTTTTAGATATATCGAGTTTACGCAAGTCACATTTGTACAAAACAATTGTTTGCTGAAAAGATTATTATTTTTTCATCTCAATTCTCCAAGCTTGCTAAGTCTGTTTCATCGTGAAGAAAAGTATTACTTTTCTGCCCGCTGCTACACTTTTCCTCCCGTTACGTATGTATGTAAATACAAGCTTCGAGAGGTACTCAACGGCCGCACTCCCAAAGGAATCGGCGCTCCACTTCGTTCCTAAGATCATTATTATTAGTGAAGTCGTTACTCATGCGCGTACAACGACAGTATCGATGTTCGAGCGCGAGTGAGATCGCGGGAGCTAAACGCCATTCGGCATCGGTACCAGCTTGACTAATCAGAAGATCCCAAGCCGGCAAGACGAGGCACGGCATTCGGAATCCGGTTGCAAACTTGTTTTTCTTGAGTACCGGTCTTTTTTTTCTAGTTTCCATATCTCCCTTCCGCTTCGTTCGATGCTTCAAAAATTCGTTTACGTTTCTTTTTACACAACAGATCTTTTTTTTTCCATATGGCAAACGATATACCCGCGAGCCAGAACACTCTCTCCGCGAGACTTCCTCTCGTCCTCTTCTGGACCACCTTCCGCTATCGTATATCAACGGGCGTTATTAATTGTCACTGACAACGAATGCTTCGATTACGAAGGACTTGCTGTTCATTCGTTGCTACCCACGCAGAACAGTATCTTAAATATATTTCTTCGTGTTCTATCTTTTTACTTTACTTTCTCATCCCATACGAATTTTGGAAAAAGGAGAGTATTGTAATAGAGAGAAAAAAAAAGACAAATTTACGGGCTAAATAACACTTTTAAACGTCAAAGAATTACAATGAAACTATTTTCTCCATTGTATATTGTCGTTTGTGACTTGATATATCATGCTTCATGGCCCGAATAATTTTCTTTGCTCCGAAGACGTTTGGAAAAGGCATTTTCTCCGTTTCCATTTGTTTACATGTACTTATCAATTTTTCTGGCGTTTAACGCAATCTGTGAAAAACTACTTTTTCTTCAAAAAAGAAAAAACGTACGCGAAGCACAAAAATTACACAAAGATAGTTAGTTCTAAGAATCTGCCATTGAAAGAAATCAAAGATGAAAAGTTAGATCACAAGAGCCAAGTGTCAGTAAATATTTTTGAATAGTCAATGTTAATCTTGATCATTAAAAAATTGTATGATAACAGAATAATAAAAATAATTTCTGCCCTAGGGCAGAAAAGTAATGTGACGCGCATGCCCATACTGACACTTCGGCGCTGTTGCGGAATGAGCTACTTTCGTCCCGCAAAACTGACCCGAATAGCGCCGTTTTCATGCCCGAGTTGCAAAAAAATACTTGGCACGTCCTTTCTTTTATGCATGAAGCATTTCATTTGTATTGGTATTGTGTGAGCGCCTAATGTTACCCATGAGCGAACGATTCACAGTGGTAACAAGGAACAACTTCACAGAAGTAACAAGAGACAACTTCACGGTGGTAACAAGGGACAACTTCACGGTGGTAACAGGTAACACGTAACTGTTGACTGGACGAAAAAATCTAGAAAAGCGATAAGCTCTTATCATAATTTTTCGACGTCGGCTGAACGGATTCAATCGCGACTGGGCGCGTTGGAAAGCCGGCATCGAATATATGTGAGAGAACGGTCGTCAAAACTTAGGTCCGACGCGTAGTTTCAGAAGAACGATGCATTTTTATTAAAGAATCGGGCCCACTTCCGTCATTTTGGCGTAAGCTCACACAGTAGCGTCTCGTCGACTCGTAAAAAATGTTTTTTTTGTACTTGGCGTCGAGACGCTGCCGCGTCCCTAATAATTCACCACAAACATTTTCAATTGTTACGAAACTTTTTACGTATCGAGATGCAGTCGGTACGTAACAAATCGGCCGTAGATTCATCTCAATCGCAATCCTCAGGACATGCAGTGTCGTGCAATTTTGATGAAACAACGCCAAAAGCACCATAAACATTATCAGGAGACGACCCTCTATAGTAAGATCAACTTTTAACGAATCGACCGCTGCACAACAACTGCAATCTGCAAGGGAGCACTGATTGCCGTCGAATATTATTGGAACGAACGCAAAAAAATCGATAATCGTTTTTGCAAATGCCCTCGTAGAGGTGATTTAGTGAAAGAAATCGAATTTTCGTCTTCTACAGGTTTGGTTGAAAAAATTGCTTTATTTTACCAACCGACAACTTGTACTTTGAGGTCAACACTAATAGTTTCTGAGACCATACGGTGCCTATTTCAGTCGTTACTGTGTGTATTGTATTTCGGTCACATTCAGAGACGCTTATGTTTACACAGCTAACGCCTGGATGTACTGTGCGCGCTTTAGAGCCGAAGTACAGACTACAGCCAGCAAACTAGGAAGTACGCATGATATCTACCCCGAAACTGACTTTCGTCTATGAAAGATATGACACGCTGAATGCCGCGCGACCCACGAAAAACGAAATGAACGTACCAAGAAGACTCGCTTACATGAGGAAACTATATACGTGCAAAATTGTACTTTCGTCGTTTTTTATGTGTGACCATGATTAATCACGTGTTACCCGATCCTTAGCAATCTCCCGCACGTGTCGGTATATTGTTCGTAGGAAATTTCTATATAAATGATTCGCAGATGCTAGATGTGAAGAGAAAAATGGACAGGAAACCTAGGCACTTGACGATGCTGTGACGATATGATTTTAGATCTGCTTAATCATATGATTGTTCAGCTGTACAGGTGTTCCGGTTTGTTGCCTTAGGCATTTTTTCCGCGCATACGTTTTTATTTGCCGACCTTTGACGATCTCCTGACAGCTCAATTAGAGATACAGTACGTTCTCTCTGCTGTTAACTGAATGAATTGCGACGTTGTTCCCGATTTGCCATCGCTCCTACCCAACACATCCGCATACTTTGCACTTTTCATCATATTCATGACCGACATTTACTTGTAGGTTCTAGAAATAATCATATCTTGTCTGATATGAAGAAAAACAAATGATCACTGTATAGGTGCGCTTGATTCAGAAAACCAACTGTGCGTTATGCGAGTTATCACTGTATACGAGGTCGAGGAAAAGCGATACGATATATAGTCGCGATATGGCCCTCCCATCAATCAGTAGACGGCGAATCGTTGCAAGACATATTGAACGGGTTTAACATAAAAATTTCAATCTCAAAAATTTTATTTGCAAAAAATGACCATGTTTTTCCGTATCTTGTGTTTGATGCTCTTGGTGGCTATCGCAACCGCTGAGAATTGTGAGTTAGAAAAAACGTTTATTTTTTTTCTGTAACATTTTTATTTTTTTTTATATATGCATATCATCTGTAATCGTGCCGTCTTTTGTATTTGCAGACGGACATGTGATGTGTCCGAACATAATAACGAGACAACAATGGGGTGCGCTACTGCCGAACGGGCCCATCCAACCTCTGACTCCTCCAACGGGCGCCGTGGCGATATTCCAGACAAGTACTTTACCGTGCTTCAACGTGTACGAATGCATACACCGAGTTCGAACTATACAGGCTAAGGACATGGACGCATATGGACGTATATGGAGCGACATACCGTTCTCGTAAGACTTTATATTTGAGAGAGTTCGCAAACTTCCGAACAATAACTGTTTTCACTTTTGATAGGTGAAAAAAGTCATGATACACTCCTATGCGATAGGTTGCTTATACCAAAGTCCCAATCTTTAAACCAAATTCCTACGAACACAAAATCACCGGAAAATTGATTTTTTCGAATTTCTCCCGTTGAAAGAATTATATTACTAAAATACTACTACTACTACTACTATTATACCATACTACTATTAGTATTATTAGAATTATATATATATTTTTTTTTATTTCTCCAACGATCCGTTATCCGTCCGAGTGATACGTTAATTTTTTTACGCGTAATGTCGAGACGGACGCGTTCCGACGCTAAGTACTTGAAGTTATCTTTTATTAAACATTTTTTTTCCGTTTTATTCGAAGGAATCGATTTTTTTTTTTGCATTTTTTCGCTTACTAAAGAAGTTTCGGTTTCGTAAAAAAAAATTTTTCTAAGGCTTACATATAAACGTGTTTGGAATTTTCTAAAATGTTGAAAAATCGCATATAGGAAAAATATCTGTATGCATACATGTGTGTAGGTGTGTACTCATTAGAACCGTGACCTGAGAACAGCTTGAGATATTAAAAATTCGTGTCGTTGTACCGTTCCTAAATATATCGATCGAAAGTTACGCTTCCGGTATATCGGCGTATATAGCACGCTGGAGCGACACGCCACGAAAAAACGATATGTCTCAAGCATTCGGATTGATAAAAATATAATTTTTTGTTTCATCGGCTGACAAAGATATCTGATCGGCGGCGATGGTAATGTCTACGAGGGTCGGGGCTGCCGACAACAAGGAGGAATATCTTATTACACCGACAATGTTGCACTCGATGTTGCTTTCATCGGCAATTTTAACCGTTAGTATTGAAACTCATAATTTAAAACTTTTTCAACGCGACCCGTCAAGTAAATCATCATTCAATGTATTTAACTCCGGCGCAAGTCCTCGTCGCTTAATCCGGCGGGACCGGACGCATTCGCTATTCTGTATTTCCCCTACAGCCTCCGCTGTTGGTCATTCGTGAAGGCAACGTCGCGCAGGGGTAGGCGCGTCGGGGCTCTCGCAGTGGCGTAGATGGACACAGGAGAAATTCAGTTTAGCGAATTCGTTGCCACGGTAACGGGTTCAAATAAGCGCGCGGTCGAGTTAAGTGGAGTTGAAAAAAAGGAAGTTTCCGCTGTGATGTGTTTTTCGTACAAGTAAATCATCATTCAATGTATTTAACTCCGGCGCAAGTCCTCTTCGCTTAATCCGGCGGGACCGGACGCATTCGCTATTCTGTATTTCCCCTACAGCCTCCGCTATTGGTCATTCGTGAGGGCAACGTCGCACAGGGGTAGGCGCGTCGGGGCTCTCGCAGTGGCGTGGATGGACACAGGAGAAATTCAGTTTAGCGTATTCGTTGCCATAGTAACGGGTTCAAATAAGCGGGCGGTCGAGTTAAGTGGAGTTGAAAAAAGGGAGCTTCCGCTGTGATGTGTTTTTCGTACGATTGTCTTCAGATTTCGCACCAAGTGAAAGGATGCTGGTCGCTGCACGCCAGTTACTCGAGTGCGGAAAGGTCATGGGCTCGTTAACCTACGACTTCAAGATTCTCGGCGAACGGCAACGATTGTACAACCGGGATAATGCAATCGCATTGTACGATCGTGTACAATATTGGCCTGAATGGAATTCCATGTACTGGGAAAAAAAATAGTACGTCATTGTCTATGGCTCGCGACGCGCGAAGATTCTCACAAATTTGATGAGCTCGTTGTGCGCATGCGCAGTCGAAAGCTATCGCTGTTAACGCGAATCCGAAATCAATAAGAATTCGGTAATACACACGCTTTAACGGAGGGGAACGACCGAGAGACAATACATTTTTTTTGTATAACTGCCGATATTGTGAATTATCGCTAGTAATGTCCTGCGATTTTTCGAGTGAAAATAAAACATGTGTACATTATTTTTCGCGTATCGTGATATTACTTTATCAATCCCATGACTCGTCGATGAGAAACACTTCGGACTCTCTACTTAGCGCGTCGACCGGCAGTTGGCAAATTGCAATGCTTGAAACAAACTTGAGTCGCCAGTTATTCGTAAGAACGAAACTATTTAATTGATGGATTAGTCGTTTAGTTTGGCGAAAATGGCGCTGAAACTTGAAATCATTCGAAATGTCGAATTTTTCGTTGATTTTTTAAAGGAACCATTTTTCTGCAATTTCCACTCGACAATTTTCAATCAAATAAGAAAACGTGAATGCAAACACAATTTTACTTAACGTTGATCGGAAAATACTAATTTGTCGATTTCTTAAGTTGTGTCGATTTACGACTCGAGTTTATGAGTCAAAACAAGAATTTACCAACAGTTTGTCGGTCAGTATGATTTTTGATCATTTTTATCACTTTTTACCGACTGAGCAACTTATTTCGACATAAATTGGCGATAAACGCGTCAACTGTTTTCGGTAAATAGTTTTTCGGTAAATGTGCCGGAAACGCAAATTGTTGCATTGCATTAGATTTACGGTGTCAATAACTTTTCAATTAACTACTGGATGAAAGTTTAATTGCTAGGAGATAATTGATTATTTTCATGCTGATACCTGTTTTTGTTTACGGTAAAAGAGACAGTATGGACGGTCAGGCAGGGGCCTGCCCACGTGTTTGAACACGTGCGCGCGCATGGCGGAGGCAGGAGGGATTTTTCGGAGCAGGGCACATGGAGACTGGAGTGCTCTAGTTTCCATGCCGGCGTGTCTGGCAACACTGCGTGTCAGCACACGAATAAACAAATCGCGTTGCTTAATAACGTAAATAATCGCCGTTCCTAACAATTTCATTGTCGGAAACTACAAGGATAGATTTTTTCGTTCCAGTACGACAAGGTAACGCACCGAATGCACGAATAACCCGCATTCGTGACATAACCTATAAGCTTTGTTATTTTCGATCGAAAAAACGTGTTTCGCGTATCGAACTTTGACAATTCGGTGCAAAACGGCGTTTGATCGTTATTTTACCGTGATCCACCTTTCAGTAAACAATAATGGACGAGATGCTGAAGGATAAGCGCTTTGCGCATATCGCGAAGGATCCGAAATTTCGGAGGATGCCGAAGAGCGAGCGCAAAGTCAAGATAGACAAGAGATTTCAGTCTATGTTCAAGGATAAGAAATTCGCCGTCAAATACACGATAGACAAACGCGGCAGGCCTATGAATCAGACGTCTTCCGAGAATCTGAGAAAGTACTACGACATGTCGAGCAGCGACGAGGAAGAGGAGGAAGAAGAGGAGACGGCAGAGCCAGTAACGTCCGAAGCAAAGCAAAAAATCAAATCCACAAAAAAAGCCAGCGCGACAAAAAGGAAAGTCGAGAAAAATAAAAAGGTCAATGAGAAAATCGAAGAAGAAAGCAGTAAATCCGAGTCGGAAGAAGAATCGAACGAAGAATCGCATGGAAAATCTGAGGAGGATTCTAATAGCGAACCGGAAGACCTGGATGAGAACGAGAGGCAACTCGTCGTTAAGAACAAGCAGGAGAAGAAAAAAATTACTAAGGACATAAAGAAAAAATTGAGAGACTTGACCGTTGACTATGCCAGAGGAGAAGGCGTCTTGATCAGCGACAGTTCGTCGGATGAGGAAAGTTCAGAGCAAGACGATGGTAATGTTCTTACAATAAGAAAAAAATTAAACTTTGTTGCTTTGTCGATTCGCTGATAACTTTGCAGTATTTGTCACAAACACTGGATCTGCCTTATACTATTGTAATTTTATTTAGACTATTATTGTTGTTGTTGTTTTTTTTTTTTAAATTTCAATATGCAATGTTTTTTATATTGTTTGCATTTTTTTCTAACGGTAAATAAATGAATTTCAGATAACGAGAATGAAATCGAGCACGACTGGGGTGAATTGGATAAAGAAGCCGAAACAACGGACGAAATAACGCACCGTTTGGCCGCATGCAACATGGATTGGGATAGAATACGAGCTGTCGATCTCTTGGTTCTATTCAACTCGTTTCTTCCTCCGGGTGGAATGATTCATTCAGTAACGGTAATTATACAACGCTACAATGACTCGCTTAATTTATTTCTTGATTCAATAATAAATTTATGTGTGTTGTGTGCACAGATCTATCCGTCCGACTTTGGACTGCAGAGAATGAAAGAGGAGGAAATCAAAGGTCCCATAGAATTGGTCGACGCGGATAAGAATCGGGAGGAAGTCGAAACGGACGAGGAAGTACGAGCCACGGTTTCTATCGGATCGTTTATTTTTATCTCTTCCGAACAATTATTTCATAATTATAACCAACAGTCGTTGACTCGAAAAGTTTGTTTAGTATGAAGTTTGTTTACTTCATTTAGAATTTTGTATTTGTTTAGAACGAAGAAGGATCGGAGTATCACATGGAAAAGATGCGTCAGTATCAGCTCAACAGATTGAAATATTATTACGCCGTGATCGATTTCGATTCGCCGGAAACGGCGAATAAAATTTACACCGAGTGCGACGGTATCGAGTACGAATCGACTTCGACAAAGCTCGATCTCCGATTCATCCCGGACGATATGGAGTTCGAACACGTGGGTTTAAAATATCTCCACTCGCTTTTGTTTTCTTTTTACCAGCAGCGTGTTGGATAAAAGTGGTTTAGTAAACGCGACGTTTCAGGAACCGAAAGAATTTTGCGACAGACCACCCGATCCCGCGAAGTATCAGCCGCGACAATTCACGACAACGGCATTGCAGCAGGTCAAGGTTGAATTAACGTGGGACGAGACGAATCCAGAACGTCAGGAGATAACGCAAAAAATTAATTCTGGGAAGATGAATGAGATTGACGAGTCCGACATACAAGCCTATTTGGCCAGTGGATCGAGCGACGATGAACCAGGTTTCTACCTCATGGATTTTTCTTTGTTTCAATCATTTTTTTCATTACTTATTTTTAGAGTATCGTTTGTTTCGTTGCAGAAAAAGAAGTTCAAGAGGAAGTCGATTCCGGGAGCGAAGCAGCATCGACGAAGAATCCGATCGACAAGTATCGGGCTCTGTTGAAGTCGATCGAGGAGCAGGAGGAAGCGAAGAAGCGTCAGGAAGTCGAGCTCGAGTTCACGTGGGGTTTGGGCGCGAAGGAGAAGACCGAAAAATTGATTAAGGAAAGAATGAGCAAAAACGAGACTCTGACGCCGTTCGAGCAGTACATAGAGAAGCGCAAAGCCAAGAAGAAGGCGAAGAAGGACGAGAGAAAAAAATTGCGCGAACAGAACGGCGATGGCTCGGCGGTGTCGGACAGCGACGATTCCGTGCCGTCGGACGTGGACATGAACGATCCGTACTTCGCTGAAGAAATGAAAAATACGAAATCTCGAGAGAAGAAGCCGAAGAAGAAGAAGCAAGAGACGAATGTCGAGGATGACGAAGAAGAAGCTCAGAGAAGGGCCGAACTGGAATTGCTTCTGTTGGACAAGGGCGACGAGGAGGGAAAGCAACATTTTAACATCAAGAAAATCGAGGAGGAATCCACGTTATCGAAATCCAAGCGAAAACGCATAAGCAAGAAGAATAAGAAAGAGGATAAAGCGCCCGCTGCCGAAGATGACTTCGAGGTCGACGTGGCCGACCCGCGATTCGCCGCGCTCTATTCATCTCATCATTACAACATCGATCCCGCGGATCCGCATTACAGGAAAACAAAGGGAACCGAAGCTCTCGTGACGGAAAAATTGAAGAGACGGGCTGATCCGAACGTCAAAGAGGTAAATCCCATAACTCAATCGACACCAGTGCGATTCTCTCTGGTGACAAGAGTTAATTCTGATATTGGATGTTTCAGGAAACGATCGTGAAACAGCCCAAACGCGATGGTAAAATGAGCGCCGATTTGGCGGCTCTCGTGAAGTCGGTGAAGAGAAACACGAAAAATATTACCAAGCCAATAAAATGATTAGACACAATATGTAAATATATTTCATGTTCTCATTTGCATTGTTACGAGGTGAATAATAATTCTTCCCACTTGATTCCCACTTGATGATTTATATTCCGAGGAAGAAATTTTTCGAAAGATTATATAGTACTTTCGCGGGCAACGACAATAAGCGATTTCCAGTCGCTCGTTAAAGTGATCGTCGCTTACTTCGATACTACTATTGGTTCGTTTAGTGAGATAGTACCTGACCTGATGGAACGGACCAATCGGGGGACCGAGACAAGAGACACCATCATTTGAGCGGGAAAGCCACTAAAAAGGGATGTGACCGACGTCAAATTCACTGTATGTAATCACAATAAGTCACTACGAGAAAAAGAACACGCGTTGTCTTTAAAAAAGAGCGCAAGAGATGCAATCCGGATGAATTAACGAACATGGTTTCGATGATACGTAGCGCGATTATTGCGACATGTTGATATTTGTATTTTCGATCGACGCACATAACCTCTCTTGCGAGGTGAAAAACAGAGCCGGTCACAACATAACCCTCGCGTTGTCACGTAGTTCATTGAGCCCATTCGAAGAAAGATTTACGTCGCAATGTTGAAAGTGACGGGTAAAAATTGGAGATCCCTGACGAGCCTGACGCAATTCAGATACGTGGCAAAGTTGTCAACGAAATCCGAAGAAAATCCGGAATCGAAGATGCAGGCATGGCAGATACATTCGTACGGGGGTTTGGACGATTTGAAGCTGTCGAACGTCAGGATTCCGATGATCGCCAAACCGAACGAGGTTTTGATCAGAGTGGACGCTTCCAGCGTTAATCCCATCGACGTCGCTATGACAAGTACGTAATCATCACCCCAATTCGCCTTTACGAATCATATCGTTCGTACCATGCAAATCGGAGAGAACATTTGTTTGAGCAATCCGCACAAAATTTGGCAGAGCTTAAAAAGCTGTTTGCGCTTTGATGAAATGTTGCTACGTTATGAATTATATAAATTGTTACATAATAACAATTCAATGATCCATTTTGAAATAAAAATGGCGATACGAACAGTTACTTTTGCATTTTTTTAAATGTTACAATGAACCTTTTTTTTTAAAACAAAAAAAAAAAAGGATTAGCCATTTTTAAAACGTTTTAGAACAAATTTTTTAACATTTCGCTGAAATGGTATTATCGCAGCATTTCCCAAGGTTAGCAACAAATTTTCAATAAACTTGGTTGTTGGGATTTTGTTGATGCAGAATTGTTGCATCGACGTGGATTCTTTTTTTTTAAATCTTCATTTAAATTTCTTACTTCTAATTTCATGCAGTCGTCTCAAAAAGACTTATTCATATTCAAGGACTACGCTGTAATAAAATTTTTCTAAGAATTCAACATATCAATGTTAGCAGTTTTTATGGATAGGCTGGTACTTTAAATTCCACGTACAATTATGATGGAAAATGATAGTGAAGTATATTGAAAACTGTGGTTGATATTTCACTTACAATAATTTGTTTTAATTTTCCTATGAGAGCCCTTCAATTTAGCTGTACAAAAGTCCATTAATTTTTCATCATCATTGTACATTAAATTTAGATCACTCGTTTATGCATAAAAAAGTCCGATTTTCTTTACCAGCGTATCGAAACTTTCATCTCGTCCTTTATATGAAGTAAACAATTCTAAAAAATGCCTCGTCGCAAATAAGAGAGTACGAATCACATGTGATTACAAAAAAAATTCATCATTTTCCAATTGGAAGAGTCAAGATCCTTGAGTAATCGTCAGATAACAGAGGCATTTATCACCGACTGAGTGAGAGATTTGCAAAAATGTGTAAATTTCAGGGGGTTACGGATCGACGATATTCAATTTTATGCGCAGAGCAAAGCGTTTCAACGCCAGTATCGCCGATTCCGAGATAGAATTTCCCCTGACGCTCGGTAGAGATTTTTCGGGAGTGGTCGTTTCGAAAGGTCACGGTGTCGGCGACAGGTTGAAATTAGGCGACGAAGTTTGGGGCGTAATCCCGATCGATCGGCAGGGATGCCACGCTCATTACGTCGTAGTCGACAATCGTCTGGTAACAGATTCTCCGATGCTCACTTGGCACAAGTGAACAAAAATGAACATAACGTTTAACGTTGATACATTCGAAGGTGAATTTGCGTCCGCAAAACATCTCGTATGCCGAAGCCTCGAGTGTGTTGTACGCGGGTTTAACAGCGTGGTCGGCCCTCTGGCTGACCGGAGGTTTTTGCTTCAAGGCCACGGTTCTGACCGGTATACACAGAAGAGTCCTCGTACTCGGCGGATCCGGAGGCGTGGGAACTATAGCTATACAACTGTTGAAAGCTTGGAACACGCAAGTGGGTACATTAGTCGATGATTCGGGACGCGAAGATGCGAAACCCGAAAGCTTCGAAAGTCTGTAATGTTGCATTGGATAATTAGGTGGTAACGACGTGCAGCAGCGACGCCGTTAATATGTTGAGCAATTTGGGGGCGGATACTGTGATCGATTACAAGCAAGACGATGCGGACGATAAAGTTATCAACGCGGGACCGTAAGTAAAGAATCGAAAAACACAAAAATTATTTTTGAATAATCGTAAAAAAATTGTCTCAACATTTTCGGGGCCTTCAGATACGATATAATTCTCGATTGTTGCCAACAAGGACCCGAGAAAATCAACGAAAAAGGCTACCCCCATAAGACGTACATAACGCTAAATGCGCCGCTCTTGAAAAACGTCGATCAGCATGGATTGATCAGCGGCACAGTCAAGAATCTTGGCAATTTGTGCAAATACAATATGCCTAGCAAGGACAAGAGGGGAAGCGTGAAGTGGGGCTTTTTCACTCCGTCCGACATCGGAATAAGAATGTTACAAGAACTGGTCGAGTGCGGAAGGGTACGTCGAATATTCGAGAAAAAAAAAGATGAAAGTATGTTGGCTTTTCATCAACTTTTTTTTTCTAGATTATACCGGTCGTTCAAAAGGTATATCCGTTCGAGGAATTGCCGAGAGCGTACGAGCGAGTTTCGGGAGGTCACTTGAGAGGCAAACTAGTCATCGATATGAAACGATAATAATTGCTTTTTTCGTCAATTACGCATTACTAGAATATTATTTTTTACTATTTACAATAAATTATGACCCAATACATCCAACACAGACCAGAATCGTCTCATTAAAAAAAATATATTGTACGCTTGTTTCTCTTTTGCGATCAAAATTTATTTAGCTCTTCGCTTGAATTTCCGAAGCTTTCGCAACAGCTTCGAAAATTCCATTTCCATAGCCTATCTTTTTTCTAATGTCGGGCCAGCATTGACCCGCTATATTCGTCGCTTTTTTTGTACCTTCTTTGAGCACGTTCTCCAAGTAACCAGGCTCTTCGATCAATTCGGTATATCGTTGCCTGATTGGCCGGAGATGTTCGACAATCGCATCGGCCACGACTAATTTGTATCTGGAAAGTCGACAATTAGATTCAGCTATGTATGTTTCTTCTTTTACCGTAGACCGCGAACGGAAGAAACACACAAGAACTGACTTTCCCGTATCGAGTCCTCGGGCTTCGATGCAAATCTCTTCGGGAGTTTTACCGCTCGCCAAGGAATGTAGTGTTATCAGATTCGCGACTCCGGGTCTCGTTTCCGGCTCGTAAGTCACTTCGGACGTGAAATCCGTGATGGATTTCTTGACCTTGCTCAATATAGCCTCCGGCGTGTCCGTCAAATCGATTCGACTCTTCGGATCCTCGCTCGATTTCGACATTTTTTTCGTCGGTTCCCGAAGAGACTTTATGCGACCGGTGGTTTCTGAAAGATTAACGTTATTCATCTTCACGTTTATCCTCACATTGGCACCGAATCCCGATAAAAAGATTGAACTTGAGTCCATTAAGAATTTTGTTCCATTCAAAGTCTGTTTAAAAATAAAACGACAAAAAGCATTCACCATTGATAATCGCATGGGGCAGAGGAAAAGTTTGACCGAATCTCGTATTGAACAGTTGTGCCAAGTGTTGGGCTAACTGCAAATGTTGAACTTGATCCTGGCCAACGGGAACGTGAGTGGCTCTGCAACATATTCGTGAAAAATTTGTACAATGCAGTTTCTGATTACCGTGTGAATCTGAAAAATTTCTCATGGCCGTACTTGTAAAGCAATATATCAGCCGATTGTAGAACCGGATATATGTACAATCCCAGCGGTATGTCTTTGATTTTTTCGCTCTTCTCTTTGAACTGTGGCAAGTGCCCGAGTCGAGGCATCGTAGTGATGCAGCCGAGAATCCAGCCGAGCTCGGCGTGCATAGGAACGGTCGATTGTTGAAACAAAACACTGCGCTCAGGATCGATGCCGCATGCCAACAAGGTTGCCGTAATTTTGAAGATATTCTGCGTCAATTCTTCAGGATTCTGAAAAAAAAAAAAATGTATCTCTCGAATCATACGACTCGTCAAATAAATCATAAAATACTTGTTCCTTGCCTTCGGCAAAGTTATGGAATGCATGTCCACGATACTCCAGATAACATCCTCTCCGGAATCCTGTAATCTGACCCATTCCTTGATCGCACCCAAATAATTGCCCAGATGAATCGCGCCGGTGGGCTGTATACCGGAAAATATTCTTCTTGGATAAATAGCCTTCGCTTGAAAAAACAGCAACGATAATAACAATATATTAATAATGAACTTAGACATGATTCCATTGAATTAAAAAAAAAACACGATCGTATTGCGAAAGAATTCAATATTGTCGTCGATGGAAAAAAGGGAAGTAAAAGTTGTTGGACGCGACAAAATAATGATTTTAACCTTAAAAATAGAAATTCGATCGAACCTTTTTGCTGAAATTTCTTTTTGCGCTTTTAATATCCCGAAATACTTTTATACGTGTCAACATTTTATTGCTTCTCCGGATGATCGTAAACATTTTTTTTATACAAAAAATTTACTTCGTCAACCCGAGATGTGTATCCGTTTATTTAAGGTTAGATAGCCATTGACTATAAATATAGGCGATTCGAAATTCCCGCGTGAGCACACACTGGAAAGACCTTCGAAAAAAATATAATCGATTATGTTTGTCAAAATCAACGTTTTTTTATATTTTGTATTGAATTATTTAAATTTTTTTGTAAATTATTTTGTATTAAATTATTGTATTTTTTAATCGCCGAATATTTATTGCAATACTCGTCGAAAACAGAAAGAATATCGCGCGGATTTCAAGGTCAAAACGCCGGCTGGAAACATTCCGAATCACCCTTGAGCTTGCTCGAAAGAGTTTTTAAGTTTTTTTTTCTTTAGGTACTCTCGCTTTTGTGTGGCTGAGAATAAAATATTCCCGTCGAAGCTTTCGGCGAGAGAAGTCTTCGGGGTCCGTTTTATAATAAAGTCGTTCGGCACAAAACCATGGAGGCATTCCGAAGTAACATCAAAATTGCGAGAGCATCGATCGGCAGTGTGAATAAATGTGTGACGAATCTATCAAAAGAAACAAGCGACAACGGCAATTGGAGAAATTTCGTGAAGAGTGAGAACTACGATGACGATATATCGAGCAAATCATCCGCTTGTCCGATAGACGAAAACTCCAATGTCTTGAACGAGTGAGTTTTTATCGTATTGTTGGGATGAACTTTTTTTTTCGATACCCCGTACGAGGCATTCCACGCAGAGCGGACAAATAGATTCTCGTTACATCCATAATATATTTAAGACACAATATTGCGCGTGGTGTTCATTACGCATATGTTCGTTCAAAATGGGAGAGAAAATATCGTCAAGTTCTTATTTAGTTTATTTTTAGACCTTCAACTTTTTTAAATCATTCAATCGCCTTTTTCTCATATTGAATCCCTCGTAACTGAAACTGAAGAAATGAATGGCAAAGATTTTTTTTTCGTCAGCATTGCCGAGGCATTCGACGATCTGAAAATTGAACCCGCAATAATTACTGCGAAGGTCGCGTCGAAAGACAGGAGAGGTGAAAGTCCAGAAGGAAATCTGGCAAAGTTCGAGGATCTGATCATCAATTCGAATTCTGTGGAAAATTGTATGAATCCTACGCCGGCAGGGAAAGTAGAGAGTATAGCTGTGTCAATGGGAATAGCACTCGTGAAACCATCAGTGGCTGACAGCCTTTTAGACATCGACACACCTCTGTTTCTCTGCGTTGCGAGTCTGTCATACGAAAATGCTGTACCTTCGGACTGCGCTCTCGTCGGCCACATCGACGATATTTTCGGGCCGGTGGGCGATCCAATGTACTCCGTTCGTTTGGAGTCGGATATTTATGAATTATTGACAGCACAGACGGAGATTTATTACTTGGATAATCATCCGAATACAACATTGATTCACGTGGAAGAGAGGACCGATAAAAGTTTTCACTTGATTCGCACGAAAAGCAAATTATTTCAGTAAGTAAATTTACGTCAATTTCACCGTACAGTAGAACTCCAGGATCATGTAAATATTTGCATTTGAATTATTTGCAGCGAATAACCCGGAGTAGGAGATAGATCTCGAAGTACAATACAAAGAATAATATGAAACGGGAGTTCATCGACAACGATTATCAGCGATTGATTCGCGCATTATTTTTCTAAAATTTATAATTTTTGTTAAAACCCATTATTTTCATTTTGCTTATTTTATTTTGTATTTATTGCACGTTAATAAAAATCTACACACATGTGGTCTTCGAGATCAATAACATGGGGTCGATTTTCGACGCGGAATAATTTCTTTTATAAAATTTGTTTATTGTTCTAAAACGTTATAATTGAAAACAATCGTATTTAATGAAATTACAAAGTCTTTTCAACGCACAAACGAAAGAAAAAACGAAGACAATCTTTTTTTTCAGTTGATTTTATATTATTGTATGTTTTCTACAATAATTAAACTACGATTACGTTTACTATTTTCTGATGCCAATGAATTTCTTGAACGAAGTGCTTGATACATTTTCGAACGATTTTATTCCGAAAAAGGAAATTCAGCTCGCGGTATGCAACGCGAGCGAGCACGGATGAATATTGGCGCGTTTTCGCGTTATCGGTGCGCGCATGTTCGTGCGCAAGCCCCTTAATGGTATTTTTAGTTCGCCTTAAAACCGCGTTCGATGCGGCACGACGCTACAGTGTAGTGTCTATAACTAGTCTAGCATCGTCAGTATATAACGACGTGACACGAAGATGACACGGTGACAGTAATATCGCGGAGCGTACGAGTTACGATGAAGAGAGGCGCGCCTTCGATACCGACTCGATTCGAATGTTAGTAACGCGTGACGAAAAAAAAAATCGACTAACACATCGATCGTTTCGAAACCGTGCTCGTCGCGAAAAATTTCACCGGAACTTGTCACTTCAGTCACCCTATATGGGGACGATATTTTATCGTGCCACGTACCACTACTACCACGAAGAGGCAGCATTGCCGCCCCGCAATACCGAGAACGACTCTTTTGAACGAAGTTGAAACCACACCGAATCATGTCGAACGAGAACAACGAAGTGCCCAAGAAAAAAATGATGACGGTATTGTTTGTTTTTATAAATTTTCTAATGAAAAACATTTTTTCTTTATGACACTGAAGCGGAAACATACCGTTTTATGCAAGTACTCGATGTTTCGACTGAATTTATGGGAACCCGTTTTAAATTGCCGCAATTATTTGCTCGTGAAATTCAATTGTTTTCTTTCCCACGATAATTGTAGTTTGGAAATAAAAAAAATTCTGCTCGATACGTTTTTAAATTGGTGCCTTTTGGATACATAAGTCCGGATGTATTGGAAAGTACTCGTAAGTGGAACACGGAATTCCTTGCACCGTTTTGTTTGAATAACTGTAGAAATTCCTCACATTCGTTAAATCGAGGAAAGAGAGGTTCGTTGACGTCACGACATAGATTCACGAAAAGAATTGATAACGCAGTCATGTGTTTGGCTTTTGCACTGTCGTGCCGAAGCAATTGCGATCGCGCAGATGCATTTGAATACATATCCGGTACGAATATAAACATTCATTTTAATGATCATTTATGTGATGTCTAGAATCTTTTCTTTTATCGTAAATCGTATCCGTAAATTCGTAATTTCTGCAAAAGATTCTGCTGTTCATTGTCATTATTTATTGTTGGAAAAATTCGCGAAGAGGAAGTAATTCATTTAATGATGATGCGAACGAAAGAATATTTTATTTTCTGAGCCAATTTGAGGCATTTCCAGACAAAAATTAGCGGCAAAAACTTTAGAATTCGTAGAATTGTTTTCCTTGGCTCCGATGCCTCTTAAACAATGATGAAAAAATTATTAAAAAATTAAAAACTAAAATCGTCCGAACTTCCTTAATTACAATGATCGGTTATATATTTTTTATTTTTAACGATTTTTCTTCGTTAACCGTAACTTTATTAACTTCCAATTTCTGTAAAAATTCGTTTCATTGCAATTCTTCACTATTAATTTTAAAAAATTGTCAGTAATCGGAAATTATGGATTTTCCAATTCAAATGTAAATGAAGAATGCGTTTTTCCGAGCCAATATTAGAACTTTTAAGGCGAGAATTAGCAGTGAAGAGTTTGCAATTATTTTTCTCGATATTGTATAAAAGTTTTTGAAAAACGTTATTATTTTAAATAATTCTAAATATTATTGAAAAAATTGCAGACTTGTACCAACGTCTCGGCTCAGGCGCACCACGTGTCGCGGGCGAAGCGCGGTCAAACCTTGGGTTCGGTGCGGGGTTTCCGCGGTTGCACGGTATGGTTGACCGGTCTCTCGGGCGCCGGCAAAACCTCGATAGCCTTTCAAGTGGAAGCGTTTCTCGTCGAGCGTGGAATAGCGGCGTACGGTCTGGACGGTGACAACGTGAGAACCGGACTCAACTGTAATCTCGGCTTCAGCAAGGAGGACAGAACGGAGAATATTCGCCGAGTCGCGGAAGTGGCGAAGCTCTTCGCGGACAGCGGGCAAGTGTGCCTGTGCAGTTTCGTCTCGCCGTTCGAGGAGGACCGTCAAATGGCGAGACGCGTCCACAAAGATTTCGATTTGCCGTTCTTCGAGATATTCATCGACACGCCGTTGAACGTTTGCGAGGCGCGCGACACGAAGGGGTTGTACAAAAAGGCGCGTCAGGGCACGATAAAGGGATTCACGGGTATCGATCAGATGTACGAGAGACCGACGAATCCCGATTTGATCGTGAAAACGGAAAATTGCACCCTCGAGGAGTCCGCGGCCACGGTGATCGATCTACTGGAACGCGAACATATCATACCGATCCTGGCGAAGAAAGGAACGCCGATACGCGAGCTCTTTGTTTCGGAATCGCGCGTGGCGAGCGCTCGAGCCGAAGCGGAAAGCTTGAGCTCCGTCGAGATAACGGAACTGGATGTGCAATGGTTGCAGGTATTGGCGGAAGGTTGGGCGGCGCCGCTCACGGGTTTTATGCGCGAGGAGCAATACCTTCGAACGCAACATTTCCGATATCTCGAGGATAACGGAACCGAAGTTAATCAATCGATTCCCATAGTCTTAGCTGTAAATATCGACGACAAGAATCGACTCGATGGCCTCTCGTCGGTGACCCTCAGGCACAATGGAAAAGCTCTCGCCATACTGAGAAAGCCGGAATTTTATTCGCACCGAAAGGAGGAAAGATGCGCGAGACAATTCGGCACGACCGATTCGAGGCATCCTTACGTTAATATTGTCAACCAATCGGGCGATTGGCTGATGGGCGGCGATGTCGAGGTACTGGAGAGAATAAAGTGGCACGACGGACTGGACGAATACAGACTCACGCCAAATGAAATCAAGGAAAAGTGTCGAGAGATGAAGGCTGACGCGGTTTTCGCGTTTCAACTCAGAAATCCCATTCACAATGGACACGCTCTGCTCATGCAGGTATTTCTCGGCACCGCAGTTTTATTTGTTACTCGATTGTTGTAGCACGAAGTTTGTTAAAATTTCGTTATTATTTTTTTAATATCAATTTTTTCATATTAATTTATTCAAAAATATTCCATTAATAATTTTTGAAATAAAATATCAGTATTGATTTAATATTTATATTTCTTAATATTTTAATTTATGATTTTCATTAATATTTTTTTTAGGATACGCGAGAGAGACTTTTAGGCGAGCGCGGTTTCAAAAATCCCGTTCTACTGTTGCACCCATTGGGCGGCTGGACCAAATACGACGACGTGCCTTTACACACGAGAATTCGTCAGCACAAAGCGGTATTAGATGAGGGTGTACTGGACAGTAAATCCACCCTTCTAGCAATATTCCCGAGCCCAATGATGTACGCGGGACCCGTTGAGGTAAACGGAAGAACAATTGAATTTCGGATCGCAATAGAGAAGAAAATTTCACATAATTTCTCTCGCAGGTGCAATGGCACGCGAAGGCTCGAATGAACGCCGGAGCGAATTTTTACATAGTCGGTAGAGACCCAGCTGGAATTCCGCATCCGGACAAGAGCTCGACACCCGACGGGAATCTTTACGATCCCACGCACGGCGCGAGAGTCTTGTCAATGACTCGCGGACTTCAGACTCTCGAGATTATTCCGTTCAGGGTTGCCGCGTACGACAAGAGAAACAAGAAAATGTCGTTTTTCGAGCCCGAGCGAAGGCAAGATTTTGATTTCATATCCGGCACGAGAATGCGAGGTAATTATCACTCGAAGACTAATGTGATTGAAGAAAATGCATCATTGACATGGTATTATTTTTTACCATCAGGCTTGGCGAAATCGGGGGAAGTACCGCCCGACGGTTTTATGGCACCGACAGCTTGGCAGGTGCTCGTTGACTATTATCAAAACGTCGAGACACATTGAACGATTGAACATGCGAAATATCAATGTTTGTATAATAATGCGGGAATTAATTTGCCTTTGCCGATCTTACCGTGCACGTGGATAAATGGTTTCTTAACATTCCTCTGGCGTAGATTAACGTATCCGGACATCGTCGCTCGCTGGCGTCTGGCAATGTTTGTGGCGAATTATGCAATGTTATTTCCTTCTTTTTTCTACTGGCATAGGGATTGTAACGAACCAAGTACACTACAAATTTTATGAATCATATGATATATAAATATATATCCTCTATTATATATGTGTAAGTACGCGTTGTCGTATTTGATTAATTTATCATGAAAACTGTACAGCGATCGTGGAATTATTGTATGTACACAAAGATCCGAGTATTATAAATGTAATGTACAAACGTCTATCTTTTATCACAAATAAATCAAATCTATGGAATAAAAGAACAATCCAAGGGAGATTCGCCCTTTTACTCGTCCACGAAGTGAAAAAAAAACTGACTTTCGTTATTCAAAATACTTTATTCCTGTAGTAGAGTGACGATAAATTACACTTAAAAAAAGGAACGAATGATAATTTTCTTTTCAATGGAAAACATTTTCTTTTCTTTACAAAATTGCCGCAGCATCGATTCCTCGCTGTACCAACGAGAGAAGAACGAAATAGTCAGGCCTCGGGAAAATTGAGACCGCGCTAATTGGACGGCATATCCGGCCGCTAAATTTTTTCAAAATTCCGATGAAATTCGAGATAATTGAGTTAACGAACTTTTAACAACGGTACACAACATTGAGACTTGCGATTGTGTGAAATTGCAATTAAACTCGCAGCATTCTACGAATATGCATTCGGAGAATATAAATGTAATGAAAAAAAATAATATATGTATATAGTAATAATATAATGTTTATCTGACTGAGGTGGCGCATAAACCTTATCGTTGAGTCGTTCAAGTTCGAAAAGACTCGCATCAATGTCGGACAAAATTTCGTAAAAATCAATCGTGTCTAACGTATCGAATTTCTTGAATCCGAGATGTTTTATTTTTTCTCCCACTTCCATTCATAGTTTCTTTTGTCTATTTATAATTTATAAGATTAGATACGTTTCGTATGAAATCTATGACTACAATAGTTATCTCCAAATTCATACTGGAGATACCTCAGTATCTCTCAAACATTTCCGGTCGCCTTCGGATTTTTTGCTCCCCAAGCGTTTTTCATAAATCTTCTTTTTTTCTTTTTACACCTACTGAAAGGCATGTTCCATTCGAGTCTTGCCGCGCAATGCGAGACGAATAGAAACATCGGTGTGTCGTTTGCTGCTCGCGAAACATAACAAGTAAAATTTAAAATAATGAACACGACTGTATTGTTGTTAGCTTTTTTTTTCTGTTATCGTGAGACTCATCAGCAGGGATCATCTTGAGAATGCACCTTTTGTATTTAATGTAGCCTTGTTACGAATTGTTTTAGGCGAGCAAGAGCGTTCGACAATAGGATTGTTCGATCGTTTCATCGTTGCACCACTCCCCTTTCCCCCCTTTTTCTTTACACAATAAAAAAATCAGCATCAATCTACAGCATTGTTAACGATCTAGAATATAATTAGGTATTATACATTATCGACGCGGTCGCCAGATTGACTTCCGCACTCGAATCACTTAGATCGGGCAACGAAAGCATCACGGGTATCACTTGAATTTTACCCGTGTCGTCCTGTTGCTCCAGATGAACTACGGTACCCGATTGCAATATCTGGCTGGTCATCATCTCTTCGGTTATCATTTCGGCAGTCTCGATGTTGTCCGCCGTCACTTCCTCCGTATACACCGTTGTGTCTTCCATGTTCATTATCACTTCGGCAGCTTCCGATGCTTCTCTCGACGTTTCCTCGTACTCCTGCAAAAACAAGAAAAATCATTATACCTTATGAAGATCATTGTCAAACAGAGCCTCCAAGATTTTTTTCCAATCTTTATCATGGGTCAAATGCAAGGTCCTTCGGAACCAAAATGCCATAAAAAAATGTATGTTTTGATTCAGTAAATTCAGTGAATTTCTTTCGCGACGTATGCATTTCAATGAGACATCCCAAAACATTATTTTCTTCGTCAGCATCGAAAATCGGAGGTTTAAATATATTTTATCGTCTCTACCTGTTCGTAGGTTTGTTCGTACTCTTCTCCGATTTCTTCAGACTCGAATTTGACGATATCCTGTGCGTCAAACTTTTCGCCGTCGTACTCGCCGTCCTGTTGCTCCTCGTAATGTTGTTCCTCGTCGTACTGCTGTTCCTCGTTCAATTGTTCCTCGTCCTCCTGATTCTCGTACTCCACTTGATCCTGTTCCGACGTCGATGTCTCTTCGTGTTGTACCTTCGGCGTTTTCAGATTTCTTCCGGCGACGATTCTCTTGAATCCCGAACCGCCGAGAATCTCGTGTCGTCTCTCGTGTTTGTTCTTGTCCCCGAGATACTTGAATCTCTGTCGACAAACCGAGCACGAGTACGGCCTCTCGTTCGTGTGGGTTCGCTCGTGACAAACGAGAGCGCTGACTTGTTTGCAACGCCACGGACAGTAACGACACTGGAGAGGTCTCTCGTCGCTGTGCCGATTCTGATGATGCTTGATCAATTGTATCTTGGTCTTGAGATTGAAGCCGCAAATCTCGCAAGTGTAGGGTCTGTCCTCCGAATGCGAAATCATGTGCGTCTTCAGTCGTAGCTGATTGACGAAGCGTTTGGAGCAATGGGGACACGAGAGCGTGCCCTCTAGTCTGTTATGGGCCACCATCATGTGGTGCCTCAATCTTACGTCCGAGGTGAAGGTCAAATCGCAATCCAAACACTTCGTCGGGTCTTTCTCCATGTGCGTGTTCTTGATGTGAGTCCGAAGTATCATCTCGGTTTTGAATGTTTTGTCGCAATGCGCGCAAGACACTCGCTTCTTCTCCGGAGCGCTTTCCGTTTCTTCCTTCGGACCGCCGGGCAAGGTCTCGTTGTGTATGTGAGACATGTGCCACTCGAGGGATCTCGTCGAGAGCATCGATCTGTTGCATATGTGACAAGTGTACTGACGCCCGTCCTTGTGCACTCGATTCCGATGAATGACGAGCATCGAGTGATTTGGAAATTTTTCCGAGCATATCTGACACGAGCATTCCTTCAAGGCTCGACTGTCGCTCTTCTGGTGCACGCGCATGTGCAAGCGAAGGCCGTCGCGACGATTAAAACCGACGCCGCAAGTGTCGCATCTGTACTGTCGCTGATCCTCGTGTATTCTCACGTGTTGCTTCAACGTCGACGTGTTCTTGAACATCTTGTCGCAGTGAGGACACTGAATCGTGTACGCCTTGTGGGTGTACATGTGCTTCGACAGACTGTAGAACGGCACGAGTTTGTTGCACACCGGACACTCGCGCTTGTTGCCGGTCGGTTGATGCTTCCGTATTCGATGGTGTCGCAGCGAGGCTGGATTCTTGAAATCGGCGCCGCAATCTTCGCAGAGAAAGGCACGGAGAGTCGTGTGAACGGACTTGAGATGAAAGCTCAATTTTTGTTTGAAAGCGAATTTTTTCGGACATTTCGGACACTGATAAATCTTCTCCCAGGTCATGTGCTGAGTCTTGAAGTGCTGATCCAACGTGCCTTGGTGCTTGAATTTCTCGCCGCACACGTCGCAGAGCTGGCCGTACATGCTGTCCACGTGTTTTTGCTCGTGTTGCCTCTTCTTCCCTTTGGAATCCAACAGGTGATTGCAGTATTTACATATGAGCTTTTTTATACAGGTCGCGTTGTGGCTTCGCTTCGATTTCATCGTGGGAAACTCCTCCTGGCAATCTTCGCAGTAATACATGAGCTTGTAATCGTGAGACTTCAGATGCTCCTCGAGAACGTCGCGTTGAGCGAACGTCTCCGGGCAGTAGTCGCACTCGAGATAATTCTGCTTCTCGATGTAATCGCTCGGCGTGCTCGCGTCTATGAGATCGGGAAAGTTTTTCTTCAACGACGTGTTGTTGCGATCCTCGTAAAGCGATATTATGTCCTCGTCCTTCAAGCGCGTTATCACGATCTTGCGCTGCTTCAGATAATCCTGAAAGTCCTGAAGATTCTTCTCCTTCTCGCCGAGTATGCGAGCCAATTTTTCCAAATTTCCCTCGGTGTAGGATTGATCGAGCTCGCGCTGAAGCGATTCCTTCTTCTTCTTCGCTTCCTCCCATTTCCTCTTGAGCTTCGCCAATCGCGACAGATACTCGCCGGTGTTGTTGTACTTCGCGTTGTCCAATCTATCGTGCTCGTCGTTGTTGTTTCGCGAACCGACGACCCGACGAATTTCCTCGATCTCCTCGGACGGCTCGACTTTTATTCGAACGCCGCCGTCGGCACCGCTGTCGACGGGATTCACGAAGCGTATCAAACCGTCCTCGAATTTCAGAGCGTTCGGCAGACTCGCCGTACCGCCGAGGACTTTCTCGCGCTTCTTCTTGTACTCCTCGATTTGTTCCTCGATTATTTGCTCGCGAAGGTCGAGAGCCTTCGAACGTTCGGTAAAATCTTTCTCTCGGTTGCCGAAGGGCTCCAGTTTTTTCAGTATCTTCTCAACCGGCACCGAATCCAATGGTTTCTTTTTTTCGTCCTTTTTGTTATCGGATTTGTCCATTTTCTTCACTTTAACGAGCAACAACTCGTTGGGTTTCGTGCCTTTCACAGTCACGTACATTATGCCGTCCTCGTTCTCGCTCTTTATGTTCAGCGCATTTTCAACGTTTAATTTTGGTTTTTTCGTATCTTTTTGTCCCGATCTGGCGAACGTCGAATCCGACGTATTTACGTTCGCCACGGGATTCCCTAAAAAATCCTTCTTCGCTGGAATTTTACGCTTAAGAATGTTCGGATGCTTGGCAACTTCTTTTGTACTCTCGATCGCATAGTCGCGATCGTATTTTGCTTTTACCGGAGATAAGTTTCCGGGATTAACGTCGTCCGGTGGTTCTACCTTTACGTAAGCTTTGAGCGTCGTATCGTACTGATATACCGTTTTATTTACATCATTTTTCGGATCCGTTTTAGGCTGAATTTTTGTCGCGTTGCTAGTCGCGACAGGTGATTTGTCTTCGACAATTTCCGTCGTTACTTGCGTACTGTACTCCATACTTTGGCTATCGTACGCTTCGACGTTTTGGGAATTATCCGACGTTTCGGCGACGAAATCGCTGTCCGAGTCGGGAACGTCGGACGTGTCCGGTTGACAGAGCGGATCGTCGGGATCGAACTCTTCTATCGATTCGTTATCGTCGCCCTCGTGGAAAGCCGTGTCCCCTTCGCCCTCTTCCTCGACTTCAGACCCGAATTTTATTCGCGGCTGTATTTCGAGAACTTGATCGTTTTTCGTCGTCTCGACGGGTTCCGGCGGTAAGGGACTCGGCAGTCTCGCGGGGATCTCGGATCTATCGGTTTCCGGTTTCATCGACGGATACGTCGTCCAGTTCTTCGCCGGGACTGTTCTCGTTGGTGCGCACGATCTCTCGTCGTCGGATACGAGCGCCGTGTTCGTCGGAGCCGCTTGCAGAGTGGCGTGGATCGATTGCAACTTTACCTGAGCCTTTTTTATTTGCATGAAAAATTTGTAACTCATCTTTAGATCGCATATGCAATCCATGCACATTTGAGTCGACAAACTGTCGTGTTGATTTATCTCCTCCAAGTGCTTCATCTGTTGATTGAGTCTCATCTGCACACCCTTTTCGCTGAATATATCGACGAGCGGTAGTTTCAAACCGGCACACGTGCGACAGTAATTTTTCAATGTCTGACGAGACGCGTCGACGCTCGGCAATCGGCTCTCCGGCGGATTTTGAATTGGAACGCTCATTTTCGTCGTCAGTCGCGTTAAGCTCGTTACCTCCGGCGACACAAGCTTCACTCTTGGAGTCACTTTCTTCAATTCGCTTATGTTTTTCACGCGACTGATCGATCTCTCCTTCATCGACGTCGGCGCTCTGTGCTCCACCGATCTGAGCAACGACGCATTGTTGTTTCTCGTTACAGGACGCGCGTTTTCTTCAACTACCAAATTGTTTCTGGCGGATTGAACGTCGCTGTAGTCGTGATCTCGTCTTTCGGACTCGGTACTCGCTCTCGTGCGGATATTGCTATTTTTTTGCGCCGAACCTGCAACAGAATAGAACAAAAATGAGTTTTCAATACCCCAAAGTCGATTGGATAAATTTCACCAAATACGGTTTTCTACACGGTTTTTTGTTTTCCTCAAACCAAAATCTACAAATTGAATCGCATGCAGTATCAACTGCAATTATTTCAGCTCCATTTACACTTTAATGATAAAAAAAAATGTAACAGGTCTGCGAATGCGTTAATGACTTTTGGAAAAATTGTATATGATAAGTAACATTTAAATTTGATTGAACTTTCGTTTTTTAAATTCCCTTTCATATTTTGCAATTACTCAGCGCATTCACCGCTACAAATGGTCTCATTATTCTGCTCCGTAGCTTCGTTTATTTGCGTCGATAATATAACTATGCCATAATAATTGATCACAGGAAAAAAATTCAGTTTTTTTTTTTTTATGAAAAATGTATCGTCATATAATATTAATAATTTTTATTATATAAAGACGAGTCTGTTAATATCGATATTGGAGTAAGTAAGCTGAAAAAAAATGGAATCTGTAACTTTTGTGGCGCTTTGGCGTCAGTGATGTTCTCATTACCCGAAGCCATTTCGACGATGCTGTATCCCCGAAGCTCGGCACCCTCACTGGCGACGGCATTGTCTCGCGGTTGACATTCCGTCGTATCCTTGCGCCTCCGTTCATCGTCGCAGGTGCCGTCACTCAGAATAATAATATTTTCCGAGGTGAGATCCTCGATGAGAGCTGCGTGTGACTGTTCCTCCGTCAAGTTGCCACTATTGTTAGCCAAAGATCCATCGGGATCGCCCTCGATCGTAAAGTACAATATGCCTTCCTCCGAAGCACTCATTTTTCACAGCGCAACGAGGTTAGTCTCACCCATCGGGACGCAAAGGCGAAATTTCCACTCGAAACAACACCATGAAACTTTCGAAAGACGGAGTAAAACGTTCTTTTCTCTTTGCTCGAAAAATTTGGCGTTCGAAAATTATCGTCGATTACCGCGCGAAAACAAAGTCAAAGCATATTTTGTTTTTTTTCTTTTTTTTTTTTTTTCAAAGTTTTCAATCATTTACCCCCCTATAAGATATGTCTCGCTTGTGGTAGCCAGATGGCGCGTGGCCACAATGGCGGCGCGGCGGTGAAAAGCATTTGTTATTTTCAGCCACTTGGGCGTTCTACAATCAGCCCGAAATTCATGACCATCTTTGAATAACGAATTGTATCGATGGCTTTCCGAGAGGCGGGATTGTGGAGCTCGCCGTCGAGTCCGCAAGGCCGAGTCGAGGATCGAACCGACACTCGAGATTCTCGACGTAACAGGTTGCCGTGTATTGCCACGGATAAATTGCGAATTCACGAAACAAATTTTAGTACGAACATTCGTTCGTTTCGTGCGTACTTCGACGACGTTCTCACTGGCACTAGGATTCCTCTCTCGAGCAATTGACGACGTTTACATTACAAATGGCCGCGGTCCGTATCCTCACATTCGCTTCACTCGCGCGCGACAAAACGGGCGATTCTGCGGTTTGTATTATCGTGGCGTTGAGAATATTTCGACGGTGAGCCGCGCGATATCGGAGAGAAAAACTTAGAACAAACGCATTATTGTGAAATGTATACTATGAATTGTTGAAAACCTCTGAGACTGTTCATATATATATGTATATATGGGTGAGCAAAAAAATTTGACATCTCGAAAGGCGATTGGTCGATGGTAGATTTTACGTCCAATGGCGCGTCGGTCTCCCCCACTCGCCATTGTTCGTTGTACGAGGATGGCGTTCAAATGCCGCTGGAGAGTTTGAATTGAAATATAATCGACAGTGCGGCAAACGATTATTATTTTTGTCCATATACAACGACTCGCTTTGCGATACATACACAAATTGATAATATTGAAAATTAAGTACTCCCGCGAAACACGAGGAATAAGGTTTTGCTCAAACAGCAGTTTGTAGTAAATGACTCAGTTCCCAGTAACACTCGCGGAGTCTTACGTTTTCGAACGAACATCTTAAACTTTACGCCGAAACCGGTTTTTTTTTTCTTAACGACTAAAACCAACCTGAGATAATCGTAATACGAGGGAATGTCGAGGTTCATGTAGTTTCATTTAAAAGTAACTCATCGTAACGTACTCTTCAAGTTCATGGCGAATAATGTTTGAAAATTATCTGACAATGATTGACAATAAGTACAGAATGTGAAGAGTAGATGACCTGGTTCAAGAGTCGACCGATTAGTGCACTCCAAAACCGCAATTAATTACGATAAAAAACGTATTCATAGCTATTCAAGATCGGTGACTGGGTCGTTCACTAACTAATCACAAGAAAAACAATGAAATCTGCGACATCGATGCAACATTCAATAAAAACGGCTTTGGAAAATCGAGGAACCTGAGATAAAATACTGGCGAATTTCACACTTCTAGCTTCTTCTTTTCACCCTTGAAATCGTGTCAACTTCGTGTCTTTACTTTCAATGCTATCGTATTTTCGCGCTGCGCAATAAAGTATCGACATTTACATATTTTCTGGTGCATTTGCAGACGAACGTTGGATAGTTGTCTTTTTTTTCCTCGCAAACAGCTATATATGTCGTACATAAATATATAGTATATACATCTATGTGTATCTAATACGTACAACGACGATTCCAAACGAAATACCGACAGAATATTTGAAATTTTGTACCATCAGTATAATACAAGACTCGGGCGAGCACGTGACACAATCGATTTCCTGATTTGCGTTTACACGAGACCGGCACGTCCGTTCAGATATCCAAAATACAAAGTTCTGGTAATGTCACCTCACGCCCAGATAGACATCGATAAAGATATTATCGCGATTCGTGCGTCTAGACCGTCTTCATTTTTTTGATCTTTCGAAGATTAAGCCTGTGCTCGAGAAGCATGTGATTTTCGGGTGGCAGAGAGAGGCAAGCCCTGAGTATGTTCTCGATCGCCGATCTCTGCTTCGACAAAGCGTTTATAACCGGCGCGTTTTGCGGCACGAGGGGCGCTTTGCAGAGATACGATAGAATCGATAGAACGCTGTGAAAACCCGTGTACTCGCCGTTCTCGCCACCCTCAACGTCTCGGAATGTAATTCTCGAACAGAGCTCGGCGAGGATAACCAGATCTAGAATGATCGGACTCGCGAGCAACGAGTCCTCGCAGGTGTTGTGAACCACTATTGTGTTGTGACCACCCAACATTATTTCCGATGTGTATTCGTCCATCGCCCTTTTGCTGTCGCCTGGGAAAATCAATGAAATTCAATGAACGGCTTGAATACGAAATACCGGAAAGGTGGTCCTTCATGCACTGACTTTAGACTCACCGACATACGGAACGTATTTGATGACGACGCAGTGATCTGGCTTTTCTTCTTTGTCGTACAGGATGCTGTTCGAAGCCACCATATCATCGACCACGTTGCTTTTCGATATCTGCAAAGTCAACGATCTTTAATTCGTATTCGATCCTGCTTATAATAATTTCATATGCTATCCCTATTCGCGTATTTCGAGCAACTGATAATGATTTTTTTCGGGCACCTCTTTTGACCGAAACTGTTGCGGCGCTGAGAGATTGTAACCGTCGTTGTTACCAAGATGATTGTAACTGACAATGGAGACCGGCTTTATTCCGGCGGAAACGAGAAAATCCACCAGCACCGACTTCAATTTCGTTTGTCCCGATTTGAAATCGTCACCGGCGATGAAGGTCTTATGTTTCGCGGCCAATTCTAAGGCGCCCGGAACGAACGTGTTTTGCGGCGAGCCGTTTATGTAAGTGCACTGCAAAAGAACGTTAGACGATAGAATCATTTTCGACGTACGGTCATAATGAAATTCAATACTGAGGAGAGAAAACTGACTCCTTCGAAGGCCGACGCCACGGCGAACATCGTACTCGGACTAATCTCCGGATGATTATCTTTTATAGATTTCAGCAGATTGTCCGCGGTGTCGTTCACGCCGAGAATAATATCGGCGAATCTCTCGGTATTCGCGGTCCACAAAACGATTACGTGATCGAGCTTCTTCGATGACTTAAAATCAACAATGTCGTTTCTTATGCGCTCCAACTGCTCGCTCTTCGAGCCGGTAATCACGTTGTTCGATCGCTCTTCCTGGAATATTAATAGCACCGGCAGATTATTATCTCGTGTATCGTCATTGGAACCCCTGCTAATCCACTAGAACATTCGTTTCCGTTTTATCAATGCTCCAAAAATGGAATATTTTTAAATGACGGTATTCTGCAAGAATTTTTTCCATCTTTGTTCTGATTAAAAAAATATATCAAGATTATCCTACTAATTATAGTAATTAAAATCGATAAAAAAAAAATTATTTTAGAAAAAAAAAAAAAATTACTTTTTGTTGCTCGATACCATAATCCTATTGCCAATAGAAAATATTAATAATATTTTTTACACACGAACCTGATTAGCCGCAATAAAATCGGGATAGTAAATACTTTTCCTCGGTTTCATTGAGACCATGTGCAGCCTCAGCTGTTTTTGCAGATTAATATCCAACACTTTGGCCCTTCCCATAGCGTCCGCTATATTCATGTCAGAGATATCCCATCCATCCAGGTAAATATCGTCCGGCCGAACCATGGGAAGCATCGAAGACATGGGAACGTAGACATCCTGTCCGTTGCAACTTCCAAGCCTTACCGTAGAGGCTTGCGTCAATGATCCATACCTTAAAAAAAGATTCAAAAATGCGTTTCAAAGTTATCAAAGAATGTAACGTACTTTTGGAAATTTTTTATTATTTACCAATTAGCTTTTTTTATTCCGTCCTTCGTTTCCCATGAGAGTTTCATTTTGTTCGCCAAAAGGGCAGCCGTAATTGTTGTGCCATTGTTTCCTCCCCAACCGACGAGCATAACGCCCGTTTTTGGCACATTGACCTTGGTACGAATAAGCAATTTTCTGGACAAAGGTGTCACCTGCGGAAGAATTATACTGATTAAGTTTTTAAAAAAATCGATTGGTAAGCGAAAGACGACATTTTCTTACCGTGTAATCGGAGCCCTCGCTTTTAGAAACTTCCGTTGTTTGATAATCATACTCGGCTTCGATGTGTTCACTGGTGTACTTGACCTTGGGCGAATTAACGCGGATCTTGACAGCCATCGATCGTGATAATTGTTTACCAACACCTCGAGGATTATTAAAGGTTCAATGAAATCGTTCACGAAAATAATCACGATGATTCGATGAACTTAAATGTGTCACTTCCGTGAATGGCAATTTTCTGTTTCAAGGTAATAATGTATCGATCGTTCGTATGGAAATATCTCGAATAACCCAGGATGTTTCGCGCGGTCTACCACACCGTGTGCCGGAGAATATATTAACGATATTCGTTCGGACAAAGGTTCTTTCTACTTCGCAGCGTTATCTTTATTACCGGGAAACGTTTAGTTTATCATACTTTCACGTGCGACTCGTGAATTCAAAGTGACGAGACAGTCGGACGATTCAAAAGGCCGGTTCTCTTATCGGACACACGTTACCGAACGACACGCGGAGCGGGGATGATTCTCTATCAACTCCCTACGTGTGTATAGCTCCTTTGGCTTAGGTCGCCGGGAGGTGTGTTGACGAGGTGGCGATCATATGGCCATTTGACGGCGGGAACTTTGAACAGAGCCCGAGACCAAATGGACGTGAAAGGCCACACCGTGGCAGCCTGTGATTAGGATAATTCTCGAAATTATCTCCAAGCTGCTGCACGCATGTTCTCCTCGTGGCCACCGCAGCTTGAGGCTGATTTACAGAATCGTCCCAAGGTCGAGTTCGAACAGCTGATCGCCGGCTGATCTCGGCGGTTTCTCTCGACGCTAAGGGCCCGATCAAAATTTTTACAACCCGACACGTATCAATTCGTCGATAAATTTAATCGTATTTTTGTCACATAGCAAACAGTCTGATCCATCGAAACATTGGATAGCTTGTAAATAAATAATTGTAAAATAAGTTGCGTTAAACGATTCGAAAAGTTCGCTTGGATTTTTGTGAGGTTATGACGCCGATCGATTGTTATTTTGTGTAAATGGAATACACGACAATCTCGCCTCGATAGAATAATATAAAATGGATTACGAACAACTGCAACAATACCAACAATCACTTCTAGACCGAGCGCTCACCGAGGTACCGTTTTATTCTATTTTCCGATCAATTTTTTTGATTACTTTTCACAAAATTTGGGAATGGATGTAAAAAAAAGTTTTATCGTCATTTGATTCGATTCAATTAAATTTTTTGCAATGCGACCTTGATTATTAAATAAAGTAAATGTTGTTTTACAGGGCATCAGGAGAAATGACGAACAAACCAAAACATGGTCCGAGTACAAGGAAAGACACGAAAAAGTTATCGAAGGTTTGGAAACGTTTCGTGAAGAGTTGTCCGTCAGTTGTATGGTGCCGATTGGGAAAAAAGCCTTGATGAGAGGGAAACTCACTCATACCAATGAGATTCTTGTATCGCTCGGGGAAGGGTACTTCGCCAAATATAGCGCAGCGCAGGCAATCGCTCTGTGTAATCGAAGAATAAAACGTAATTCACTAAAAACCAAAAAAAAAAAATCGTCAACTTGCGGTTGGTTCAAAAAAACTGGAATATCCGTTATTTTATGCAATTTTTTTTACTTTTACCAGGGGCTAATGATATTCTGGAGAGTTTGGAGAAAGAACGTAATCTTTATGAGATGCGACAAAAGATTCCCAACAGTTTCGACGCTTTCGGCGGTGCGGAGAGAAAAGACTTTGTTGAACATTGGGACAATGAAAAATTGGATGACTGGCGGGGTAGGTTTCAATCAGTAAAATAAAATTTTCATCTTTTTGGTTTTTACATGAACATCATCAGTAAATGAACATTTCTCTGGTTCCAAAGAAAATGCATGAATTTTAGTTTTTTTTTTTATAAAACAGAAACATTTTTGGAAAAAAGAGAATATCAATTTCGTAAATCGATCCACAAAATAATTAACGCGTACACAAATTTCCAGTGCAACATCGGCAACGAGAAAGGGAATATCGAAAGAAGCTCGCCGAATTGCGCAGTACGGAAAAGCCGGAAATTCAAACGGAAGATGATCTATTCAATAAACTCGATGCATTAGAGCTTCAAGAAGAATTGGAAGATGAATTGCACAGGTTCGTTCAGCGCTCTTTACGCCAAACATTTTTAAGAAGGAAATCCCTTTGTATATGCAATTAAGGATTGATCAAACTATGCCATTAGGCTGGAGGCCGCTCGGCCGGATTTTTACACGCAAGATTTGGATGAGGACGAGGTCTACGACGAATCCGGTTCCGACGAAGACTCGAATACGTCCGTTACAACGGAGGACGAAAGTAATTCGGATAACGATGAGAGAGCATCGAAAATTGGAGAAACGAAATCTTCGAGCGCAGATAACGTTCGAAGTTCGTCCAGCGATGAGACGAGTTCCAGTATCTCTTCTTCGCAACAAATTGAAACGAAATCTTCGAAGTTCGTTCGGGTAAAACTCACTGATTCCGCGAACGGTGAAAGTTCGCCCGACGCATCCAACGACAAAGTTGCAGAGACGGAAGCGCGCGAGAGAAAAGTCGTCTTTGGGGAGCCGCAAGTCAAATACTTCAGTAACAACGACAAGGTCGAGGCGATTTATCACGATGCGAGTAGCGCAAAAGCCGGAACGAGCGCACAGAGTCAGCCAACGGAAGTGAAAAATTCCGAAGTCGCCGGCGACGAAGAGTCCGACGACGACGACGTGATCAGAATAAAATTCAAACATTCCGGTTACGAACCCGAAGTTTCCAAAGCCGGCAACGAATCAATCGAGAATCCGAGAGATATATACAGAATCTTTTCGAAGCCTAAGTCGATTTTGAAAAAATCACCCAATCACGTGCCGCAATACGACAATTATGTACCACCGGTTGATTACAGTACCGACGAAGAAATCGAAGATGTTCCGTCTGTTGTATCGGCGTATAGTACTATTGTAAAGGAAATTCGAGAACACGTCGCAGATGCGGATGTCGGCGATCAAAGCGAGACGGTAAAACGGAGAAGACCCATCAGTAAGTTCAAAAGGGAACGGGCTAATATGAAAAAGTAGGAGCACAAAAGTTCGTTTGAATGTTAAAATATCTTTACAAAAAAAAAACAAAAAGAAAGTACACATTGTATGTTGTATCAACACTTAATAAATAGATATTTTTATTTCTTCTAATTAACGCTTCTCGTAGTTTTTTCCAATTTTCGTGTAAATCTATCTCGGGATTTTGTCTCATAACTCGTATAATTTATTTTGCTCCCAGAAACTATTTCGATTAAGAATAGTTCGAGACAGAATATTCATTGAACATTCATCGACAGCCCTTATGAATTGTAATTGCAATCATTGTTGGAAAAAAGTCTTCGAGAAGATGCGTTGAAATTCGTCGAATCTCGGACTTTGATGTTTAAAGTCAAAAGGCATATAATTCGAGGGAGTACGGCGATTTGCGCGACCAATTTTCGAAAATGATTTTCCCCTTTGGAGGTATACGATTGAGAGAAATCTCGAACTTTCGGGGGATACTCTGCGGATATAAAGAAAAACTCAATATCAGCGGGACAATGAAATATTGTCGAAAACTCGGGGCTAACTCGGTCGACGGTGATACAGTTATACTAAAAATCGGATCGTAGTAAATTCGATTGTGCGGGGTACGAGTCGAGTTCGTACTTGTGGAAACAAAGATATCACGACGAAGAAATGAAGATTAAATTCGTTGATCTCATTTGTTCTACATTCGACCGATGTTTCGTCGAATGCGGGAAAGAAAGTTTGTTTCGTTGGGTGGACGATCGAACGTATCTCCGCGCTCTAAATCAATTCGACAAGAGGCAAGAGCGACATGTTTTTCGAAAATATAATTTCGTCGAAGTGGAGTTCGCGAAAAATTCAATCGCGCTTTTGTTGGATCCGCCACAAATATGCGCAACGACGAAATTCTACGAAATATCATCATTCGACGAATTAATGTAAATCAAAAACGTGGGCTCTTTGTCCGGAATGTCGTTGAAACCACGACGAGAATAATCAATGAGCAATATTTTTCTAGCTCGGAATTCATTAAAAAAATGAATATTCCGTATTTTCAATTGCCAGAATTGTATTCAAATATGTGTTGTGTAGCAGCCATGCATTTTTCACGCACCTCTGACTAATTGCTCGTATTTTGTTTGATTTTTTTCGCGTCTCTCTATTGCAACGAGATTCATTTCAACACCCTGCGCCACAAAGGTTTGCTTTCCGAGTAACGGACGTCATCAAATTAAATTTCATAGCTCTGATGAGAATGCGGAAAAATATGTATTGCTGAATCCAACACGATACAACGGTTTTTATTTTTTATCTCATGGTAAGGGAAAAAAAAAAGATTTTCTTTGCGGTTCGAAAAATTCATTTGAAAAAACCTTGCTAACGGAGTCTTTGAAAACGAACAAGAAAAATTGAGTATGTAATTTATTCAAACAGCAACTTCCACTTACGACGGAAGTGTATAAAAAAATGTTCCTTCAAACACGTTGTGATGCATTTTTTCACACCTGCACATCGCGTTGAGTTTGGTTGAGTGGATAGACAGAGAGTCGCTATAATTTGCGGTTGACATTGCTCCGTGTCGCTCTCTATGCAGACAATGACCAACGCATCCCACATGTATTCTCATTAGCATGTGGGAATCGGGTTGGTAGGCGAACTGGCGTCCGTAATGTACACAGCTAAACGACCATTCGATGGATGTCTGTGTGCGTGAGGATTGTTATGGTCACAGGCGGGATATCGGAGATGGGAATAATGTCCTCATTATGGATAATGATTGCGTCGATGTTTTAGGAGTCTGACCGGCATCAAACTTCCGTTAACTCCACACCGTTGTCGCCGTGTGCACGCAATTGCTCCATGCAAGCTCGTAAATCTTAAATTAGTTTCAAAATTAATTTCCACTCTTTTTTCACCTCCACCTTTTTTTTAACTTAAATAGAATGTTTATATTTTTCGTGACGGGACAAATCAATAATTGCGTTGTAAACCGGGTGTAGATGGTTAGCCGAGAGTCCTGAACGCCAAAGATCTCGGCGGGCGGAGGGGTGGGGGGATGGACGGGTGCGACAGTTGCTCGCAGTTCCTCGTCCGTGACGAACGCCGGCTCACACAAACACGCTCAGAACTCCGCGTATTTTTTCTCGGAACGTCCGCCAAAAAGCTTTTTGAGGCGAGAAAACTGTTCTCAGGTATTTCTCGAAGCCGCCCGCAGGCGTTGAACGTAAAATTCATTTCTACCGTCGCGTAATAATTGAATTACCTCGTAAAAAAAAAGGGCCGGTTACATCCAACGTGGTTATGTCGTAGCAAAAATCCTTTCGAACACAAATTGTACCGTCTCATTTTAGTTCTTGCCGCGATATCAATCGATCTCGTCGGTTTTTATACGTTGTTCCGTGTTTGATAGCCAAAAAATAAAACATCGAGAATCTGGGTAGAAAAACGATGAACGATTTTAGATCGGAAAGATCGTGTTCTGCGCAGGCCCCTTTGCGCATACTTAGCGCGTGGGTCCCGCGACGGTCACTCGTGGTTACTCGTCGGTCGGCCGCCATCTCGGATGGTTGTTTATCGAGCTCGAAGTTCCGAATATTTTCTTACGCGATGCCGACAAATAGTTATTTAACACGAAAAACAGTGTTCCGACATATTCCTCGAAAACGTCGACACGCGGTGGACGTGAAATCCAGTCCCGTCCTCAGGTAATTCATTCATTTTTCTCACTGAAGAAAACCGGCCGGTCGCAACGTGACGCGTGCTCGTGTCGTAGACTGAACAATCCTTTGGTATGCAATTTTCCTGGCTTTATTTTCCGCTGCGTAATTGATCGATCCCGCGGATCTTTAACGTGATAATCAATATTACATTCGAACATAATGTAATTGCAAGAATTCAAGGCGAGAAAAGATTGATAGTTGTTGTTGAACGCAAATATTGCCGTTTAGGGTGCGCAGAGACTTTCTGCGCACAATGCATGGCACGCGTGATCGTTACTCGTACCTGTTGTATCCTGTCGCGGCCCGCAGAAACTTCGATCTTGGCGCATATTTTCTGTTGCGGCTTATAAAAAAAAGTTTCTTACGGGGAAACAAAAGTGTCTCGCACGTTCCCCGTCGCCTCCCGGGAATGCTGAACGGAAAAATTTAATTCATCCTTCGGTAACTCCTACGAGATTCCTCCGTAAGAAAAAAATGTTTAAACACGCCGACCGACACATATCGGGCAGGAGGTGTCGGAGCAACAACGAAATGTTTTGCTAACTAATTTAATCAAGCCGCGCGGTAGCGCCTCGACGCAAAGGACTTAATAATATATCTAGAATACAATCTAATTGAAAGTTTTTTTTGGGCTACAAAATTCATGAGTTCTCGACGGATTTTCTCGTAAAATCGGAGTAGAGCGTTGTCAAGAACAGTATATCTCGACTCGGAATTTTTTTTTTTTTTCTAGTATTTGACGTTCTAAACCCCGTCTTTTGATGTGCGAGAAATAAGAAACACCTATTCTTTCTTCGATCAGGAGACTTGGATAAAAAAAAGTCAACTCCCGTAGCGATTAATCGACATTGATTACCGTTGACATTAATCAATAATAAAAATTCATTAACAGCAATAATAATTGGTATGAATCGGTTAACTTTCATTATTAATTGTTTATAACCCAATATTGTAATGAGCCATCATTGAGAGTGTGATCGCTATGCAGAATATTAAACAATTTTATTTTCAGATACCAAATCCAGTTGGACGAACGAGTCGCGATGGAAGCTACCAATGCCTATACTTGGATTCCAGTCAAATTGCAAGTAAGTCATATTGGCTTCGAACTTTTTCCAATTCAACAAATCGTGTGTCCTGGCTTGTGGCCTTCAGAAAATTGCTGACGCGTTAGCGGTATCGCCGAAACGCGCGAATATATCGAAATTTCACGAAATCATGTACCTCGTTGCAACATGCCGCGCGAACGGTTTAACTGCTCCGACGTATTTCCGAAATGTCACATGAATCGTTGAAAGCTTCGTTGCCGCGAAAAAGAAGTCACCGTGGTTTAATGCAAAATTGCTTCGATTTGTCTCGGAATTACGGGATTGCGAACGAAATCATGCATATGACGAGTTACGCGCTTCAGGGATTTGTCTCGATATTCATCGGACGTTGGAGTGAGGTCGGCGCTACGAGAGTCGAACGAAATAACGTCATGAACCGCTCAATTCTTGCTCTTTGTTTCTCGGTTATTCGCTCATTTCCGCGTGTAAGTTACTTTGACGAGCCACGGGCGGATTAAATGGCTCTCGTTTGGGCGCCCGTTAATTGAGTTAGTTTGTAGAAAACTTCGAGATACACGTTGAATAAAACGGCAAATCGGAATAAGGTAGAAGAGCGTGAGATGGGAAGTAAGTAGGTATGCCTAATCGGCCACTGTGCTTTCGTCGCACGTAAAAAAAATTCACAGCAGCTGTTCGGCCCAATGAAATATACTGGGTGAGACATGCGCTCTCGGAGGGGGCTTTCCTTGGCTAGACCGGGCGGCGCGCGAACACCCCGAGCCCGCGATAGACTCGCGTGCCGTAGTGTAAGCGAACGAGATTCATCCCTTCAGTCTGGCGCCGCGTGCGATCACGGTACGACCCCGACGACGTGCGGATTCACGTCGTCGTATTAACTTTGGGGTGACGATTCTTCACCGCAATACTCCCAATCTATTCGTCTAATATAATAAACATTAAGTCTTCTAAAAAAAAATATATATATCTATATATATATATATATATAAATTTTATCCTTCTCGACGAAATTGATTCTTCTCTTTCTTTTTTTTTCCTATCTTTATTTATCGGTAAGATTATTACTGACGAACTCTCGTCAATAAACGAGAAAATATGCCGATACTCTGAAGCAGCTGCTACTTAAGAAAAATGACGAGGCCATTTCACCGAGAAATTATGAGATTCGTATGATTAAGGAAAACACGAAACAGTCCCAAAATTTGTGGCCAGTCGACTGGAAACGAGATTTTCTTGGTGTTTATTTGTACATTTATTTTTTCGTCAAGTTCTCCGATATGAGAAGCCACGACAGAGAGATAATACACATTTTTTGGAAGTTGGCCAAAATCACATCGTCGCATGATCGACAATTCGAGTGAAGCGTCGCGAGAATTCCGGACACGTGGTTACGACGAAATTTAAGTTACGAGTTGTTTCTGAAGCTTTTGGGCGACGAACTTTTTTGCTCCCGGTAACGTGTAGATGATCCCGAATGTAATTATGCAATTTGCAAGACTCGACAATAGAGTATCGTTCGATCCGGCTTGAACCTCAACAATCGTTCACTCGTTCGACGGAGATTATTTTGAAAAAACTTCTCGATGCTCGTGTGAACAGTGGTTGGATTCAGTGGTGCGAAGTTGTATCTCTTAGTATCCCTAACATGAACCATGCCGTCGATAATCGATCGGTCGTCGTGTGCGCAATGTTACTTTTAGACATAACAGTGCTGAAATAACTCGCGATAAAAAAGAAAAGAACGAATTGTTAGGAGCTCAAAGTTCCGTATTCGAACTTTTGCAAACGACAATGGATCGTTGACCCTTGAGTTTCCCACGTTACGCGCCGAGCAAACAAGCGAGTGCATCGCGGCACGATGAGTGTACCGACAGTTTGGTACGCGTTTCTCGTGCTATCGTGTTGTTGCCTCGTTTCGATATCGAGCGCCGACGTTGCCAATCGTGAGAAACCGAAGGAGCTGCTCCGTCATCAACAGAATCATCGGCCGTTGTTTATCGATCGTCGCTTGACCCTCGAGTCGCGAATACAACGTTACGCCGTGCCCGAGGAAACGGAAAGTAATTACGTCGAGTCCTCGACGGATTCGCAGTACATCGAGGCCCAGCCGGACGATGACTTCGGGGTCATCGATCCCGATGACGAGAGGATCGACGAGAACGCGGACGTGGCATTGAAGAACTATGAAACGGACGCGATTAGATCGGACGAGCCGGAAACGAGCATCGAGAAGCCAGCGACGCAGATTCGTCACGGCAGGTCACGGGGTCACTTCGCAAGGCCGTTGACGAAGGTCGACGAGCTCGACGATAGCGTCGACGCCGAAGGAACGTCCGCGCTAGCGAGAAAAAACGTGCTTCGTTCCCCGAAGGATGATCGATCGTCGACGGATCATCAATACGTTGAGACCAACGACACGATTTATCTCGATTTCGACTTCGAGGACGGCAACAACGTCAAAGCCAACGTGACCGGAAACGTTCGTTTCGACACGAGCAAAAATTCGTCTGATTCTCGCGAAAAAACAATCGGCAAAACGTTTTACGTCGACGAGAACAGCGAGAACCGAAGATTTGACAAACTATCGAGAGAACGATCTTCGCTGGATTCGAACGGAAGAGTAATAACGAGCGACGAATTGGAATCCGGAATCGGCTCGGTCGGAAACAGCCGGCGATTGGATTCCTTCGGAAAATTGCGAAAAGTCGTGATAGGCGCGAGAAGTCGCGTGAAGGAACGCGACGGAAACGTCGATAGAGGAGGAGCGGCTGTCGAAAATTCGACCCGCAATCGCGAGTCGTCCGGTGTGGGAGATTACGGCACTCTGGTACACGGTATACAGGATGATAGAAGCTTCGACGAGATACCGGATAGATCGGTTCACGAAGATTTCACGGGTTACGGGAACAACAATGAGGACGAGGAGAATCGCGATAGACGCACCGGCGTGAGCTATTACGACAATAGAAACTCGTCGTTCGGCCGAATAGAAGATTACGGCGAGGATTATACGGACAATGGTGAAGTTTCGACGGAACACGACACGAGAAGGCCCGACAAACAACAGAGCGTTCAGGTCGACATTGTAACGCGATTCTTGCGTATAATCGAGAATCAACATTTGCTCGGCGAAAATTGTACCGCCGGTACGGATTTGAATCTCGGCGAGGGAGTCGTCGATCAGTACGCCCAGGAGAGGTTTCGTCTCGAGGCCAATCTCGCTGTCAATCGCGCCAATATGCTCACGAGATTGTGGAAATACGCGCCGGAAGTGATGCTCTCGTCGGAATATTTGTTGCACGCCAGTATACTGTCGATGGTAGAATTCGACGAGGATATCTTCGCGGCCGGCAATTGTTACGACAAGAATCAGTACGGCGACAGATGGTTGTACTGTCCGTTTGCTCATAGGCTGCAGGATCAGGATGGTGTGCTCGTCAAGGATCTGGCTATCGAGTACAAGTACCTGAGTAACAGCAGCGAGTGGTTTTACATTGCGAGAAAAAACGCCGAAAGGGTTATCGCGAGCAACAGTCAATACAGTCACGGTGAGTGATGATTCTCAAAGATTTTCGACGAATTTTTCATTTCTCCGATGTCAACAGTGCATTAATCGCGATTGAGGATCACAGCGTTAAAAAAATTTGAAAGTTTTCATACCGAAACACGTGAATTTAACGTGCAATATCTGTTTTTTGGCGTTCGCTATCATCGAAATAGCGCGGGTTAAATCGTCCGCACACCAAAGAAGGCTCGCCAGCCTGATAAATTGATCTTTTTTTATTTACCTTCCTGTTTTATAAACAACTAAAGAACGGTATTTCGATTGATTTCTTATTTATATAAACCGGGTTAGCGGTATAACGATTATTGCCATATGTTCGAAATAATCGAGTACCCTCGTATCGTGTTTTTCTTCCGGCCGTCAAGGCAAAATACATAGCGTGCTACATGCGGTACTGGGAATTATTTGAAGCACTATATCAACCCCGGGGGCCTCCTCAGTGAGAATTCGAAGAATCGGAGTCTATAGTGCGAGGCGGTTTGCTACTCTTCGATCGTCTAGAGACTAGAGCTAGGTAAAGCGAACGAACGGATAGTCAACTGCGAAGGAGTTCACAACCCGTGGTTATACTAAAAGAAAGAATAAGGGTAGATTCAACCGCGAAAGGTAGAGAATGCAAGCAATACAAACAAGAAGAGTAAGTGGGGAGTTCGCGACGGCGTCAGGGCGCAATCGATGTCTCGGAATATCGAAAGTTGCATCCGCTCTGTTGAGGTTAACTTAGAGGCGCGAGGGGGGAGAGACAAGTACGAAAACGGCGCGAACACAATCGAGTAGAACAAATCGGGCCGACGGAAAGAGCAATGAAAATGGGAACGGAACAGAATTAGCTCGCGTTGCGACGAGTCGAGAACTTCTCTATCTTCGATAAAGAGGAATAAACCCCCAAGTGAGTCTCACGTCTGCATCGTACCATATCGGGGGTCGAAAGGTGAAGAGGTTACAGAGCTACGGTCGTCATACCTTCCAGCTAAAGGGATTCATCATTGAGCGTGAGTGCTTTTAGCTGATGTCATTAAAATCACCCCACCGAGTAAACGAGCATTACGAGAATCGCTGAATTGAGAATGATGAGAGGATCTATTTGAGTCGACGTACAGAACGTTATAATTGGAGAGTAACGGCGGGCTCATTGAATCAAAGATCGTAAAACGAGCTTGCATCGGATCTGTCGCAAGTGTCGAATAGACAAAAATTCTTGATGTCGATAATTAATCATTTTGCGTATCACCGCCTCAGACGAAAAGTTTCATTCGTATCTTCGTATACATTACATATCTCATAGCAGTTTTTACTTTTAGCTTCAGTTTCAGCGTTCATTTTTACAGTCTCATTTCTGCAGGATATTAAACAATCGCTAAATGCTTCTAAGAACCGGGAAAATAACGAAAAATTGAACCCGACTTCTTTGGCAATTTTGTCGTTTCAGGGCCAAGCTTAGCAAAGAGCTCCATTTCTTTCATCAATTATTAATTAATTTGGAGATTTCCAGCTCGACTCGCCCGAGTTTTTATTCCATAGATTTCGGTGTTTTCTGAAATGAATTGAAACGCATTTTTGGACCGTTTGATCGTAACATCCGGGACGTATATTTTTCGATATTTACTTCCGATCATTCTATCCAAACTGAGTATCGATATTCGATTGGCAATAAATTAATCTCGTCAGTAAGCCTACATCGAACGTGTGCAGAGTTGCAGGTGTGCAATCGGAGTTTTATATTTTTCGCGAAAATGAAAAAAAAAAAATTGATAGAGCCGGAAAAAAAGTTGCATTCCATATTGCCAACGCCGAAAGGGCATCGGCGAAGTTCTCACAGTTATATATCGCACCGCGCGATTCTGTCGAATCCTCATCGATCGCGAACTGTCCGGTGACGTTCGGCGCGGCGGCGTTCAATGAGCACACACAGTAGAGAGCGTATAAACGTCGGTGTTGCTCGAGCGGGCGCGAGAGCGAGAGAGACCCCACCCGCGCAGTTCGCACCGATTTATTACCGGCAATATTGGTTACTCCCCGGAGGGTCGTCGTTATAAATATAGCGAAGTTGAATGAGACGAGAGGGATGATTACGAAAATATTAACCGTGTCAAGAGGCTCCCTGATGTGCGGAGTGCGGGTTTCAAGCGACTAGAGAGAAAGCCCAGCGTACGTATAATGAAGTTCAACAACAGGAGTGGCATCAAAGCGATGCGTCTCCTGACGGAGGCTCTCGCTCGAAAGGCCAATAACCCGTTAACGAGGGACTCAACCCTGCCAATATGTACGAACATTATATTTCGCAATTTCGCATAAAAATTATTCATGCAATATCGATGAGTCACGTTACGCACGGCCTGCACCGTTGGCGTATAAAGATATTACTCGATTTTTCAGCGACGTTTATTTATGTAGCGATCGGTGCAGCGCGATACGCTGAAAAAAGGTTCGGTAATATCAAAAAGTTTGGTTGAACCAACTGCGAAGTCATATCGAAATAAATCGTACGATTTTGTAATCTCAGAAATAGGTTTTTAATTTTATCATTTTTATTGATAATTCAATCGTGTTAAGAATGATGGATAGCATAGGTGGATAGCACCAAATCATGTTATTTGTGTACGGATGAAAATTCCATCGGTCTACACCGTGATTAATTGTAATTCGATTATCGATAGTAATTTATCGACAAACTCGGTACCGGATTAGCATAAATACAGTTGTCTATCGCGTTTACATCGGTATTGATTGAACGCGAATTCATATGAGCGATAATTACTATTTTGTAATTAACGGCATTATGGTCTACCGATAGAAGGGTATAATAGTGGTTCAAATTGAAAGCTTCGCTGCGTTACACCAATTTTGAGATACGGTTGGTAATTCGCACGCCCGTTGTTTACTATAGGTAATGAAATATTTGGAGCCGGTCAATATTCGAGAAAGTATTAACACTATACCGGGATGCCGTTGTCTCGAAGTCGTGGTAGCGAGTTCACCGCGTGCGCGCGTTTCACGGCATTGTGCCGAGAGCTGCAAAGCTGGAAGTGATCACTGGTTGGGCGTCAGGGCTGAACCGAAGCCCCGAGTGATAGGGAGAAGTAGAGAGAGAGGGCCCGAGAGAGAACCTTGGATTCACGTCGAAGCGGATATTAATCCATCGGAAATGCGATCGTCGACTGGAAAATCTGATGGAAATTGCGACCGGTTCTGCGCGCCTGTGATTTCCACAATCTCGCTCGGCTCAATAATTTCGCTATACCCGGGCGGGAGAACTTACTTGGACAAACATATATGCTGAATATGAATATGTGCGTTGCGTGTACAGACTGTCCAAACGATACGATTATATGGCCGCCTTGTGCGCGCCGATGTGTTTATAATCGCTAATTACAGTCATATTCCGTAAAGGCACAATCTCGTCCATAAATCCGGATTCCATCGTTCTTTCACGCGAAAGACGTGTATTTTAGCCAATATATTTTTGGCTGCGAGAATAAAACTTTGATCAGTGTAGATCAAGCCGCTAGCTCGCAGGTAGCTGTAGTCATGGATCGTTGTTTATAGAGACTGAGTTCTCATAGTACATACGGTTACACGATTGGCCACACGACACTGTCCGTCTCTTCGACATCGATGTTCGACCACGCGCGAGGTATCCCCGCGAGCGAGTTTTCTAGCGTGTTGACTTTGGTCGTCGATATCGGGTTGGCGTTACATAGATAAACATTTGCGAAGCATATTTACAAGCGCGTGAAATACGAAGCATCTTCGAATCGCGAGGGCTCGAAGATCGATTTTACAGCACAGGCGCTGCTACGTGTATCGACGCTTTTATCGACGAAATCATTGAGAATCGAAGTTCGTATTTCAATCGTAATAATAAAATCATTTTACAAAAATTAAAATAGCTGTCGTTGAGTGCGGGTATTTGTCGACTATAAAGACAGAGATCTCGGTAGAAAGAACCGGTGTACCAAATTTTGTTTGGCCGTTTTCGATTGCTACGGAGAACTTCGGTGAAACGTATGATTGCAGTCTTGTGTAGCAGGTTGGCAGTGGAGAGTTTAACAAATGCTGATCGCTTGTTTTCGCCTATTTGACTGTTTTCACTGGCGCACCCAGGGATTTTTTTAAAGTAATGGCACACATAGCCACATGGTACATTCGCACATCCACAAGTTTCGGGGTGGGAACCTCGACGATTTGGTATTCAAACGGACATCGCAGCTTTATCCAATCGAACTTGTTTGCCGGAAACGAATCGCTTTGCTTGCGAGCCGTGACCCAGCTTCCCATTCATTCGCTCTACGCGATTCGAGTACTAACTCACCGGTACCTTTTTAGCTTTTCCGTAGGTAAAACTCTAGCCCTCGCTCCTACGGTCCGCTTCGCCGGGGACTGGAATTTATCCTTCCCCACTCCTCCTTCGCACAATATACAAGCCATGAGTGCATGGATTCCTCGATTCGTCGGAAAGCTTGAACCATCCACGCGATTGGACGTATGTATATTTTTTCTTTCGGACTCGATTCGATGCTGAATCAACGCGCCGCGAATAAACTTTCCCGTTGTAATACGATGGCGTAATATTTCGTCGCGTTATATACGACGACGGGAAATGCTCGCTTGCATCGATTTTTCTATTCGCGATAGACGTGATAAACGGGAATGAAACGAAAACAGAATTGCGAGTAAGCAAGCTGGAGGAACTCGATCAGAGGTATTTCGTCGTGAAATGGAGGACTAGTAGGATCAGCTGGATTATCCAGATTAGATGAGGCGGCCTCTCTATACCTATACATATTTCATTATGATGGAAGCTTCGTGGGTACTGAGAGATACGGCGAGTACAACGCCGACGATCAGCTCACAGTTTCTTACCAACCGGAAGTCGTATATCTCTGTAGCTTTTAATTGGCGAACCGGGGACCTTCTTGTCGGGACGTCTTATCGTTAAAAATGAGTCTTTCTGAGGGATCTCGAGTAGTCACTTATTCGCGAGTAGTTACCTCTCAGGCAATAGTCGTAATTCCGCAGAGCTACATCTTTCCGGACTAATTCGGTTGGCATCCAAATATATACCATCGACTGTGCAATGCCAAAAGGTCGTAAGTTGTATAATCATCGTGTAAATTAATGTGGCTTAGGGCCTTCTGTTATTCAATCGGCGATGTGTTATTCGTATGTTAGAAAATCGATGCATTCGAGTGCTCGCAGAGTTTGCTTTGTCAGTATTCGATAGACGCTCGTTCCTCGTAGATATACGTCACTCGCCGGTTCTATGATGGTTCAACTACCACTACTAGAGCGGGATAGTAAAGTATCGGTCGGCTGCCTATTCTGTGCCGTCGTTACGTAAGCACTGAGAGGGTGCAACTGCCTCGTCTGCTCTATATAACTCCGTGCGGGCAACGGCACGTCCATAACGATGACTACGACTTCGACGACGTTGATGAGTTTGTTTCTCGTTCTACACGACATTGCATCAAACTATTATAATACGAACCTCAGAGAAAGCATTCGAGAAGTTTTTCAAAAATCAGTGCTTCATAATATAGCATATTTTTATAACAATGATACTGGGAGCCGGAATGAGCCATTCTTTTGCGGGAAAATGAGGCTGGGCAATCGACCGGCATTTGCTATTTGGTCGTTCCAGTCGGATTTGTGAGTAATGAGTTATCGATTTTTTCGGCCATTGTTGAAAGCAATGTTGAAAAAAACTGTTTCGAAAAAAGAACCAAAAGAAAAGAACAATGCAATTCATTTGATTGTTGAAAAGATAGATAAAATGCATTCATACAGGGAAAAAAGCATAATGAAGCGCATGTCCGTTATTATTCGTATTCTGTAAGTCCAGAGCTTTTTTACGATTCCATTATTATTTTTCCGCATACGAAACTCGCTCCGTCATCAATTATTTTGTGCATTTTACTCTGTTGGAGATAATTCTATAGGAACGAAATTTCGAAATCAAATACGGATACGATACGCAATTAATCAAATGCTACAACAATGGAGTAATTGCGTATGCATTGTTTGTTCTTCGCAAATATTCATATTTTCGCACAATATGAATATATCGACGAATATATGACGAAAAATAGTTAATGAATCCGCGATAGAGTTACATAAATATTCACACTCAAACGATGAAACGCACTAAAATGATGGTAAAAAAGGGTCTCGTTTTGTATACAACGAACGGTTACTCTCTACATTTTTCCATCCTTTTTTTTTTTTCATCGTTCTCGCGTGAAAAGTATGAGACATTTTTACATACATTTTTACGAGAACTCGGCTTGGCTTTATAACAGGAGTATTACACCAGTAGCAATGTGCGAAGCTTGCGATATCTCATGCGGATGAAACGCGCGCTTGCTGACAGCTTGCCACGGATCGTGACTCAAATACGTAACGACTTGACGCAAACCATCACCATCGTTACAAACCCGTCTCTCCTCCCCGCTTTCTGCTCTTCGCGTCGCCGTCTGAAAAACAATTTTTCTCTTCTGACATTGAATTATCGGCATCATGATTCGTTTGATGCAACTTCTCGTTGCTCGCACGCTTTCCATCCACGTTTTTCAACGGTGAAGTGGCAGGAAAATTCATGAAAAATAGGAAACGACGTGTGCTTTCACCCTCTTTGCAGATACCTATATCTACACGCTCCGCTATAGATTGCTCCATATTCCTTTCAATTTGGCATTTATCATTCGACACAATGTCATAGAAATGTTGCTGCAATCTTGGGCTATTGAAGGCCTCACAGGCATTTCGAACAACCGCCTCCGCAACGAGATTCTAATGATATAAAGTTTCAAGGGCATTGGCATTAATGTTTGAAAGAAACTCATTCGCCGTCATCTTCGTATCGATGAATGTAGAATATATCATCCAATCTTACCTACTCACCTCGAGACCAACGAAATCACCAACAGAAGTATGGAAAGATGTAGTGCAATAACACTAATCTTCTTCGGGAGCCAATTGATACTCGTGAAGTCTCCATTTTCCGCGGTAGAATGATTTCAGTGCACTTCTACGCTTTCGCAATGTTGGTAAATGATTATCGAACAATGGGAGATGATCCGTTCATCGTTGCAGCGTATCGTTACTATTCGTTCGCTCCCGTATAATAGATCTCGATTAGCTCTTTTTCAAATGCATCGTGCATTCATGAGAATCCGCGCAATTGCATAAACCGAGTACTCAGAAGACCTTGAACAGAACTCGGAAATGGAGGTGAGCCAAGTCCTTGTGTGCATTTTCGTTTCTTGGAACAGAGTGCAAATACAGAATGGAAAGCATCTCTCTGGCAGCATGCTTTGCGAAGAGTCGCCGTTTCCATGGTATAACGAAAGTACACCTTGATTTCTCTTTACTCATCGTTGAAATGCACTTCGAAATTCAGTCGGAGTCGAAGTTCCCGTATTTCAAACGATCTTATGTTCTTGCGTTTCTATTACCACATAGTTATCGCCATCTTAATGTAACAATTTGGTACAACGATCTCACGAAAGCTCTTTGAGACCCGATGATTTTAACGAGACTCGTCCCAGCGAAGTTGCAACAGAAATATCCTCCTGCTACGATTCCTGGTTGCAGTCCAATATAATGGTTCGTCCTGTTATTGATTCGAAGCACGTGAAGTTTCGGAAGCGTTATTTGACCCAGCGGTTTTTTTCCCAGTCCAGCTATCTGTGGCACGTTGTCCCAATGATCCAACGTAACGAGGATACTACAATGAAATTGTTTTATTCCGCTTTCTCGCCCTTCCATTTCCAACGCTTCGTCACTGGTGATTCTCTACACATTTTTACGACCCTCTCGAATACTGTCGCTCTTTGTACATCGTTGGCGCAAAAACCAACAGTTCCTTTTGACACGTCACGATCACACACTAGACGATGCCTGGTGGCGAGAGAAAAAAAAAGACCACCTCTACCATTCATTTCTACGGTTGGGTTGCTCGTGTGTGCCTCGGCTAAAGAGAGCACGACGTTTTCCCATAGAGTTTCGAGAGATCCCCTTGTTATATGGAGACCCTTTCACGCCTCGTAGTTTCTGTACCTACTTCCGTTCTCTGGTCTCCCAGTTCTTGGCGTTCTTCACTCTATTCTTTTTTATTTTGCGATGCTTCCTGGTTGGTTTTTCAAAAACTCGCACAATAAAGTATCCGGCTCAGAATGGTAACTTGAACGAACGCGCAACGGAATTCTACCGTCGCTCCCGACGGTACCCATCGTGCCCATCGTCTGCGCTGTTATACAAATTCTTCGTGACGAAATACTCGCGTTACACCCAATGCAAACAGTCCCAAAAGAGAAAGCTGAGAGTGACACATGTGAAATTACATACGTCCGTTCAACGAGGTACCTTGTAATTTTACTATGATGAAAATGGCTTTAATCAAAGGCTTCTAACGGGCGAACCGCCCTGCAACATTCCATTTTTGTTTGCAAAACAAAAAAGAAAGAAAACCGCGGTCTCCACGTGCAAGAGGCATTCGCGCTCCGAACATCACAATCACTTGCTTTTCAACTTCGGGCTTGGTGCGTGGAAAAAATCAAAGCGCGAAATTGATTACGATCCTTAACCGGCGGGTTCTCGTTGCCTCTTTCCGGCGGCGGGTTTTTTCCTCCTTTTTCTTTAGTTAGTGATTTCGTTGACGACCAGATTGAAGCGCACGGTCCTCTGTGAGCTAAGGCTATTCGATGAAACTTTTCGTCTGGCCGCCAAAGATTTCGGTTTATCGGGCAAACTCCCTCGCAGTAGAATGCACGTTTGTACGCCCCCGAATTCCCGGATTTCGTCTCGGGGCTCGGACATTTGTCTTCATTTACTGATTCCAAATAGCCTTTGTTTTCAGACGGAGTCCCGAATGCTCTCGCCTGTTTGGTAAACTCGGACTTTGTTTTTCTGTTCCGTTCTTCGAAAAGCAAGGGAATCGATGGAGACTATTGGGGATCACATTCTACGTGTGCGCCTCTCGCTTCGTTTCATTCGATATCACGGTTATTATCAGTAATTCGAGAACAATTGAACGATATTTATCTACGTTTGACCAATTCGATTCGTATCTTCAGTTCAAAGCGATTGTTTGAAACCACCGTTCCACCGGTCTGAACCATTCCGATTCTCAATTTTCCCACTTCCGTGGTACGCGCGAACACGATAAATACGATAGATGGATTTCGCCATTCGTTGACTCTCGGTTACAGCCGGGTAACGGCTTGCGTAGTCGAAAGAGCCCCAGTGGCGGCTGTTGATTCAACTACAGGAAGACGCAGTGTAAATTTGCTTGATAATTAGATGAGGCTGAGTTTGCTGGTTAGAGGCGCGCCTCTGGTCCACTTGTACGTTGTAACTAGCCCGGGGACAGGGTAATCGGAGGAAGGTTGTCGCCGGACTTTGCCGAAGGGATTTACGATAGCTCTCACATCCATATGTAACTCAATGCAATTGAATTAACACGTAGCGAACGTACTTTAACGTGGGGGAGCCGCAATTGAAATCTCTTGCATCATGGATTATATTGCCGTCACGTGCTCGCCGTCTTATTTCCTCGAGCGATAACACTCTCGCTGATCCGGAGCAGCCATTCCGGTTCGCCGGAATTTAGAATATTGATTCGGCCACGTGAATAACTCATTTCACGAAGCTTGCTCGAACCGTTGCGAAGCTCGAGGCACATCTATATAATCAATATTTTCGCGCAACAGTGGCTTCTGTGGCTCGCGTAGAAACTATATTCACTCTGATATCGTTACTTCGTTATGCAGATATCTATTTCAATAAGTTTATCGAAGATCACGAGTAGGTGTGTGAATTTCTCACAGGTTTCTACCAAACTCCTACCCCGTGGGAATGGCAAAGGTACTCTAATCCACGTCATTGCGAACGATTCGAGTTACAGAAGTTGGTTTAAGTGGTGATACCCTCGTATCGGGTGGACTTAAAGCGGTGAATGTGATTCTTTCACAATAAGCAATGATCTCTTCATGGTTACAATTTTGAGCCAACTTCCATCAGACAAATATGAAGTTTGCTGGTGTAAATACATTCGCACAAAGATCTCTCTGAAAATAGAAGCTACTTTTGAAAATGAAAACTAATCCGCGGTAACTGCTTCGTCGTTGAAATTGTAAACACTAATAGATGGAAAATCTGTTTAGTAGATGGAATCATGCAGTTGTACTTGTTCTCCGATCTCCAAGCCCAATTAGATTATTGGAGTTGAATGCGTTTTGAAAGTACGAAGGATAAGCGGACGGGGAATAGGGAAGAATCATGGGAATACAGCAAAAACCGCGAGGCTAATCAACTTAATCAGGGTATTATTCTAATGTAGTAACGCGGGCGCCTCCATGAGCTCCCGCTCGGGATACAAGAAACAGAAGCAGCGGCAGCAGCTGCTGCTGGAGTGCTAGCATCGAGATAGATAATCACATTTGCGATAGCAACCAAGTAGAAAATCGATTTCTCCACGCCAACTACCGCGCGCAAATTCTCTCCTCTCCTTATTCAACCGAGCTCCTCTCATCCTCCGAAGCCTTTGTCTTTCACCTTTATCGCGGTTCCATCCACTTCACGTGAGTTAACTTATTAATTGGTATAATTGTATCAGAAAGACAGCTATTATCCTATTTGAAAGCGCGAGACTGCTATGGAAAGAGAATTCACCTAATGAGACTTTGCGCCCGGCGAATGGCGAGGTGAGACATAACACAGAAGCGTGATGCAACTTTTGTTGTATAATCACCGTATCGCAGACTGCCACCGCCTTCCCATCCCGCGGTGGTGGCTAATTGTTAATTCATAATTGCTCTATCCGTTCGGGGGACGCTTTGGCTCGCTGCCAACGCACGAAACACAGGTGAATACAATCTTCGTATATGCAATAACGGCATGGCGGACATTCGACAAAATGCAATCTGCACGATTTCAATTAGCGACACCGTAGAGAACGATCTTTTAACTAAAATAGAAACGATACGTCCGCGCGCGCGCGTGACCGTCTAATTTTATTTTCACTTTGGCGCAATCGATTCTTCGTTCGACAAGCTATTGCGACTCGACTCATAAATGAACTGCGACTCTCTCGCATCGATAAGCACGAGCGAAACCTTATTCTTCAACAGAGGAAAAAATTCATGAAAACCGGAATTCACTGAAAACTGGCCATTATAAAAATTGAAACCGTTATTGTTCTGTGAGTAATATTCTATACTGAGCTGCGACGAGAACAGCGACCATTTTCTTGTACTGTTGAAAAATAAAATGGACGTTATTTCTCGCGACAGGACACGCGTAAATCTTGTGTACCTGCGAAAGCGCTGTCTACTTTGAATAAAGGTTCTTCGAAAAATACGTGGAAGAACAATTCATCTTAATGTCCGCTTGGTGGAGAATTCTATATTCTATGCATACAGTAGCGCGTCTCGACGTATGTACATACATAGATTTTGCAGTGTGCACGCAGCTCGTAACAATTGCATGCAGCGACTGGTTGACATGCGATATACAAGAGGATTTACTGTCCCGACGAGACGACGAGAACGTGACGATCGTTTCCACGTCCACGTTTCAATGTCGTAATGCACTATTGTACTAGAAGCGATGAGATGTCATGAAAAACGCAGATTACAGTGATTACGGCAAGTTAGTTATCGATTAAATCATTTCGCAGTATCGATTCACCTCTCCGTATCGTCACATCTCATGTATTTTGCCAAATTACCGTGATTGCAGCTCAGTGAGTTATTGAGAAGGATCAAATCCTCGTTTTTCATCGATTTCACAAGTTCACGAGTATTTTGAGTCTTTTAGAGCGGTTCGGAAAAATTTCGATCTGGTCGGATAACGATACGAACGATTTTTCTTTCTTTAACGAATGCACACACGGCTGTGAAACAAAACAACGGTGGGATTAATAACCAGCGCGAGTGAAGCTCGTCGGGATACGACGGTTCGAACGAGAATTAGAACTTTTGACACAACGAAATGAAAAATACAGAGGTGCAGCGTACCATTTCTGTTTTTTCATACATTTATTTATCTTCCCGTAACGACTGAAAAACCCCGTTTTTTAGCTTCGTCGAATATTCCCTCTCATGGGTTTTCTCTCGCACAACGTGATAAGCATCCGGAGTTTGTTACAATATCATGAGAAAGAAAAAGGTACGGCCAAGAAAAATATTGAACACTGCTGCGCATTGCAAAAATATGGATGTACGTTTTGTACAATTTTTCGTCATTATTCGGTGTTCGAGGAATTTCTCTTCGCCATTAACCTGCCCCTTATTTTACTTCCAGCTAAATGTTTGATATTTGAATGCGAATGAAACGCTAACAAAACTGTGTCGTTCTTCGCCACTGCTAGCTTTTAATGTTCAATGTGCGCGGAAACTGTGGTTGAAAAAATGTGTGTCATCGTTAAATTACAAATTCGTGTTTAGATATCTCGTTATGCTCGGAAGATCTTTCCAACCGCGTAGTACTGTATCGAAGCGCGCTTGAGTTAGCGTGGAACTTTGAGTCAAGTTGCAACAGGTCTTAAGAGGTTGCTAACTGCACAAACAGTAGAAGCGCTCTAAAGTAACACAGAGAACGGTGTCTCGTGTCTGCGTATATTAATGGCCCGTTAAGATCCCGAGTTCCGTATCGAATGGAGAACCGGGATATAAACTAAGCTCTCTCGAGCTGTACACAAAGTCCCGTAAGCATGGCGAAACGTTGAAGGGAGAATTAAAGAGCAAAACACAGCCCAGCCGGATTGGTATCGCGAGAGAACAGTCGCGAAATTGTGAGACCCAAGCTTAGTGAACGTCCTTCCTCTGTTGAGCCTTTCTCAGCTGCGCGCCTGACCACAGCCGGACTGGGACCACTGAAAACTACACAATACAGCTCGGGGACCAGCACTTGACGCTACTTACACGTTTGGCTGCTCACGCGAACCGCGAAACCCTTTATTCAGGGATTATTTGATGAAGGTCATTAATTCAAGACGAGAGGAAAGCTCTAGCAGACAAAGCTATTGTCTTTTGTATTACCGATACGTTTGCAGTTCTAAAAAAAAGTTCGTTAATTATCCACGCCGTCCGCTGGCTTGCTATGAACCTTCCGGACTGCCGCGACGATTATTTTTAGTTACACTCGCTAATTTTTTTTCTATTTACGTTTCATTATAACTTCGAAACTGGGAGCTCGAAATAGTATTTTCAATACTGCGAACTTCCGGAACGAAGTCGTTTCAATTTGTGTGCGTCGATTAATTTACACAAGCATCAACTCTCGACTAGAGTGGAAAATAGGAGTCTCGTTTGTTTTACTTTCGCTCGAAGACCTAAATAAAGATTGTTCGAACGACCACAGCGCGCAAATAATAAAATCACAAATGGACGAAAATCCGGATATCGTCAATGTTGCAATTTCGTATTTTTGAAATTGTTTTCTCCACTTGTTTGCAATGTTTTATCTGCGTTATTCCTGTTATCGATGTTATTTCGTCTCGCTGAGATTTCCTTTCACGCTGAGTTAGTAAATTGGTTGCTCTTAGCGTCAGTGCAGTCAGGCTTCAAACGAGATGTTTGGACAGAATATCCAAGCGTTTGTTTCCTTTTCCGTCAATGTGTGGATACCGACATGTGTTTTCCGATTTCCTTTCGTTCCATTTCTCATTTGTCCCCGAGGCTGCGGGGGGGAGAAAGCCGAGAAGCGCCGTAAAAAATCGAGAGAAAACTCGACGAAGGGATCCCGAGAGTGAGATCGTTTATCCGCCCTCGCCAGAAGCAGGAATCTGCTCATTGCCCAAGGCTATTCGTACCAGAGAACTACGCCGGGACTAGTCGCGATATTATATTTAGTTTTCCTCCCTCTTCGCGCGCTCCAACTCACTCGCTCTCTCCGGTTGCGCGCCGTTGCCGCACCGTCAACCTCATTTCCTTCGCTGCTGCTTTTCATTATATCCGTTATCCCCTCCGAGAATCACAGTGCCATCGAACCATTATCCCGTATACTTCTGACGCACCGCGAGCTTTTCAGCATCGCCACATCTCCCTTTTGACTTATCGGAAAAAGAACTTTTTTTCCAAATCAAACTGACTTCGGAAATGTGTGCAATATTTTTCAAAATATCGCAATGTTTGAAACAGTAACGGAGCGATAAAAAAAAAGAGAATTGGAAGCAATGTTTTCATTCTTCTCGCAGTATAAAATAATTTTTTTTAACAATACCGGGTTTGATTTTTTTTTATAGCACAGTAAAAGTAATCCATCTGCGCGAGCGATATATGTTGCTTTTGTTCACATTCTTGTCCATTCGTAAAAACGCCGATTCACGGTGGAACTTTGTTTAATTTCTCCGAGCGAACGCCCGGATTCTCTCGAATTCGCATTCGTTCTTCAGTTTCAATGGAGAGTCTACGGTCATTTTTCACCCGGAACGATCCCTTTATGCATAGATATTGTCTCGGTCATCTTCCGCCGATGTAACGCGTGCCACCGGTATTCTTTTATGTAGGATAAAAAACACCTGCGGCACTTCGCTAGAACTTCTATACATAGATATATACCGCGAAACGTATAGCGATATGTATGCAAATACACCGGTGCTACAACTCAGAACCGTATTTATTCTCGTAGACTTTATTCAACTCGACATTTTTCTTCGGTAACCATTTTTCACCAGACTCATCTATTCCAAATAAACGCACAGAGCCTCTACGGATTCATTTATATAAACTTGAATGGCCGCAAACGCCGGGGTTGGATGTTCATTGTATATCAATGTTTTCGTTTCATGCGATATCATGTCGGTTTTTGTTATTTCCGGATACTGCAAATAAACACGAATCGCCGGAAGTATAAATACTCGGCGAAGCTTGTTTATCGAATTTTCGCGGTACAAGCAGGGCTTAATAGGGTAAACGTGAACGAAAGCGAGCACCAATTTTCATACACGAGGTGCACAAAGGAAGTGAATGATAGCGATTTTCCATTGTTCGCTCACCATCGCGATATCCCGAAATGCATTCAAGTTCCCGATTATTTCGGGGAAAATCGTACGTAAACAATAGAAATCTTTTGTTCAACGCGAAGAGTCGCTTTATCGAGAAGACAAAGAAAAAATAATGAAAAATGAAGCAACTTTTTGGAGGAACGATTTTTGTCGTTTCGTCTTTGCTTCAACTGTTGAAGATATATTTTTCCCAATTTTTTGGAGAAAAATACTACGCCCAGTTCGGCTTTCTGGGTTACATGACGGTTTGTATCACTCGGAAAGAAAAGGGCCCGACGCATACATTGAAATATCGATAGTAAAGCTAGATACAGATATGGACATAGATAAAAATCTCGAAAATAGTTATCAAAGTGCGACGTGCCGTTCCTGTAGCGTGCGCATTATCATTTTATCAGATTTCGAAACCCATCGGAAGTTCCCGACAAAACAATATCTTTGAAAGCGAAAGCCACGCGCATATCGGAGTTCCGGGAGAGATTGATATCTGTATGCCATGCAGTGCTCGACGAAGCGCGCAAGCTTAGGGACGATTGTTTTTGTTTCCGACAATTTGGCTGATCTCATCGGGTCTATACTTTCAGCTCGTATGCTTACGGGGTGGCGTACTAGTTTTACTATGTAAGTCGTAACAGAGTAATACCGGGCGGCACGGGGAATCCTTCGATCCGGTTCCACTTCGTGATTCCCGATGTTATCGCAAAACTTATACACGATAGCAAGACCCGCTTTGGGCTTTCGTAGCGAATTTCCTTTTCGGTAAGCGGACCATACTCGCCGGTCGTTTATACGGCGCGACAAAAAACATCAGCCCGGCCCGCGATTGGACGAAAGCAGTTGGCAGTGGAGTATCATCAGTAGAGTGCGTTCACTCAGCTATGCCCGACCGAAAAGGCATTTGTATCGGATGTCGAAGAGCTTCCAGCAGGAGGGAAGGAATCTGGACCCCTCATTCTTTCTCTCATTCTCTCGAAGGTATCCGTCGAAAGATTATCGAACTCACGACGCGACTGTGGGGTCTCGATAGGGAGAGCTCTCGACGAAAAACGGAAACGCGCTGTCCTCTTTATAACGGTTGTCGGACTATAAAGTATACTACAGAGGATTGAGAGGAGATCGGGGAGAATTTTTTTTTTGGCTGATTGAGCACGTTCCAATAGTCCGATATTTATGGAGAACTGCGGTAAAAACTCGGAAAGTCGTGTAAGAAAGTTCACGAAGGAGACTCTCGCATCCGTGCTCGTAAAACAATCGAGCTTCTCGTAAAAAGAATGTACACGAAAGCACATTATTAATAACGTGTAAAATATACCATTAATATTCAAAACGGCGGCGAAGTCATGCTCCGGTCTTGCCCGGTATGCGGGAAGGCCGTTGTTTGGCGGAAAAATTATAAAACCTCAACGAAACTCGAAATAAAAAAAGTTTGTTGGTACACGCGATAAAAGAGTCGAGCGTCGGGAGTTTTAATACGCTATGCACATAGTAATCGGTGCAAAAAGTTTGATGAATTTCATGTTTACGATTACACAGGCGGTGGAATTCAAGCGGGTCAGAGAAGATGGCATTGACCGCGAATCGCATTAGCATAAACGAATATAAAGGCGAGTCGTACCGGTCGAATAAAATCATTTTTCAATCATGAATTTTCTTTGTCGTGAGAATTCGAGCGATCACAATATGATCGAAGAATGTGACAAGAAAGTTTGAGAACTCAACGATAAAAGAGAACCAAAGTGTATACTTCCGGAACCTCGATAGTCGGTCATTATATTGACATTCGAGTACTTAAGCTCGATCTGACCTACGAAAGATGTTATTTCTTCGAAAATATTTGTTGAGAAAAGAAAAATGATTGATTTTTAGATTCCCCGATGCGAAAGTTCGTAAGGCGATTTTGCATGGGAAATAATCGGCTTTTCGATGAAAAGGAAGCCATACAAGGGCCTGAATAACGCTTCAGAAAGGAAGATATGTGTATCGTATTTCTCTTCAGCGAAGGCAAACTGGAAATAACAAGTGAAAGGAGAGGAAGTGAAAAATGCGATTGAATCGAAGCGAAAGAAATTCAGCAGCGAGAAGAGAGTTTCTGTGCGTCGCTAGGAAAAAATAGACACCGAATACGATGGCCAGGAGTCTCGATTAAACATATTAGTTTACATCTACGATATAGAAAGTATGTATCCGACGGAAAGAGTGCATAATCGAATTTTCTCGTTCACCGTTTAGTTCGTTCACAACAGTTCGCAAGGTAAAACGACGGAGGTAGATACACTCGAATTGTCCGACGAGCAAGGAAGATACCGGAAATCCGGAGATTAGTTAGCTTTCTGGTGTTTTTTTTTGTTGTGCTGCATTAAACGATGCGTGAATAAAGCTCCGACTCCGGGATGTTCTCCGAGCGCGAGGAACCCGAGCTCGGTTTTCGTTTTTTTTTTTTTTAATTTCCGTTGGGAAGCGAAGTGAGAGGATTTTCCAACGAGATTTCTGAGCAAGTTAAACGGCGAAAAAGGTGAAAGAAGTTAGGTCGTGAAAATAGTATTTTCTCGTCGAAAAGTAACTCTCTTTCGTGGCAAGCGCAAATCCACCAACACTTTCTGGCTGGTGAAATCGACAAAAGAAAAATCTTTATGCTTGTTCAAAGGAAACACCGCGTGAATTTACGAATGCCCGAGCTTTTGGTCCCGTGTCGCTTCCGCTTTGTGTGTCGTTAACTTTCGTTTGTCGAGAATCGGTCGGTGCGGGATTTTTTTCCCGTCGGAAAGCCTGGCTCTTGCGGTGCTGTGGGCGCAGTCAAACTAGTAGAAGAAGAAGAAGAACATTCGTTTGTTATGATTGGACAGCTGTGGTCGGTATTTCGGTACTTAGAGAGACGGTAGTGAAGGGAGACGGAGTTAGTGTGAGTGAGTTGTAAGAGTGTGAAAAGTGCAATTACCGCGGTACGGCCGGTCCAATGTAAACGCCATTTGCGGATGTGCGTAAAGCAGCGACACCTTTTGCGAGGACCCGTTGTAAAGACCAAAATTTCTCACCTCGTCGTATCAGCTGTTGAAAAAGTTCGTAGAACGTGGGAAAGAGGGAAATTCATAATTAACGTTGTTCACTTTCCGAGAATTCCAATTCGACTTCTATAGACGTTTAAAGAAGACATCGCAGTATACGATGCTAAAGATAGATAGTACAATCGTTTATTTTGTCACAGGCAAGCGTCAAGAGAGAGTACATTTTCCATCGCCGTACTATTTTTGGTTTTATGTGTTCCTTCTATCAAAGAAAACGCCCGGACCTGCACTGAAGCACTCCTTCATACTCTCCAACGAATTATTTGAAAAAAATATACTCAAACGATGTCTGTAAAATTTTATTTATTTTTCACGTTCACGGAGAAGAAGGACCTCCACGGAAACAAAGTATATACCGGATATAAACAAAATACATCTATATATACCCCGGCAAAAAGTTCTACATCTCATATATTTATTTTATATATCTGCCAATATATATCCCTCAAAATATTTTTTGGATATATGAGATATATATTTCGGATATATAAGCGGGAAAAGTTCTGTATCTCGACATATCGTGTATATACCTCGTGGGAAATATATTCTTTCTCGTGTGGGAGGAAATGCGAAAAAAGAGCAGAATTTGTATACTTTGCTTTGCTTTGAGTTCCCGGAGTAATCGATTTTTTACTGTACGAACAAACATATAATACGATTCTTTTTTTATATTCTTTGCTTTCTTTTTTCTTTCAGTTTGCCGATGTAGGGATTTCGTTTTTCCGGCTCTTTCGCTATCGAAACATTTCGAATATCTAGACTTTTTAACCGGAAAGTGTTTTTTTTTGGTTTGTTTTCACTGAGTTTTTTGCGCCGACTTCGCTGCGGAAAAAATACTGCAAGTAGGTTTCATCGGGCGCAACGCGCTGGTCGGTATCCGGGCGCCTCTAATCGTTTCGGTTCATCGGAGCGTATTGCCTAGCAATCGAGTTACGCGATTTATTTTATCAACGTCGTTGCCATCGATGTCATCAGTGCACGGGGTGATATAGAGCATCGAATCACAGCGTAATCGTAGCCCATTTCAATTGGAAGTTTCTCCCGCCATTTATGACTTCGAAACAAAATTGTTGAACGACCGATCCGACGATAAACTCGTGAAATCGTTGCTTATTCTTTTTTTACAATCCTCTTCCGCAATCGATGTGTATGCACTTTTTAAGACACGAGTTCCATTACTGAATTGATTCGAATACGGCAGAGCACCGTTACGGTGTTACGTTACGCAGAGTTACGTTACGGGTATCGTAACGTCAAACGTTGAATCTGGTATAACAACTTTTGGTTGATGCATTTTTATTTTGACTCGAAAAAAAATACGACTATCGAGCTGGAAAAAATATCGGCTTTTCGCCACTTCATGCTCTCTTTATTTCACGTCCGTTCGCGTCTCATTCGCGTTACGACCAGATGTTCTCGTTCGGGATTCACTGGTTGTGGATAGTTTGCAGCTCAGGCACAGGCCAAAAATGGGCCAATAAATTTGCGCGATTCTTTATCTTCGGTCTATAGCTCATTCCCTCGCAACTGCGAGACCTGGAAAGGACGAACGAAGAAACCGATGTAAGATAAGGGAAAGACGAAGAGGGACGCCGAAGGGAAACAACCAGCGAAAATATCAGACTTGCGACCCGAATGCAAGTCGAACGCCCACATCCTCGTTTCGAATCTCTCTCGCCGTCAATTCAGCATCCTTCGTCCCCCTACCACTGGCGGTTGCTCCATCCACCCCTCGAAGGGTCGCGAATCACGTCAAGTATGCCGATCCTTTTCATAAGTAAATCTTCACGAGCCGGATTCGACATCGAAATCTCCGGGATGTTGACTGTGCTCCAGTGGGCGGAGGGTGGGGGCCGAAGCCGAGGGTTCGCGGCATTATGGGTTGCTCGCGGAATATCCGGATTCGCGTGCAAAGCTTCGAGAGGACGAAGTGCCGTATGAGAGGAAAAAGGTAAAAAAATTGAATGGGGAGGAGGCGAACGCTTTCATAAGCCGAGACGACCGTATCGAATTCTATTTCGTGAGGAATAGGCAACCGACGAGGGGCGGCAAAACCATCGAGTATAGACTCTCAAATCATTTCACTCTTCCCTCGTTTTCGCTGTAGAATTTTTACTCTCGTTATAAATAAAAATAAGAAAACATGCGACGAAAATCCGTGTACGTCCACATGCATCCGCACTCGACTCCACCATTTCACTTCTTAATGGCATATTTTTTCAGCAGATATTTGGGTACTCGTGTAAAACATAAAGCCAAATATGCGAAGCGACACGGGAAGAACATATTTTTGCGTTGAATATTTTGCATTCCGTGTCGTTGACAATTTCACGAATTATCGCGGTGAAACAACCGAGTACGGAAGATAAGGATCCACTTTGTAGGCAATTTGTCGCATTTCTCCCGAGTTGTTCATAGCGCTTTTAGTTCCACCGCGGCTCCGCTGTGTTGCAGATCAACCACAGAAGCCACAACAAGCCGACCCCCGCTTCCGCCCCTCGTTTGGCCATTGTTCACCAGTTCGTTTCGGATTTCTCGTATCCAATGTGTCCTCTCATCACCTTCACCGCAGGCTAGTCGAGAGCGGCGTTCGCGGCTTCGGTGGAATGCCATTTATTATTCAAGGGGGAGCCCCTCGATCGACATCACGGGGATTCAAATATTCGTTACTAAATCGCGTTAACGCGGAATGATAAAGGGTTGCTCGATGAAAGCGATGGAATCTTTCAAGAAATCTCGGCTTCTGGCCGACGGAGAGTCTGCGGAGAAACTGTACTTCCCTCGCATAAATCTTAAGCCCCCGCTGTTCTTTTCCGGAGTTTGGTCGCTAATCCCATTATGAATATTGAAGCGCGCTTTATATGTGAATTCGCAATTATACCCGCGACGGCTTCAGGGTCTCGTATTAATCAAACCCTTTTGTTCCAATCGTTGAACAAAGAGATCGAGCTTTAAGCTTTTTTTCATTCAGGACAAAAGTTACGATGGCGTCCCATTAGAAAAAAAATGAAAAATCGAACTTCACCGAAGATATTTTTTTATTATATCCATTCAATTGCTTTTAGCGATCTCCTCGCAAACTGAACGATTTTCAGAGTTTCACGATATTTATTTTGGTTAAACGAGCGGCAACGATTGTTTTAATCCTCGTAAACCTTTTCCGGATTGGAACATACGCAACAGCTCGCGAAATGCGATACGATTATCGAATGAGAGATTAAAAAAGAATGTACGGCCTTGGCTTGTGCTCGAACGTTCGTTGTCGATGTTTTTCGTTTCATTCGCGGCACTTTAACGCCCGAGAAAAAGATAGATACTCGGGGGTGTCGTAAAAGCGGCGCGCATTCGTTCGCCTTCTCGTGTGCGCTCGCGAACGGTAAACATTTTGCAAAATATATAACGGCCATTTCCAACGATTTCGAATCTCGTGACTATCATTCATCGGCCACGCTACGAGGATTTCGCCCACGGAAATGGACGAGTGGGATGTTTTACTTGACATTTCAGAACGTTACTCATGTACCGCGTTTGCACATAGTACATTTCCGCTAGCACATATATCTGCGAAATTGAATTTTCGTAATACGTATGATGCACGACCGCGGTGAAACATTATCTGTATAGGCCATCTTGCCTATATCGTTGTTGCGAGAAATTTCGCACAATTATTGAACGATTTGGGGGCAAGATTTCGCGCAGTTAACGACCTTCTTATGTCTTCCCAATTTAGCTGAGTTTGACTGGATTTTTCGCTTCCCAAATAAGTGGCGTAGGTCACAAGAATCGAGATTGGCGCAGTTGTGGTAAAAATGATCCAATTCCGCTGGTCCAACGAGGTGATTTGATCTAATTATAAATAAATAGCTCAATCGGCTTCTCCGTCGGTGCTACCATTGGTGGCGAATTCCGTTAGATGCGGGAAACAATTTTAACGAGACGCCTATTAATAGCCAAACACGTTTATGAATCGTCGCTCCGTCATGAAGCCTCCCCCCACGAGGCTCCGCGATCAGTGCAGAGTGAGAACAGGGCACCAGATGTAGTCTACAAGCGTTTCTATATACACGCTAATTTTGTCCCCCCTTCCACACGCGCGGGTAACAAATTAGACGTAATTTAGCGTTACTCGAAGTTCTCCCGGCTAACCATAGCCGAAGGTTGAGCTATCCACGTACCTATCTACCTATCTAACTACGTACAGTTAAGTTAGTTAAACTTCGGAAGAGCGTTGTAGGGTACGGTTCGGAGGAATAAGGGATCCCCGCAAGAGGGTGCCAGGGAAATATAGGTGGAGGGATGAGCACTGAACGGTGGAGAAGGACCAGTGAACAAGTGGGAGAGGCTATATCGAACGCTATAGATTCCCTGCGTCACCCAAACGTGTTACCAAAGTTCCTTGATAGGTATTGGTGCAACTGCTCGCAGACACGTAAGCTACTGTGCGCGTTTCCCCCCGTAAGGAATTGGCAGATCTGTGCTTCCACACGGTTGCTTGCCTCCAAACCGATCTTGATGATGTTGGCTAATCCGATTTTCTATCGGCTCAATCGGATCAGCCATCCGTACCGAAATCTATGCTAATCAACTTCTTCTTCATTTTCCACTGCTTCTCATCTGCATATATTCCTGTTTATATTTGCACGAGAATGCAATTTCAAATTCGAAGGATTTCTCTCGGGTAGTTTTGTGTCTCAGTTTGTCTTGCTTAAAATCGGAGTACAATGAACGAGTCGAGCAGAATCTGTACGAAGCGAGTGGTACTAAGCTTCCACTAGTCGGACCATCGAGGCGAATTTCCCCGTTTCGTACGTCGGTCCAACAGAGCGGTTCGAATAGAGAACACAAGAACTTTTGGCCACTTTATCCCCCTATATACCTTTATACCGAAGTTTCGAGCATAGTCTCGAGTTCTTGGGATGCTCGAAAAGCTCGAATGTTTTCAACGGCGCAATCGTTGAATTCGCTGTTGTGTACACAGAATGAACAGCAATGTTGAGCGTCTATCTCATATCGTGCAATACACCGAAGAATCATTCGGAAACGACGGGTTCAATGAAGGAATAACTTCTAGAGCAATTTATCTCCGTCAATGTCCGTTGAAATGATACTCCGTGCAATTAAGATTTATGAATGAAATTGCCTTCGTTTTGCCCATACATTATCGTCGGGACGATCAGAATTTGACGCGAATGCAATTTCCTCCGGTGTTCCGGAGTCTCGTTAAATTGAGTCGGGAAATAACCGGTACTTTAAAAATCCTTTGTCGAGCGTAACGTTTCCTTCCTTGCGTGACCCAACGCTTCGAGACGCTCAGCGACGACGTTGACGACGAGAAAGACGATGCGGTAGTAATGTTACGTCCTCGTTTATCAAGCCATTCGCTTTACGAGCGACTGTAAAAAGAAAAAAACAAAAAGAAGAAGCTAAAGGAGTTACAAGGACCTGTACGAGGGACAATAATGGCAGGCCGGCCTACTTCTATGGGCACACATATAAGCAATCTATGCGTACAGAGATCGTTGTGAGTCTTCGACTTTTCTCTATGGCTTCTTACTCTGTCTTCGTGAAACCCACACGAGATGCAAACAAACATTGTCATTCATTGCTACCCGTTTATAGAGTCGATTCTCAGTAAAACATCGTCCCGTAATATTGCGTTACCCCTCGATTCTTTCCGTAAGAACTCAACGTGAGGGCAGCCACCATTATACGCGCAGCACTGCGCGGGCGCCTGTTACGTCCGTCTCTGTCGAAAGTTCGGACCTTAGCATATAGTGGGGGCAGGTCATAATTTTACACGCTATCTAATGTGACACGTCCAGAGCTCCGAGCGCGCAAAATCACGGAGAGTTGACGGTCTTGGTGATTTCCTGACTACTTGAGTCGTGTAGGTTCGAAACGTATTTAAAAGTGTCGGCAATTGCATTGCTATATCGATTCCTCTCCTTTTATTCAAACTGCGATGAAATTTGAACCGCTGGACGGATTTATGCTGGATTGAACCTCAAGTCTTTTTCAATAAGAACGTCTTTTTGGACTCCATTTCAACCCGATCTTCAACAAATGTTAAAGTTAAAGTGAGTCTAGACATTTCTGGAAAAATGTTCAATTGTATAAAAACGGACCGACTGCAAAGATTTTCTCCCTCGCCGAACAATCGCAGCACGAGTCAACCGACCACAAAAGGCTTCGACATAAAACCTCACATTTCGATCATTTCAATGCAAAATCGTAATACGGTGCCAACTCTCTATAGAAGTTCGAACATCCAGCTTATTCCGACTCGCGTTATTCTTGAGAAAGCAACTACGATCGCTCTACTCTATCATGAGTTCATTGGCCTTGGCGTTCCGCATAATCGTTATACTCGTGTATATTTTCAGCGCTTTCGCAATATTTATACTTCATGCCTGCGTAGGTTGTTTCCGCATGGAAACTCGTCAGAACCCGTATTTTTAAAGAAACTCTCGAGAAACGGTTTCGCTGATAAACGCATTCAGGGGGAATACATAACCAAAATCATGTCATGATTGAAATCGGAAAGACCTGTATCGTATACGACTGTACACAGAAAATCGTGACTTGGCGATTTTACTCACGCTGGATGTATCTTAAGGCGACGATGCACGTTTAGAGGATTTTTGTGATTTTCACCGTTTTTCTATACTTTGCTGAGAAACACGATCGACCCCAAGAGAAGCTGCGATGAAGAATAACCCCAGTTTTTCTTTCTGCCTCATTTAATATTTCCGTCACGCAAGACGCGATACACATATCGCCCCGGCAAATATTGATATAGATACAAATAGAACACGTAGGCTGTTGATCGTGTGAATGTGAGTATTATACCATTTTCAGACGTCCCTTCGAGGGCGAGAAATGAAAGACTCCTTTCGTATTCCCATCGCAATCTTTGACTCGGGCAAAGATTTTTTTTTTCACCCCTTTTTTTCGATTTTTCGTACGGGTCTCTTGCGATTTTTTTTATCTACTTTTTTTTCCATGTGAAATACCGAGTTACGTATGAGCATCCGCGAAATTCGCTCGGGAACCAGAATAACGTGGAAAATTTAACGTCGGCCTGCTCAAAAAGGTGTTTCGCTCGTTTTCTTTAACGAAACTAAAATGCGGTAAGAGAGAATCTTCTTTTCTTATAGCCTGGAACTTCCCGATGGTCTTCGAGACCACGGAGTCGTAAAAGAAAGAGGCAGGCAACTTTATAACCTCGTTCCGCTCACCCTTCACGTTTCGGCTTTACTTCACTATATACACTCAGTACCGACAGAAGAGTCGAGAGCTAGGCAATTCGGAATAACCCCGGCAAAGTTACGTTTGGACTAACGAACTTTTCAACGCTCTTCGCAATATGTGCAACCGCCAATTTTTCTCGGTATATTAATAATCGTTCGTGTTACAGTAACGAGAAAAAAATATTTGATTATTCTTGGAATTAATTTCTGCGTTCTGAACAGCTCGGTGCTCATAATATTTCTTTGCAATTAATCCAAAGTCGAATAACTCGCCACATCTCGCTCTCGACTAATCGAACAAAACTTGATCAAGGTAGATATGTTGCTTCGCGCTCATTGCGCATAAGTTCGCGAAAAGTGGGAGCAGATTGAAAATTCTACTCGATGGTATAAGAATCTGAAATAATCAGTGCATATTAAAAGTGTTGAAAATATTAATTTTGTCCAAAAATAAATCCAAAATGTTATCCACAAATTTCCCGGAAAACCAATTTTTTAAAATGATACGTTCGTTTCTCCAAATACACATGAACTTTTTCAGATTTTTATACCATCGAGAACCATTTTCGATTTGCTCTCATTTAACTGGCGAAGATCTACAATTAGTCAATTCGTTTAAACTGTAGTACTTTCGATTGAATTCCGAGGAAGCCGCAAAGGGTCGTGTCGTTATTTAGCAAGAATATCAATTGTCCACGTGTGTTTTGTTATTTAAATGAGTATACCACGGATCGAACCATATATTTCGTGATCAGTGTACCGCGGTATTACCGTCCATGCACCGTATGAAAATATCATCTGTGTCCTGTCCTACATTGCCGCGACACAGTGAGTGCGACTTCGAGTACCCGAATGGCTAATTCGATTTTCACGACGCACAGCACTATGCAGTATATATTCAACGACCTCTCCGGGGCGAGCCATTGGCATCGCCGGGGTAAACGCGTACGAAACGTACAGCTGAAATTCACAGTACTCGAACGGTTAGCACGTGTGTTTGCGTGAGAACGTTTCAGTCATCTGCCCATACGTTCGTTCACCGATATCGCGCGGTCATCGTTGCGATACGAGCTTTTCCGCGTTTACGTAGCTCATTCCGACTATAACGACGGTATCGCGTTTTGCGACGTTATGTTTATCGAAATCTCGCCGATGGCGCACGATGTTTACCGCTGTTAATAACGTTCGCGAACTGTACGGCATTGAATGCGATCGGACGGCGTCGAATGAACGATAGAATCGAATGCGAGACTCCGGTGCTCGTAGATATTATTCGTCGTTCTCGACCTCTGCCCCGCAGCGCGGATGACGTTTGCGGCAATGTCACCGAATATCCTTCGACTGCAGTTCGTTTTCACTTGGACTTGCAGCGATAATATTTTTCTTATCGTAATTTTGATGAGTTTCGCTCGAGTAATATTCCACAGAGAACACACGATTCGCTGTGGAGCGATGATACGGCGAATATTCATTCAGCCTCGATAGCTGGAGGCTAGAAATGTTTCACTAACCAATTCGCACGAGAGACAGACTCAAAAGTCGTTGAGAAATTAAATAAGTAGTTAAACGCTGTTATATCTCAATTCGATTTCGCACAACTTTGAATTCTGGAATTCGTGCTGAGAACGAAAACAATTACAACTGTCGTAACCCAGACGTTCATTTCACGCCGTGCGGCTTTCGCAGAGAATTATTCCTCGTTGATTCGAACTGAAATATTGGCGGATACATCGTGGTGAACATTTTAAGCCGTTTAATATTTCACTCATAACACTCGGAATGAATGATTTATTAACCAAGTTGGCCGTACGGCAAAATTTTGGGAAATACGAGTTTTACATGGCGAATGTGTTTTTACGTAATTGACCGATGATAAATCCATAAAGATATGAAATTTTTATAAATCCAGTTGGGCGAGCTCAGAAATAAAACGGCATAATTCGAAAATCGTATCATACAAAACGGAGTGTATAATCGCAATTCGCATATTACATTCTAGTTTTAATATTGATGTTAATACCAAGTATAGTATTAAAATCCGGAGTGCATGAGACGAATAACAATTCGCCACTGCAGTATTTTTTGTCAATAAGATTTTTTTATTGTACTACTCTTTCATCGGAAATTCTTTTTTTCATTTTGGTAAATTCATCTTTGAGAGATGACGAGAAAAATCTTAAAACTCAGTGTCTATCGCGTTAACCTAAAGAAAGAATGGAATTGTGCGCGAAGTTCGAATGACCGACGGTTTTCGTTGGATGCCTAATGAAACCGCGGGGCTCTGTGGACACTCGCGGTCCGATTTGCGGTGGTTTGTCGAATTAATTGGGTATCGTAAAGCTCTTGACGTTCGACTCAGATTAGTGGCAAGCAGTCGCGGGCTCCGAACTCCGGTCGTCGAAGTCAGTCAAACTGTCCGAGGTAGTTCATAATGGTAGAACACGAGGCTACAATAACGAGGGAAACGGAAACAATAATTCCACCGGACAACGGCACACCTCGATAAATCACGCGCGAGAGTACTTCAAGAGGGAAGAACGGCCGGGAGATAGAGAAAGACGAAATACCAATAACGCGTCGAGCCAAAGGGTTCGGGGGAAGCATCTGCGAGCGTTCCATGGCTGTATAATCATAGTTCCTCTATCAATTCTCGTTAACGACTATTCTCTCATAACTCTCATGTTTCGCTCGCGCGCGAGCGTGTATGCGCGAGCGTTGAAAACTTTCTCGATCGTCTGCCCTCGAGCGAGCAACACCGCACCCGACGATTCTCGCGTCTACGTGACAACACTCCGTGTCAAATATTTCTGATATCGCGCTTCGTCGCTCCCAACCCCAATTCGACCCTCTATCGTCAGTGCTTTCTGTTTTTTTTTTCTCCCACGCTTTTCCCTGGTTGCACTGGGCTCTTTCGCTTTCATCCCAAAGTCCGAACAATCGAACAAATTGTTTTCTCGCGTGACTCTTCTCCCGTCGCCTTTTGTCTGGCCTCTCTCCTACGATGTTCCCGACTCTGCCGCGGGTCAGCGTACGTCACATTTTTGTTCGATAGCTTCAATCGAAAACGTTCTACGCACTTTGAAAAAAGATCAATGACGTATGGACACGGTACGGACAATTCGCCGCTGCGTTTGCCAAATAATGTGAGTGAAAATTTTGGTTTATCGACTATCCTTCCGTGATGACCGGTTTTTTCGGTCGAACACGAAAGGCTTTGGTCGATACACCGGTAATTGAATACCGTTTGGTCACTGTTGATTACAAAAAAAATCAGAAATATGACACAATCCACTTTTTTTAAACCCGATATGGCTGAAAGAGTGCGAAAGTTTCTCCTTCGATCGCGTTCAACTGGTCCCCGCTGTGCGCACGCAGGCGCGTGAGGCAAGGGTGAGGAATCGGCGGACGCGCGAGAGGGTGAGACGAAAGTACCCTTTTATCGGGTGATATATTGCCACGGGTGAGAATTCACTGCTGCGACTCGTGGAGAGTTCGTGCCTCGGTGTCTTATTCTCTCGTATTCGAGAAGCGATTTTCCCTGAATTTAAATTCAACGAGTCCAGTCGTTACCAGCAACGATAGAGAGATAAGTCTCGTACGTAGTTAAGAGCTCGCACGACCGTGTAAATTAGTAGCCCATGAGAAAATTGTACGGTTCGCGAGAGAATTTTCGCCCGGTGCCTCCCTTGTGTGAGGGTAGCAACACAGCCGAAGAACTCGCGAGACAGAAGGTTCTCCGTCGTATCTTTCGCGCCGTATATAAGTGTACGCTCGCTTTCGGTGTCTCTTGGAAGTTTTATTTTTCCACAATCCTCTCCGTCTTGGCTCGGACTTTCCGCATACGGCCGGTAGCATTAATTGCAAAGGGTCGTCGCGATAATAAAATGTAAATAGGAGATATATTTTTCACCCCGAGGCGTGCGGCATCGCGGAGAGCTCTGGAGTTGAAAGAAATGAGTTGAATATGTTTAAGACTCGACTTCTTCCACTGCGAGACAAGACGCTCGAGAATCCGCCGTCGCGAAGAGTGTATAAAAGAGTTATCGAAGAGACGAGAGTCGACCCTGTATCAAGGCTCTCCCAGGCCTTGTTGTATTTGGACCTTTTAGAAATTGTTCCTCGGGGAGCACTCGAAAACGACAGTGAGAAATGATTTTCCCGAAGAGAAGATTTTATTTCTGATCCCTAGCTTCGCGACTGCGCTTCTTCCGTTCTGTTCATCCTTGGGCTTTCATATTGTTTCAAATCATTAACGAATTTAATTATTCTTCGCCAGGATTGTCCCTCGCTTTAATTTGTTTACGTCCGACGGTTTTCACCGTGGTAATTGGACGGCACAGTGACTACGTTCGTTTCGTATTTAATAACATAACTGAATGTTATTCAGCAACAGATTCCCGTGTTGTAGCGTAGCAACTGATGAGAACGACGATGCACAATTTTCTGTCACGGGCGTGGAAAATGTGCTCGTTCGTCCGTTCATTGTGCGATTATCTCGTCGCAATTAGAGCTCTTCCTGCAACGAAGTTTCAGAAGCGAAAGCGGCCGTTAATTGCGTTTTGGGCACGGATTCTGTTTTCCTGTATTTGGTCGTGCGCGTTTCTTACAAAATGTAACAGCTCGTTTTAATATCGTGCGAGAAGCTATTCGTTTTCTTCAACCAGTCAACGAGCTCCAAGGAAGACTCGACGTTAGAAAAAAATCTTTGCAGTAAAAAATGATAAGACATTAAATAGATATATGACGTGGCCGTGGATGCGGAGCGAGCGGAGCTGAGAAATGAGACGGTCTCAATAGCTAGATTACTCTCGTTATTCAGCTGTCGAGTGTTAAAAAGTGTTCTTCTCGGTCGCGACGACGGTAAACTCGTCTACGAGTGCTCGTTGCGCTGATATAACATTTCGAAAATTCTCATAGTTGGCACACGGGTTTTCCCGCTTTCGTCTCCATTCCTCCGATTCTCTTGCGCTTTTTTGTCTCACCTCGATCTGGCCTGGTTTTATCGCGCAGCTCGAAAGCTTTTTGCCGGCTTTACTACCCCATCCTGGAGTCGGAAACGAAATGGTCACCGCGATTCGGAATGATCGAAGCTTTTTGCGGTCGAACGATGAGATTAAAACGTGACGAAGAAAAATTTATCCCGATGGAGGGAAAACTGGACTTTCCATTATCCGCGAATGCACCGACCATTTCATATCTCGGTCCGATTCTCTTTCCGCTGGACTGTGCGGTTACCGCTATTAGCTGACCCGCGGGTATCCTCCCCGCGGTATACCACGACAGCGCCCCACGGTGATTACCTCTCTATCCCGTTTCAAATAATCGAACGATTTATTTCTTCGATTGTGTCCGAGAGACTTCGCGGTGCTATTAATTGTCAGCCAGAGGAATTGCTGGAACGTGAGTGCCGCTTAGAACAGCTTCGGTTAGCGGCGAACGAAAAAAAATAAAAAATAAAAAAAAATGTCCCTCGGATTTTGCCGAGTCGGCGAGTTACGACATAACCCGACGTACCTCCCGTGCAATCGCGATCTCTGCACAACCATGAAAACTCCTCGGAAAGCATATCACTTCGAGGTAAAACGCAGTTTGCGAATAGCGCGATAAATTCGTCGAGGGAAACGAGCATTTTTTCGATCTCGTCTCCTAAATTCGTTGCAGTTCGTCGATACGCATCAATGCTGTCTTTGAGCAATAAAAGTACAAACGGGTTGATAAATATATAAACTAAGTCTGCGGTGAGATAATGAAACTTGAAGTAAAGAAATCTTTGACACGCTTTACTCATCCGTTCGTCGAGCGTACGTCGAGAGCTCGCGGCTCGGTGCTCTCTCCAGCGGGTATTCGTGTGAGCAAGCAGTGTACCAATGCTCCTTTTCATCCTCTCCTCATGATCGATTGTAAGTAGGAAGCCGTCGTTCAGCTTGATATTTGTCGAACTTCCAACGGTGCGCCGGCGACACCACCGGTATGATCGAAATAGCCTCTTGACCCGAATAGCTTCGACGGCGGAATTGCGGCGGTCTGACTATATTTAACTGGTGTCGGTACTCATCGCCGTGGTAACTGTTAAACGCCTGGATCAGTCCGGCACCAGTAATTAAAGTCAAAGCACTCGTTCCGAAAATGAACGCGCGTACGCGTGTATGGTTATACTGCGGCATTTACTGACAAAACTTTGACGCCCTGCATGGTCGTGCGGCTCTTCAATACGATGTCCAACCACGAATCGTCAAAACGAGCCACGATTGGTCTCGATGTACGCAAATAAATGGCTCACCTCTATTTCGGTTAGGATCGGCTTTCGCATGTACCTACACATGGAACATTCTCATGCGCGATTAGATGGATCTCATTTTACCGCTTAGAGATAGAATTCGAAGTTTCCAACTATGATCGATGAGTTCTGTCGTTTTCGGCCAGCCCCATCAACGCTATGGGATCAAAAAGCTCCATAGAACTATCGAATAAATAATATTTATCGTAGAAAAATAAGACTTCTCTTCAGGTAACGTTTGTAGGCAAATGTCGATGCTTCAAAGGAACATTAAAAACCGGACTCAATTGAAATGTGCACGCGTTTGATTCAAATGGAGGGCAGGGAGAATGGGAAGAATTTCGAAACTGCTGCAAATACGACAAACACGTGCTCAATTTATTTCTGCTTATGATTAACGTTGCAATCAAAATGTTTCGCAGCTTTTAAGTGTTCACACATCATAGCCGTCTAGATGAGCAATGGTCCAGAATTCAATCTTTGCAAATGTTGACACTCTCGAACTTAGTATTGCAGGGAAATAAGTGGAAAATATTGAACGGAAGTCAAATACGTTATAACTAATTGGAAAAATTCATCTCGAACAAGTGTCTCTCGTAACTCGTTGGGCTCCGAAGAAATTGGCTGTTCGATGAATAGAGAAAGAAATCAAACATAAACGGTATATACATCATGCCGAGAATGATAGATATCGTGATTGGCGAATCAATCAAGACGCCCGATCAATCGCAGTCCATTGATTTCATCTGTGTAATAAAAGCTCAAACGTATCGTTCAGCGTCAAGTATCCGTTCACTCTCTACCTCTCACGCTTTTTTCTTTATTTGGGTCTGGCTGTTTTTCTGTATCTCACCCCTTTTTTCCGGTTTCCACGCGGTTAGACACCCACCCTGTCCCCGGAGATAAAGTAATAGGACACACAGCCTTACTTTCGGTTAGGTCTGCACGGCCGAAGACAATAAAAAGCGGATACTCGAAAGGATCATGATTTATTACGGTTCATCTACCTCTCATTCTCCCTTTTTTTTCGTTTTTCTTCTTCTCACTCATCCTTTCCGAATTCTTATATCCCCTTCCCTACACTCTCCGGCTCTCGTAACGCCCAATATTTCCGACATCTTTATTAGCCAATCCTATATGAGAATGCTCTCAAAGGTATATCACGCTGGGAATACGTGACGGTATCTTCCTTATCGGTCCGGAAACTCATAACGGAAGTTTGGCAGGGTAAATGCAATGCTACGCACCGTGTTCGTCTTCGCCCTTCCCCTCGGTCTCTTATGAAACTAGGCGCCGGTATAAATGTACTCCAGGGTACGATATGAGAAAGGATAGGCCACTGGAAGAACAAAATTGTCCGCTTCAACTCCAAACTGTTTCTTCGCTTGTTCTCATATGAATCGTATGCATGAATTGTGTTGTTTTGAACTTCATTATGACGGACTCTGTTATGAATTTGTTCATATCAAGATCTTTGGCATTTCTTCAACTATGACTTTTTCCTAAGTATTTAGACTTTCAGAAAAAAAAAAAAAAAAAACAGATACATGCTCTTAACAAGTAATATTAAGCGGTATAAAATGTACTAAAGCCATTTGCATCTTCTTTTCTTATGTTAATCATTATTAATCTCCGATAATCGATCTGTCGCCGATTATCAAGCTCCATTCGCTAAACGAATATAAATTGTGTATAAATTCCCACGTATTAAATATTAATATATCTCATTGACCGTACTGACGGATAGATAAACTGCAAAAATTTCGAAAATTTTGTTTATTCAATTTTTCAAGCTTAAGGGCAGAATAAGGCCACGAATCAATGGTTAACGAGAAGTCTCGCTCGGAATATTGTATCGAGATAATGAGGCTGACGACGAGGGTGCTTCGTGACTGACGAAAAACAAGAGCTTAACGCACAGACGGTGCCTAAAGTATATGCAGAGGTTGTGTAAAAAGGTTTATCGTATTGCAGCATTGGGTACTTTCGCAATGCCAGCCGGTGGATGCTAACGACAACGAGAGTAGCATAATCCCGGCTCTTTGATACCGTTTCTCCGCTCATTAATATTGCTGGCGGAAAAATCTCTAATAACAATGCACCAACACTGGTAGATTATTGCCGGCATAGACTAACCGAATTATGGCTCGGCTGCACTAGTTACTTATAGCTCTTTTCCACCTGCGTTCTCCCAACTTCCACTAGTTTCATTTTCCTCCAGCCTCCAGTTAAGTCTGCTTTTAATACAGATCCTATGCCGACTGGCTGCCTGGCCCACGCGTGCTCGGAACTGCGGCTTTATGAAATGCATAGAGTGCCACGACAATGGTGTACAATATAACAGTGCTAAATAATCATAACATTACGTCTGCATAACACAATAGTAGTTGTGAGAAAGGAGGTTGAGCGTTGTGCACCGCATGGATTCACTTGCGGGCCAGTTGCCAGACCAACAATGCGTGCTTTACGCTAATTACAATTGTCCCCCAACCGTGGATATATAACCGACTGCGTTGAACTACATGGAACTGACATAACACGTGGTTTCGCCGCGTTACGGATTCCAAACGATAACAAAGTATCTCATTCGACATCGAATGCTCTCCGTACAATTGAGAATTATCGAGGGATGAATCTATTTTCAATATTACCCGTCCCTTGTTTATCGAACGACATATACATGCGTTATGATGCAGATGACCGAGAACAATACGCTCGAAAGTCGTTGGAATATTCGGATTAGATAACGTGGGAAACGTGTACGCTATGAAAATGTCTATTGATATTTTATGCTCACGTGTTATCGTGAATGTTTGAATAGGACGCCGAGATGTGGCTCGTTCAATTTTGCATCAAAACGATGGACGTACTGCGAAAAGCGAGATAAGCTGTGTGAAAACATTTATTCGTTCCGCGGGTGGGCCGAGCGAGCTTCGGAAACGGGCTTCAACTCTCGTCGCTATAGGATAAAAAAATGCTGCATGCAAAAGAAGCAGCGAAAGCGAGCAGATAGGGATCGAGGGAGCAAGTTGGTTGAAGCAAGCAAAAAGGAAAATACACGTAAAAACAGAATGCGCGTTTCTGTCCTCGCGTCCATTTCGAATGCATATGAAATCCTAAAATAATGTTTTTCGGGTTTACTTACCGTTATTTGAATGTATAACATCGAGATTCTTCAGGAGATTCATTCATCCGAAAATGCTTATCCATCTTCAGGGATTTTGCTCGTCTCTCGTACGGCGTTGAGTCGACAAAATAAAATTTCAATAATATCCAACATTGTCTTCATCGGACTTATTGCAATAGGCGTTCATTAATTGGTATTCACGGTTTCTCAATGAATATCAGTAGTGTAGTCGTTCTTCAGTGGCTCAAGAAATAAATGAATGTACTAGTTCACACAGATGAGCAGCGGTGAATTGAGAATAAAATGCCGAAGTTGCTCTTACGGTTGAGTTCATTCGGTTATTCTCGAATGCTGGTTCAATATTTATTCTGCCACTGTATAGTGTCAATGACGTCAACGAGACTGCACGGATTGTCATAGGAGCTTACTACGTACTGTATATAGCGCGATTCTATTCTCTGCCAGGGTCTACCGTCGTGATCAATAGTTCGATACAAAAGGAGCGATTCAGCAATACGCCCAATGCACCGAAATCAGCAGTGTAGCTATGAGATACCTACCGCAGCGTGGACTCAGTTCGATCGTCATGTCATTAGAATATCCAGCGTTTGACCGTGTTCCGTGTATTGCGTAGCCACTAATGCACCGTAATTGTTCGCTCACGGAGTTCAAGTCAGGTCGCAAATATGACATTTCGACAGCAGACATCGAGGATCTCGATAGTAAGATGTTGATCGTCGGTAAACGTTGAACATCGACTATGACTGACCTTCTGCGCATGATTCGAGACAATCAATCGCCGGATTCGGTTCTCCGCTTTTTACGAGGAAAGAAAGCAAATCATCGACTTTGGGGAATAGAATCTCCCTTCCAAGGATAACATGCTCAGTCTCTCTGGATAACATGCACAAGCAGAATATCAATACATACACGCCGGTCACGGAGAGAAACCTATATTACGAAAACACGGTTCGATTGAGATTTTTGGTCACAGATGCACATTCAAATGGACGGACAGATAACCGATAGTGAAATTGACGATTTTTGCCCGGTTCCACTCTCCGAAAGGGAGTATCGACATTTATCGGCATACTCGTCGCTCTTATTCCGTAGAACCGCTGGCATAGACTCCCAATCACTTCCGACTAGACAACGACTGCGCCCAATGTTGCATATAAATGCGACGCAAGTGTAGTGGTACATTTCATAAGCACAGCGAGACTCGACAGAATCTCGAGCTTCGCCGAGCTTCGGCGCCCATCCTCGCTCTCGCAACGTTCCGTGCTGTCGCGAAGATATTGAGTTTCCTCGCAGTTCCTGCGTCTCGCCGAGACAGTATATCTACTTGAACTTCCCACATCTCCTCGTACATCCAGAACCTCCGACAAGTTCTCCGAGAAGCCACCGAATTCATTGCTGCCGGGAAGATTCCTTGAGCACGATAGTACCAGCATCAGACAATCAGCACGTGCTTCGCGAGCTTTGCCGCCGAGGCGTGGACGAAACGACACGACTGACTCATTCGCTAGCTCTTCGCGGGATTGTAATAATGGCAAGCACGAGCTTCTCAATCGTACGCAAAACCTTAGCGCACTTTACTTCGCTGCCACGTCCTGAACGTTTTTTGGGGTATCTTTTATATTATTATTAATCCCAAACAAGTACTTATTATTGGGTCGTTATCGCAGGAGGATCACTAAACTATCGATTTGTTCCACCGGATATCGCATCGGGAAGCCGTGGCGTCGAACTCGTTCGTCTTTCTCTCCAAAATAATGCTATCTGCGATCAGCCGTCAGCAATTTATATTATTCCCAGAATTGTTTCCCTCTTTATCGAAATTCTTTACCTTCCCCCCTCGAACGATCGCGCGTGTCGTGCGAATTCAGCAATTTCGTTCGCCGCGCGTCGGCCGGTCGGCTATAATTTTAATTCAGCCTCAATCGAATCTCGAAGAATACAGTGCGTATATAATTCGGAAACGACCCCTTCACAAGCTGAATGCTGAGACGTCACGTGGCTTTGAATTGAATTTCAAAAAAACCTTGCGAGTCAAACATTCGCCAGGTCGTAAATTAGTCATAAAAAAATCTGAAGTCGCTTTACTTTTTGTAATAACTCCATTCATTGTCCATTCGTCGTTACGATTCATCGATCATCGATTGATTTATCGAATCTCCTCTTCGCGAGTGTCGTCCAAATCCTGTGATACACGTAACTCGGGGCATTATCAAAGGCGATAAATCGCTCGGAAACGAAAATTATGCAGGCAGTTCCAGTATCACTGTCGATATGAGCGATGCGGATCTTTTGCATGCGTGTAACAATCTCATTCCGTTTGATAAGCTCGTCACTCGGCGAACTCGTACATTGTTCCCTAAGTTATAAAGAATATATCACGAGCAGATACGTGCTTACAATAAAGTTCGTTTCGTTGGATCTATGCCTCGTTCTGTTGGTTTTGGTAGTAGTAAAACTATGCGTATACATAGCGCGGTACGTGCTCATGGAACGGTCGTTGACGTCGTCTATTCTCGTAAAAAACCTCGCTCGCGCACCCTGCCTCTGTATAATAATATGAAAATGTTGGGTCGCTCTCGCGACATTTGTTTTACGACTCTGGGCGAGCTGCTTCGTGTGTACGCGGAGCCTGCCGTTGAAAATAGTATCATACGTTGTAAATGTGGTGAAGACCCGCTTAGACTTCCGTATGCACGGCGAAATGAACGTACAGCCTGATGATATAAAGTTAAATTTTCATTTCCAAGCTTGCTCCCTCTTAATACACGTACGTATGTGCCTTGTACGAAAGAATATACGCAACTGAAACACCACCCTCACCTTCACCTTCACCTTCGAATACTGTTTTACATTTGTACTACCTAGGGTATGTTTATGCAATGACTGTGTTTCTCTGGTAGGGACATTCGCCGGCACACCGGAATTGGGGCATAAGAATGGCCAAGCAATCGAAACAAATGTTTTGGGTCTCTGGTACAATTAGTTAATCATTGTAACGGTACATTGTGCCGGAAGGGTCGTAAGTTGGCGACTGCAACGAGCGCGAAGTTTGCGACCGAGCGAAGCGACAGCCGCAATTCCACGAGTCACGGGTGTTTCATTGAAATTTTCTGCAATGCGATACACCAAGCGCGATACTGTGTATGCGAAATGTAATAACAGTAATTAAGTCGATCGGGTGGTCTTCGCGACAGCCATCGCTTTTCGATGCTTCGGATGCAGCGACGCGAAAGTTACGAGGTATCCGACAGCGATAGATCCTGGTTTCGAGACCGAAGGAAATCGTATTCCTCGCTTGAGAGCATGGAGACGTAATAGAATCGTGTAAATTTCTCCCGCTGGTTGGGGTTACGCGAGTGGTTTCGTCAGAACATCACACGCCCGAGTGCAACTCTGGAATCCCGCAAGGTGTCGTAGAATGCAGATACAGTTACAGCCGGGATAGGGCGAAGTTAAAGAAGCAACGAGGGCAGGGAACGACACGCTATCCGCATTTCGCTTCTCCCTGGGGCATGCGATGCGAAAATCCACATTCAGTTTTCACCTCAACGTTCTCTTTTCTTCTTCTCCTTCGTGGTCTTTTTTTTCCATACTCCTCGATGCATCCAACGTCGCTATAGATCCGTACTGCAGACGACGTTCCATCCGATTTTTCCCCAGGCGCTATGCGCGCCGGATGAAAGGGTGGGACAGCGATCTGCGTGGCAAAAAAAAGAACCTCGGTGTCTCGACGATTTTTTCGTTCTCGAACGTGCCGAAAACGCCATGGGCTTTACCAGTGGGTAAGAAAGATACGGAAAAAAACGAACTCTCTTCCCGGTTATGTCCTTTCGAGCGCCGATACGTTTATTCTTATCGTCGAAATGAGTACGTGTCCCCCAACATTTTGATCTTTCATACCCCGCGCTGGTTGTTTCATTTTATCTGTATCCAACGTGCATTTTCTATGCGTGAATAAAAGTGACGAGATATCGAGAACAAGGGGAGAAACAAAAAGGAGACTATCCTCATGCAGAATCGTAACGGCGAGCGTGAGAATCCAAAAGGCAAACACAATATGGGAATGAAGCGTGATAATAGTCGATAAACGACAAAATCGACATAAAGGGCAGGATCAGTGCGAGGATGCCGAAGTATCCTGGCTACGGGAAACACGTCAGTGTAAAATAAACCCGCTGCACCGTCGCATGCACATATGCGCATCGAAGCGCAAATACCCGCTGCAATTTTGGTCCGACAAACTCGCGCCCCGGATACGATGGTTGTAATTCATGAACATATCTATATCTTTTCTAAAAGTACTCACCGTACCCGTACAGCAGCTCGACGGCGTAGCGCGTAGCTCGCAGGTATATTCCGGGCTTGCGATTATATTGGTCGTAAACCTTCCATCGGTGTTTTTCCGCCGAGCGTTGACGTATCAAGTGCACACCTACGATACTCGGTAGGATATGAAATTCTCACCGTCCACCTATGTGCAGGATGTGCTACTCCTCGTTCGCGTTATTTCTCACCCACCTTTTCACCACGTACATCGGCATACGGTCGCTCCGTGTCTAGAGTTGTAATAGTTTTGGGTTTCGCGCGGCGCGATTCTGTGTAAAGACACCGAGCGCGATATACATCACACTCACTCTGACGCGCGATGGTTACGATGTACTGAACGTCATTTCGTTTTTCCAATTTCACGGAATGCGAGAAAAATACCCATCATTTTCGCGATGTCGGGTAAAAACCGAATATTTTTGTTTTTATGTCCGACCGAAATTTCCGTATTTCCCGACGCGTTTCTTTGTTCATTTCGTTCACCCTGCTTGGCTCACGTTACTATCGTTGCAACGGTATACTTTCTCTACTGTTTTCTTTGCATATTACAGTTTCGTAATTTATATTCGTATATTTTATCTCCCGTGGCGTCATTAGTTTTATAATTCTATGAATTCGGTAAAAAACTGTTTTTTTTTCCTTTCTACATTGTATCTAGCTTTTCTTTCGTCGGTTATTCGTTTGTTGCTTTCTTTCTTGTTTCACTCTTCGACAAGTTTGAATGAACTTTAAAGATCGACGAATCGCGGAGACAGTCGAAGCGGAAAGGATGTCCAGGAATGGGGAGGGGGAGGCTTGTATGAAATAGAAGATCAGGACGAGATGCTTTCGCCGGAGTATTTTTCTTGGTTGGTTGCCGCTGCCGCCACTACTGACAACGATGCCGCGCGAAAACGTGCCAGAGAAAAGTTCGCGTTCGCTACTAAACGGTGTGTGTACTGTAGAACGAAGTATATACTGCAGACAAAGTAGATACACCGGTGTATGTGCGGTAGCTGTATAAGCAGAGATTTTTATCGTTCAATTTTATAGCGACCGCGGAGCATTCGAGAAACACCACAGCGAACATTAAAGATTGGCCGAATAAAGAACAATGATATCGTTCACGATCGTTCGGAAATATTATGTATCCAATAGTTTGGCGAGTTTTTCGGTGTACAGAATTTTCGGGCTAGAACAGTGTGTACTGGTTTCGCGAGCGGTACAAAAATATAAAAAATATGTCGATCACTCTCGCGCGTAACGATGGGCTTTTACGAGTGTTTGTAGTTGAATCGAATTTCAAATCGGCGATATCAAGCTAAACTGGCATTATTTTGCAATATCCGGACGTGAATGATCAATCGCATGGGATTTTTCACCTCCACGAGATCGATCTGATGTTCTACAAAATATTGCCGAATTTTTCGATAGTTTCTTGGAATCGAAATGGGTAGTAGAGCGGATCTCGCCTGGCTTTTGTTTACCGAAGTTATGATTTAATACGATTCCGCGACGGTTGCGGAGCTTTCGAGACGGGAATTATCGACCGGTTCGAGAAATTTCTCCCTGCTACCGACATAACAACAGCATCAATAGTGTACGACAAACAGTTGAGGTATGCACTCCAATGCGTGATATTCTTGGATTCCTATCTTCGCGGTACGGCAACTTGAACAATGTTCCGCGGAATGAACCAATGCACATAGTTTCGAACACTTCAGAGTGCAGCTGCAGTTCTGCTTTCTGTTTTCTCATTCAAGCCGTTTCATCCATACAAGTTCATTCAGGTGCAGAGTTAAACATTGTTACAGTGTTAATCGAAACCATTACTTATCGTGGTGAAGCTGGAGCTTCAGAAGTGCTTTCTTAAAGAGTCGTTAAAGGAGGTTCAAATATTTGTTTTTGTTTTTTCCCCCTATTTCATTAGTGCAGTAGAAATTGAACCGTTGGAATGCGAAAGACCGAACGAGCGAGCAAAGTGGAAACGAAAATACGTTTCCCAAGTTTCATAGGCACAGCGTGTGGCTGGGGCGCGTTTGCTTGCGTTGTGAGTTTGCCGATATTGTCGGGTTGGTGATGCGTTAGAAGAAACTTTCATTGCCGTGTTCCCGCGAAATGCCAGGGGCTATCACGCCTACTATACACCCTAACAAAATTCTAATTCCTCCAACCATTAAAGCTCCCATTCGCTTCATGGTCCCGTTCCCGCGCATTTCTGTTCTTCTGTTTACCAGTATGAAGTTCTTTTTCGGTTTCCAGCCGCCATATGCAATCCCTTTCACTAACGTCTGTGGCTCCACGCTTATTTCCCAGAGCGCTGATTTTCTTCCCTTTCATTACGATATTTCGCACGAAACCGAGGCTGCAGCTTCGCACGGAAAACAGTTGAAAGTTTTTCGCGAAAGAGTATAATTCGGAGGAAGATTGAGATCTCGCCGGGCTTTGTTCGCTCGATTTCGTTTGTGTAAGTCTGCTCGCAAACTGATACGGTCTTTCGTCCCGTAATTTCTTATTTTGATCGAATAAAAACTTTATTCAAAGGACAAAATACGATTCGAATTGAACAGCCCATCGGAGCGCATTATTCGTTATATAGGTAATTCGTGTAAATACGTGTTCGACTCGGACTTGCGCTTCATGCATATTCGAACGCGACATTGAAATGCCTCCGGCAATTCAATTGAAATCCAGAACCCCATTGCCTCGGCGGATTTTCCATATTCTTCGTGAATTGCAATCGTCCACTTTCGATCGTTGGCTCTTACTATGTCTGTATATGCATAAGAGTACGAATCCGTTTAACTTTCATATCAGCTCGAAACTTTCGCATTCTTCGTAGATTAGGTTTCGCGAAAGACAACAATTATATTTCGAGATACGTCTCATCTTGTTCTCAGCATCTTCTCTTCGTATTCAAAGTTGTGTTTTATTATCAACTAAATTCGTTCGGTCGCGCCCGCATTCGATCGAGCATTCAATTTAGCTATCGCGAGTTTGGAGATAGCTAGATTGGCCCTCGATGCGAATTATCGTGCGAACGGAGAGCGCGACTGTGCAGAACGGATGATGTATTCACTGACACGTATTTATCCGTAAGTCTGTTAATAACACCACACGCTTGTGTATTATCAGATAGAGAGTTCAGTGAATAGATGTAGTTGATATTGCGAGATGCGCCCACCGGACGTTAAACAAGCCCGTCGTGGCGACGTCAAAGCTGGCAGGTAGTCGTGGTTGATTCGGAGCAACGTTGCTGAAAACCATTTGACGGTGAGAGTCACGAAGCATCGGAGCGATGACCAGTTGGAACTTTGGGCTAGTCGCATTATACGCGTCGCAATAATTCATTTCATCGATCGCGCGTTAGCTCTCTATCCGTCTCGCTCGCTCCAACCGGCGCCGAGTCTCTTCATTTATGTATCCCTATCCGCTTTTGTTCCTGGCAACGGTTGGTTGTCTCGTAGCCGCGAGCAGCGGGGTTGACGTACCAGCCACGCTACTGGCGTATGTAGCATCATTCGTATTCTCTATTTGCAGCTCTCAAACAGCTTCTATCCTGAGGGACTCGAGTGACGAGCCACAACTGTCGCACAATCAAATATGAAACAACTGAAAGAAAAAGCAGAAAATCAAAAAAATATATTGAAAAGCCCGTGTTGTCAATTTATCCGCGAGAAACGTGCAATAACGCCGAGAGTGGTTTTGCGATGGGCACGTCAACGGAGGCGCGGATTATTGAAATTGCATTCTACCGAAGTTTCTCAATTAGTACGCCGCGAATGAGCGGACGAATCATGTCGCGTGGATGTGCGACGAATTTGGAAGGAATCGATATTCAGCGCGGTCGAGCCCGAGAATAAGATTCTTTTTTTTTCAACTATTTTCCAGGCTACCACACGTACACTTACAACGAGAGCACCCACACAGGTCGAGTGGAGGACGAAATATTGACGGTGAAATACGAGGATGGACGATGGTCAAAGCCCTATTACGACTGCGGCGGTGGAAATATCTGGATGCTCACCTACACCGTTCCATTCTTCGGCTACGTGAACGACACTTACTTCTTCAAGTAAGTACGCGTGCGATATCATTTTACTATCGGCAATTCTGTAACAAGAAGTTATCGGAGAGTGCCGTTGCCAAGACTTCTCCGCATTGTGAAGAATTTACTACTATTAATGGTATTTACGAAAATTTCAAACGTAAAATATCGTTTCCTTTGTTTACTACTCTGCCACAATGTGCTCGGGGGGCTTGTTCAGTTGCGAAAAGCGCTTTTCGCATACTTTGCGAATTAAGTTTGATTTCTTGCCGGGGAAGACCGATTCTTTGAAGAAAAGTTCGTCCGCGCTCCTTCCGCCACTTTGTCCGGCACGCCGAGTTTGGAGACCAATCTTTCTTCGAACTTGCGTTAATGAAGGGTACGGAAAGGGTTGAAAGTGCTGAGAGTTGAGTCCGCGTCGTGTTCCTCTTTCAATCTTTTCTTTCCATCAACGCTCAAGCGCTTTTCGAATTCAGTTTCTAAAGGGCTTTCATCAAACTTCTCTGAAGACGACGTCCGACCATCGAAGAGCGCCAAGCCGCAGTATTGCAAGGCATGCGAATGGGGCAGCATAATGGTTGATGTTTGCCGCTCCCACAATATCAAATACTAATTGGCTTGAGTATGGTTTAACGATGAGTATCGGTGCTCACGAACAGACAAGCCCCACGGGCTGACAGACAAGCTTCCCACAGAAGTTCGGTACGGACGCGGTGAGCGATAGTTTTGCGTCGTCACATTATCGCCACACATCCATGTCCGGTTATTTAATGCGGCCCACAAATTGATTCCGCCTACCTTCGCGTTCTCGTTGAAACAATCATTAAGTCAATTGTTCATCGCCGGACATATAATCATGTCATTGTTAATTATTCGATAAATTACTATAATAAAAATTGCATCAAGTGATGAATAATCATATGCAATCAAGCGTTCTTTGAAGAAGAATAAATGCGCTTTCCTCCGTTTTGCGAAGTCGCCGTTCAGGTGAGAATGGTTGTGGTGCAAACCATCAGAGCGGTTGGGCCGAATGAACCGAAAGAACCTCGATGTGAATTGGATAGACTTCGCAGCTGCCAGGCTCCGTGATTCGGTTAAGAGTTAGCGGGCTTTAAAACTAACGCGGGCTCGCAAACTCTCGCTCTAAGTGGATTTTTCACCGGATTTGTCAAGCAGCTATCAACGACCGGTGTTAGTTTCAAAAGTTTTTAGCGACGTACGAGTTTTGCCCGCGGGAATAAGTTTTAAGTGACATTCCCGTGTCTTTCACATGGGACCTGCACATGAGTCGTAAAATGGGTATTAGCCGTTCGTGCAGTTCGAATCGTAAAGCCCGACGACTATTTGGAACGAAAAATCGAAAAAAAAAAAAAAAAAAAGACCGTAAAATAATTTCGGTATCAGATTGCGCAAGAAATTTCCAACTGCACTTAAGCCCTTTAATCGTAGTTTGTATTTTGTAATAACCATCGAACTTTGTTTGAAACAATGATTCTATCGGGAGAGAAATCAGTTTGCGTCAATCCACCGAGCTGTAACTCCACGAAAAGGGTATTACTTTCGCCGTTAATCATTCACGACTCGAGGCGCGTAATTGAAACGAGCGGCATATTGAACTGACCGTAACAAAAAGAACAAAAGTCACAAAGTTCGATAATCCTCGATTCAATCGCGGAAATGCGAATTGAAGCTGTTTCGCTTCGTCTGGCAAAGAGAATTGAGTTTAGGGCTGTGTTCGCCGCGCCCCCGTCGTCGATGTAGCGCTCGCGCCCACGATTGCAGAATGATTCGAAGAAATTAGTGCCGAACTCGCCGGCCGGTCGGAAAGTTGAACTCGCCCCGCTGATCGTCGGCAGCGGTATCGATGAAGGCCGCCCGGATTCTATCGGATTTACAATTACCGGGGTTTTTATTTCGCCGACATCGGCCAACACCAGGTGGAAATGACGCGGCGTATCCGTGGAACGAATGGAGATTTATCAATATCCGTTCAAACGTCTTGCGAAGAATATCTATACATAGATCTCTTCACCTGTGCATGTCGTTCTAGCTTCGTTCCAGTAAAAATATCGTATCTTCTCAATGTCGATGTTAAGTGGAAACATTTTTCTTTATTTTACGCTAACAAAGAATCAATACAAACTGCGTTTATGATATACGCAATCGTTTGAGTATCGAACTAAATAAATGAAATTCCGACGATGATCGCGGAAACGGTGAGATTTCGATTCGGGAATTTACGTTGCGCGTTTTTTGGTTTGTAACCTAACGCGCGAGACTTAAAAAAACTTTACCGTCGATCTCACACCAACAGTTCCCGGTGGGCGCATTCTGTACAGTTTAAGCGCCCATTTCCCTTACACTTTCCCAGCGAACGTTTCGACGATCTCTACGAACGAGAACAAAATGTACTACAATTGTGTTGGAGGCGCGCTGTGCATTTCGCAGTAATCGTAACTGTTTCGGCGTTGAAACGAGTTTTGCGTGACTGACGATGTTATTTTATTATTTGAGAAGGTTGGAGGATATAAAAGTAGTCAGGTTGAATCGAATGATCTTTAATATATACTATTATGCGCATTTTCTTTGGAATATGGATATGCCGCTGAAATGGATATGATGCGGCCAAGGCGGAAAATACGATTTCTGTTTTTCTTCCTTCACAATACCTTCGACGACTGAACTGTTCGAATATATTCTTCCTTACTTCGGCTGCTTTGTATAAATTCGCAAATCCATAAGGCTTTTCGAAGCTTTGCGCTTCCGTCCCGTTTATATGGAACGAAGCTGCGAACACTACAATGCTGGAGATTTTCTTTTCTTTCTGACTCCTCTTCGTTTTCTGTTGTCGGTGATGCTTGTACGGACGTTCGAACATTTGCAATTTTGTCCTCTGACCTCGTTCCGATACGTCGTCGGCGTAGTCGTCCAAGTCGTCTAGATACTGTGTTTCTTTTTTACATCGAACCATTGGAATGGATGTTCCGCTAAAGCCCTTGTATGTGTATATACAGCGTTCCAGCAACGTACTCTTTATTTTTCCATTCTGCGTATTTTCTTGTACTCTCGCCCTCGGCGGCGTGGGTACGATCTCTTCAGAGTCCTCTTGGATACGACAAAAACTTGTTTCTGTAAACGTGCTCAATCATATCCTCAGCGCGACAGTGTGAAAAGGGGCTTTAGAGAATGAGTACACGTTGAGGTATTTTTTCAAGGTTTAAAGTTAACCAAGTAAATATTGGTTAATGTATTCGCGTAACATGTTTCCTCCCTGTTCAAAATTGCTGCATCTGCAAGCCTCAATTTTTTTTTCAACATCCTTTCAGCGCCGAAATCCGTTTTTTCAAAAAGAAGAGAAGCTCGGCGTTGATTTCAGTGTTAAATATAATTTCATGACGCAAACACTCGACCATGGTTTCGGGAATGATCGAGTACCGTTATTTCAGAAATAAATGACGACGGCGACGATGCCACGTAGTACTCGCGGGAACCATAGATTTGCATGGAAATCGCTATAACTCGAAACTTCATCCCGGTTGCCTTCGACGGCGACGCGAAGCAATCTGCGAACTACCACTCACTCTCATTCATTTTCGTCAGGATGAGAGGAGGGACGGAGTAACTTGATCGAGCGCACTAAGCTCCAGCATATCGTCGATTGTCACTTCCATTTCCTGGAACGATCGAGAACCCTTGTACAGCGTTGTGCGGTATGGCCGAGAATTCATTTTATTGGGACAGTTTGCTCGATAGTTTCGCGCTCATCATTTCGCTTTTCCACTTTCGCGTGTTACGCTTTTTGCCCCTTTTATTTTCTCTCTTTCCTCCTTCAGTTTCCTCTTTTCGAAAGGGGGACGGGGATTTCGAACGAGTGTCTCGTACCGGCGGATATTGGATCGCGATTCGCTGGCAACGCTCTTAATGGAACCGTTAATAGTCGTCGCGATAGAAAATTTGGAACAGAACTCGAACATTCTCGCCGGTGAAATAATTAGCTATCTATTTTTGAACTTGGGTGTTCAGATCGCGAGGTCAGATGTAAATTTTGCTGTACACTGAGAAAAAAATTTAGTAACATTGACCAAATGCCCGGTTGAATACGAGCAACTAAATATTTAGATCGTCCAAGAAAATAATTAATTCGGTGAACCGTTCATCGCATCAAACAACCACCCTACATTAGAGGCAATCAAATTTTCCTTCATTCCAACCAAATATGTAATTGCCCGTATTCAACCGAGTTTGTAGTTCGATTTAGTTAATTGCGTTGAAAAAAAAAGTTCAGTGTGCCTGTTCTGACATCGGATAAATGTTCTCACATCGTATAGATAAATTATTTTCATCATAGCGCAAGCATAAACCAGACACATGCATTTTATAATTCTCACAATTTGAGAATCTCACCGAACTTCTTGCAAAAGAACTGTTTTTTTTTTTCGTTTCATTCTTCGAATCATCTATACCGAAATCGTTCGCGCTGCTCTATCCACAGTGTGCCGCGATAAATTCGCACCAATCTACATTGCATCGTCATTTCGGAATCTTTTCCTTCCTCGACAGAATGATACTTTATGCGTTATATATTCTATGTATCGAACACATTGTCCTACTTATTCACTGCCACAATGATATCGAACGCGACCCAGCAGTAAGATATCGATGAGCCGAGAGAAGTTCGATTGAACTCGCAACCGCCTGTGCGGAATCGTCGTGCGCATTGCAATAACTCTCAATCCCCGCGTTCATCGGCTTATCTGCGAGCAAGGCGGGTTCCCTTGGAAACTGACGTTACACGAAGACGAAATGGAGGAAAAGGAGTACGAAAAGAAAGCACCGATAAGCTTGCTCGAACGAAACTCGGTGACCTGGCAATAGTCAGAAACGAGAGTGAATGAAGACGGCGAACAAATAATCGTAGAATATGAATTGCGATGTGGTAGATACATGAGAGCGAGAGAAGAACATTCGAAATAAGACCTAGAACCTGGGGATGAAATGAACCTATAAAGTTCATATAGCCTTTTTAAGTTTTAGTGCCTACCGTTAAATCATGATTCAGCGACAAAGAATACAATGATAGAATATCGTAGTCGTTAGCTGGAATGCAAATGCGTGTAAGTAGTAAGTCGTTTAAGGAATCACAAAAGCCGCGCCCGAGGCGTTTGCGTGGTTTATCCTGGAAAAGAGAACCGTTGTAGGCTGTGGAGTCTTAGCCGTACTTATTCCGCGCCACGCGCAAATATGGTTACAGAATCAAAGCATACAGCATTCGGAAGCTTTTACGTCGTTGCTGTTTATTCTTCGAGAGGAGGCACAAGACGACCGCGGCAAGGCGTGTTTGTCTTCGCCCGTTTGGTTGAGAGAATAATTCCGACCGCAGCGATGCAGGAAAAAGTCCGGGTCTTTCGGGGGAAATGTCGGAAATGGGATTGTCACAGAAGGGTGAGGCTTACGAATTGCTGTGAGACACACCATCAGATCAAGCCGGCCATGGTGATATAAGATGTGAACGACACGCCAGAACTACGGCTCCCAGAGGATAACCGCAGGGCCTCTACGAACGTCGATGCATTCTGTATATCTATAACGTGGTGGATATAGATGGTGGCGATAGAGGGCGAACTACCGATGTTTCGTACGGCAATTCCGCATTCGCTCCATTGGGAACTCCAAAGTGTCTTTCCGTTTGCTTTCGTTTCACAACGTGAAACTCCCGAACCCTTGACGCATCAAGAGAAACGTGCCTCGTCATCGATTCATTCGAAAAGCCGGTAAAGTAAGGATAATTGATGGCGAAAGTAATTATGGAGTGATAACGCGAGAACTTTGGTCTCCCCAATATCCGATCGATATCGGCAGAAAAGTTGGATAATATTCCCGAGAAGCGGCACAGTTCAAAGAATAAGAAGAAAAAAAAGAAGATTTCAGGTGAAAAAAGGCGATAGAAAAAAACACGACAATGCAAACGACAAAGCGGAGAGCTTGTGAATTAGTTTCTATTTCCAATCAACTTCGATAGCTGTGCTCTTTTTCTTCAATCTTTATCTTATATCTTTTTCTTCAATCATTAAGATACAAGGGCCGGTCGGCGGCTTTACGCTTCGTGCAAAGATGCATAAAGCTTCATTGATGTATGTCCGGAAATCAATTGTCGTTGATAGCGTTTCCATGCCGACGGGTCAGCTTTTGTGACACCTTCTTTTTGACTTATTCATAGTTTTTTTCTTTCATCTCGTGTCTCACTTTCTCAGTATGAAATTCCATGAAGTAAACGCTCGTAGATTTCCACAATGTGCTCGGTTATCGTGCACAAAAACGTCTTGGAAGCGGCATTCAAAGCTGTTCCTTTTATTATGTTTCAATGTTTTCACAATACAACGGATTGTTGCAGTAAAAAGGGAGCGTTATTGAATTGTGAATCCAGACTTTACGACGTTACGGTCATAACTTATCCGTGTTGAGATATATGTATAGATGAAAATAAATAGACATTTATCTGTCTGTCACGTCACTACTGCGATCCTACAGTCGCTATATTAAGCTGTTGTATCTACGTAGGTATCGATTTTCTGCATCCGTTGCAACGTTCGCTGTTTAATTGTTGCGAAAATAGAACAAGATTTGGCATAGCGCAACCTACCAGAGCACATTACCATTTTTCCATATATATATAGATGAGATTCGTATAGCTGTTGTAGAATGGCGGTGGAGTCCTGACAAAACTATTCATTTTTATCTATTTGTGATTCTGTGGCGAACAAATTTGCAAGGATAGCATGGACCGAAATACTCGGGATTTCCATACTGCCATAGAAGAATTGGCCTCAACATTAGTTCTGGATTCCGAAGAAGCAATTTCTTCTAAAACTTGAAAAGTTCCAAAACGCGCTAAATTTTGACAATTTTATGGAAGCTCACCAAAAGTAATATAATACACTCTTGGAGGTTGTTACCCACACGCATACATACTTCGGGATATTTTTTCTAAATACAATTTATCGACATTTTGGAACGTTTGTAAGCCCGTTTTTATTAAAATTTCGAAAAAAAAAATTCAATAAAAACATAGCTTGTTCTATCAGGAAGCAAACAGAACCGTAGCCGTGTGATTTCCGTATTAAATAAAACTGCTCTTTTTATTATACAATCTAAATGCATATATTTTAATTCTTAAACTTGTGTTTATACATTTTTACATGAACGCGACGAGCCAATTCTTTGACATGGGCTCTTCGAGGCTTCGCGCCTAGCCGTATTTCCACTTTACGAGGGAAGATAAAAATAAACTTCTTAGATCTACTAACGGTGTCCTTATCGTGTCGGCCGGAGAGTGCTTGGCCGTACCTTGGATATCTTCATCTGCTAAGCCATGTGAACGCGTCACTTGCCCTTAAGGATCGTCGCTTCTGAAACGTAGACAAAATTGTTTTTATCCATTGTATATAATACAAAACATTTTAACAACTCTGTTGTACATACCATCTCTCTTTTCGAGCGATCGTACTACGGCTGTTTCCCAAACGCCGGACGTGTTCCATTCGACATCCTCGAAATCTCCAACGTCGGCCTCCGACTCGCTCCAGTTGATATTGCGAACCTCCTGCAATGCCTGTACAAGGAGCAAGTGCTCGTGGATATCAACCTCATCAAAAACGATATCCTGGACCTCTTCCAATGTACGCGCGAGCAAAGAGTCTTCTCGGTCGTCTTTACGGCCGTCTTTGCGGGGCTTTTCGCAGACGTCTATATCATCCGACAGGGTCCCCTCAAGGTCTTCGATAGCCAGCGTATCGTCGGCGGAACCATCGAAAGATTGACCCAACGGAATTGATACGACTTGAGGATTATCTAGGATTCAAAGAAAAATTGTGTGTCTATCATTTATTTATTGCTTCACAACTTTTTTTTCGTCCATTCAATTTCGCCTTATTGTGTTTGTATTATTTGTCACAATCGTTTTACGTACCCAACTTGGCACATTCGTCGAGGAGGAATTGTGCATTTCTCGTTCCGGCTTGCGAGGATCCTTTGACGACTCTTCCGGTCAATCTGATGAAATCGGGCTGCCCGTTGAATACATCATGAATGTACAGACTGAGAAGTTCCGTAATCGTAAAGTGATCTCTCAGTCTTACAAACAGTTTGTTCAAATGCACACCAGTTCTGTGTCTCAGCAATTTTTCGTTACAATTCGCGATCGCACGTTCGACGGCCACCGGGATGCGCTTTCGTTCACTCAAGATCTTCACCAGTTTGCGAATTACTCGACGTTTCGCAGCATCGGCCATTTTCAATACTCGAAATGACACCTAATATGTACAATACAATTAACTTGAGAACTCCGACGACGACCTGCGTTCGAGAGTCGATTAGCAATTGAACACTTGTCGACGAAAACCCTTACACTTATAGTCTTTCTCGTCTTCTCCTCCCACTCGTACATAACGGTCGACGGCGATAGTCATTGGCGGATCACCGATTAACCGTTATTTCATACATTTCGAAATGTAAGGAATTTTTAGTCTTCGGTATCTGTGACTGAATAATCACTTAAATTTTGCCAATTACTGTGGCTAAATCTGTATGCGTACGATTTTTTTATGGTTCACAATTTTATTGTGAATGTGCGACGAGTAACATAGTTTGACAATCCCATTGACAATTTTATCACATCGTCTCAACTTACCATTCTGCAGCCTCGTACCTTCGTTCCCTTATTTTTTTAAATCATAAAACCCTCTTGGAGCGCTGACCGCGGTCGCTCATTATAGCTGTGCCCCTCAAAGCCGCATTTGCGCGAGGGCATGGAAGAAGGTATTTTATTACAATATTATCAGACCCCTGGACTTGCCTTGTGTCATTGTATTCCTGTATTTCTCGTATCTTTTTATATTCCTTTTTTTTCGGTAGAGGCTTATCCCGGATTCTCGACGATTAATCGTCAATGTCGAGAACTTGTAGGTTTAAGGCTTTGCCCAAGAATTTGTATGAGACGACTGGTATTAATTAAGGCGCACCAATGAGGGCTCGAGTTACGATGCGATAGCAGGACTTTTACCACAATCGCTACGCTATGAGTTTGGGACCGAGCATCTGGAGTGCAAACCTTCGGACCTCGGGCTTCGGGAGCCGGCGGGGGCGAGGGACGCTTACCTGACCACCGGCCGGGTCCCCAAGAACCTTCGCCTATTAGGCTACCTGAGCATTGCAACCGACTCCTTTATTAGTTCATTTTTCGAGAAAAATGAATTTCGTTCAAAGGAGCTCGTGGATCCTTGAAAAGCCTCGAGATCGAGCTAACAAGGTCGTACGCTTTGCCATGTTGTAAAATAAGGGCTGGCAGATTTTACGGCATTCGTGTATAAACTGCGCGAAGCAATTACCTTCACTCCTACGATACGACTTTATGTATTCCGAGTTCTTACTCTCGGAAACACAGTAAACAATATTCGAGCTTGAAAAATGTTCATCCCTTCTCGTCTCTTTCCTCTTCCATCGTATATTTTCATAACAAAGTTTTTCCGATTGAACTTTTGATTTCCCATTCAAACTTTTTTAAAAAAGTATCAAGTCCAATTGTGGTTGATATTTTCTTCTTTATGCCATGAGCATGATAATCTTGGTGGAACTGTTCAGGTATGAAGTTATGCGGGGGTATCGAATGAAAGAAGTGTGAAAAAAAACGCGGCGATCTCGAAGCTAATGGTGTTTAAGTACTCAGATGGATTCTAAGCCCTTCCACTCTAATGTCGTATGGTTTTCGTTTTCTTTTTAGTCATAGAATGCGCGATAACAGAGCTTGGCTAATGCGCCAGAAGAGCATGAATTATTTAGTCGCATAGGAAGATCTAACAAGCTACCTCATTAGGATCGACCACGAGCTAATATTAGCTGTTATCTCGAAACTACAGTGGATGTAGTGTTCAGAATACATAATACACGTTCAGTAGGATAATGCGAGAATAGTTGAGACATCAGTTTCGAGCCGCTGAGGGCACCGATGCTGCTTCGCGCTGCACTGTTTACATTTGCTTGCCGACGATGCAGATTTGAATTCCTTCCCATTAGTATACTTTTCACGAGTACTTTCCATGAACTAGGGTACCTTCCAAATGCTTGCATGATAAATCATCAATAATCATCCTAATCAATACTTCTTTCCAATGTTTCTTTACGGATTTGTCACGGTAACAATCTGCTGAGAAACAAAAGGGCGTTATTTAAGATCTTTTTTTCCATTTTGACTCTTTTGCTTTTCTCGCGATCGATAATCCAGTCTCGTCCGACTGATTAATTAGTTCGCGCTAAACGAGGGTTAAGGCTCGCAAGGCGCAGAAATACACTGTAAGGATAGATTGATGAAAACAGGTTGAAGAAAAGCACGCAAAGTTTGACTAAGATGCAGAGAAAGGTACGCAAGTTGGCACATCGGCGTTAGTTTTTATTAACATTACGGACGAAGTCCCCGTGAGCGACGACTTTTCAACGACTCCGAGCCGTTAGCACCGCTGGCCGGAGGACCATTCGAGTGTGCCGGAGCCTGACTTCGAAAGAATTACTTACCTATACAGACTGCCGGTATCAACGTCGCACCCTCGTTCGCTCGCGGATCTGCCCGTCTGTCTCGAAAACTTTAGCTCCGCCGCGCTTCTTCACTTCGGATTCTCTAAACGAATTCGCTCGCGACAGTTTACCCGAGTACGTTGGGCAAAAAATTTCGAAAGGGCAAGAAAAAGTTTACCGGCGAATTTACCCCGAAGTGACCGCGGGCTGGGTGTCCCTCCTCGTCTTTGTCTTCTTTTCGCGTTCAATTCTTCGCATGCCTGCGAAGCACCCTTTCACAGTTACGGCCAAACACTTTCGGCGCACGAGTGACGAGTGTCGAGCAGTTCTTTTGCAACGATACCGTCGACGCTTCGACGACAAAGTAACCGATGGTATATGCATGAGCGGAAAAGAACAAAGAACGAAATGCGAAAGAGGGACGAAAGTTCTCGAGCATTTCGTACAACTTTTCCCACTCCGGAATCTTTCTATCTTAAGTATTTCACTCGAGAAATCGCCTCTGTTCGTTACTTTAATTTTCAATTAGCCACTTCGAATCCCCGAAGGTTCTTCGTCGGCGCGATAAATGCCAGTGAATAAATTATAATGCTTGCTCGCTTGAACAATGGTGTTTTTTCGGCGTAGCGATCCGCACTGTCGAATGCGGGTAGCCGACAAGAAATAAGGCAGCGGGGCGCTATTACGGTGCGTGCCGATTCCGATATTGGCGAGAATTGGAGAATCCGCGATTCGCGTCGGACAGGGAAAATTGTTTCGCTATGCGGAGCGTTAAATCTCTCGTTCACCGGGAGGGATGAGCCAAAAAATGGGGCTCCGGCGCAAGGCGAATTTTTCATAGACTGCAGAGTCGTATACTATATCGCAGAGCATGCGATTGCTGGGCGACCGTGTGAGATAGAGTGACAGGCAGAGAACGGGCCACTCAGCGAAAAAAAAGGAAGAAGATAAAAAAGGTAGTGTAAATTAAATTTTATTCAGATTTATTCATGTACGTTTTATATTCACTGGATAGCGATCGACGAGAAAATAGCTTGGGAAATGGTGCGTCGTACGCAACGCGTCGTACGTCGAACGCAAACCTTTTGTATCTATTCTGACGAATTGTTGGTTCTCCCCTCTGCTTTACCTCGCCGCTTCATGTGGGTTTTCGACATTTTCACTGGATAGTTTCAGCTGCTTTCGAATTGTAGCGAGCTTAGTTGGAACCTCATCGGTACGTTCGATCCGACGAATTCGAGTAGGCTGAAAGAACTACATGAACAAAAAGCTTTCTCTTAAAAAAAATCCCGTGCTATTCGATCCTTCTTCCGTTCCATTTATCCAATTTCTCATGGACGCAGCAGTTCTTCCGCAATTTTCCACCCGGCCGTTTTCGAACGTCGGCCAATAAATGTTAAAATCTTGCGGGCAATATCTTCTATCGCTTACACCGTAGTCGAGCGTGAAGACTCTTCAAACCTTTGATATATATTGCTGTTGCAAACTCTACGGAAACTTTGTTTCTTCGCTCACTTCATGTCGCTCTCGCCCATTCTGTTTCATACTTTCCATCCACTTTTCTCTTTCTCTTCTCTTTTTCGGTTTGCCTCTACGGCACTCGAGTGAACATTTCAACCGTCTCCCTCGCCGGCGAATGCCAGGGGCAAAAGGATGAAAAAAAAAAGAGGAACAAGTGCCCTATGAGCTTCATCCACTTTTTTCCCCCTCTGGATAATACTTTGGAGCACACCCTTCATTTCGTTTTCGCGTCTTTCTCTACCTTCCGCTCCTCGGCGCTTCTCCACCTCCTTTCTCTTCCCTCCTTCCTGTTCTTCTTCTCGACTCGTTCAATTTAAGCTCTCGATAAAATTAAGGATTCGAACTTATAGAGGGACTGCGTTTTTTTTTCTAATTTTCCATCCTCTTCGTCTCTCGCGCTATCAGTGGCACCTGCAGATTCGACGATTCATCTCGTTCCGCGTATTGAAAGTACGATTGCCCATATATTGCAGGCTTCCATAGATTGAGCTAGCTCTTCGTAACTCCCTTTTATTTGAATATTAATGTACCGTAGTGCACATGTGACGCGGTTCGCGGTAGTCGGATGAGCCTCGAGAATATCTCGCAGGAGTGGAGAAGCGCTCGCGACGAGGGTTGAAGTATTATGTCGTTATATTCCCCGCGGCAATCACGCGAGGGTGCCCGACTAGGTCACGTTTCTCCGCTACCGTTTCTCAGCTGTGGTCTGGCTGTTTAGTCCGTGGCTTCTCCCGCCTTATTATATCTCACCTTCGGGGCACAATACGATTCGGTATAATATATTTCCACGTTTAAATGGACCCCCATAAGAGCAAATGTCTTGCACGCCGTTGGCTACTTTCGGAAGCCCGGTCTCTCGAACGCTCGCGCGAGGCTCCCATTCGTGTTAAGCGTTTGTGGGCACAGGTGGTTTGATGAGACCCTTAAGGTCTGGTCGGGTTGCCCTTCAGCCCTAACGAATGATTTACTCGCGGAGCTTGTTTTAGCGACAATTAATTAGGGAAATATCGTTTAATACCGATAGAGTGGTCGATGCCGTATAAACGTGTGAATAAGTATTGAATTTTATAGCTAACAATAGTCTATGCAGATACGAGTGAATTCCATTAAAAAATCGCCCTTGTCCGTAGCACTGTGAGGATGAATTAATCAATTTATAGTTTTTAATTAGCGTCGACGTCTCGGAGTTTTTAATTTCGCGACGCGCTGTTTCTTGAATATTAATACGGCCGAGACGACGTCGATGTTTTTTTTACATTTTTCATAATCATCATGTAAATTGAAGAAATATGCTTCAATGAAATATTTTTTTCTTAACATGTATTATTCGTTAGGTTCTATCACGTCGGCGGTAGACTTAAAAAAAAAACAAAATGTATCAATTATTAAGAATGAAAGTTCAATACATGGTCGAAGGGATCCATCCATCCATGTATTGAATCAAAAAAACTCAATTTCGTAGAACGACTGAACCATTTGAATCGAACCACCGTCATCGGTGCGGCGTTATAAGATATAAAGGGCTATCTCGAGCCACAGTGTCAGGAGCAAAAAGCTTCTTTGCCGAGTAGCTGAGAGCTTGATAAAACTTTTATTCCGAACACTGTATTGCCGGAGATAAAAGTTACATTTCGCTCCGTTGGATTCACCGCTGCTGGTGCATGTGGCAATAAAAAATATTGTACATTCGTTTCAACCGCATGGGTTCAAACAGAGAAGGCAACAAAAGTGGCGCATACCCTTTTTTTTCTCTTTTTCTTTCACTTAACGCTATTTATTTTTGTCAGCCACTGTGCTACTACATCGGGCCACATCGAGCCACATCGGGCTGGTATAAAGAATTCACATTTTTTTCCTTCTTAACGACCGCAATATTTTCTATTTTGTGTTATTATGAAGAAAGTACAAGAGTCGTTCGCGACTACGCGAGGAAAACATATTTTCTGTTGCAAACTGGTCCGATGAAAAAAAAAGGAAAAAGAAAAAAAAACGTGGGGAGCGTGCTTGAAAGGTGTTTTTTTTTCTGCCCATAAATATTACGACACCTGTTTGGCGGAGCAAAACGCAGCTGAGAGGCCAAAGGGGACCCTGTGCATGCAACCAAAGCCATATACACGCTTATCGCACGGTCACAAGTGCCTCGTTATATGCACATTATATCGCGCATATTATATATCATGTTTGTGGCCGAAGTAAGCCGGATATATATAAAAATTCTCTTCACTTTATTCGCGCCAGTGCCCATTCGAAATATCGTAGTTGCGGCAGAAGAAATATCTCAACCGTTACCGACTCATTATATTGCACTCCGCTTTCAAATCCGTCTATCGTAAAGGCAATAATAATTATCGAAAAATGCCATATACTTGACATAAATGGTCGAAAAAGATAATAATCGTATTAATTGCACTGATGGAAAAGTCACGAGAGAAATTTCATTATCGAATAATCAATTGAATTTCCTACACTTTCGAAGAAAATCTCTATTTAAAAGTCTCTCGCATATCCCTGCGTAATGAACGATTTATATTATCTCGCAAGATATTCCGTGCGTATTTTTGACGGTTTTAATGACCCATGAGTTTTAAAATCCGTAACAACGACCTTTTCAATATGTCATATGTATACAACATCGCTATTGTTCGGCGAATGTTGTCTTTGAAAACCGGTCCTTATATTATCTGTGTGAATTAAAAAAAATGAATTACAAATTTATAAGCGCGTGCGATTATGTATATTGCATGCATAAAAATCATTCGCACAATGGATAATAAATGCAGGGATTATGTTGGCGCAAAGCGGTAGACACAAAGCGGTAGAGTGCTCTTTGTCTGAATTTTTTTCACGATTAATATCGTCGCGGGATGTCGGGAATATATGAAACACGAGCGCAGATGCGAAGACGGCTTGGGTTTTTCAAGCGGATTAATCGAAAGCAGCGTAACTTTCATAGTCGGGTTATTTGTCTGACACAAACGTACCAATAAAATTACATTTTTTAAAAAGCTCCCGACTGCAAAAAACATGTAATAAATGGATGATAAAAAAGCATGAACATAAAATACAATTTATTTCTCATTCTAGTCGAGAGATTCATTCGTCTTCTAGTGTGAAAGTCTCCCGACTTTAATGAGAGAATAATATCTTTTTATTTTTATGCTCTTGAAGTTGAGTGAGGTACCTTTTTTTTCACCTCCACGGTGCGTTATGTAATTAGTGGTCCATGCCAAAAAAATGTGTTGTCTGGCAAACTGGTGACATTTTTTTATTCGGTTAACTGATTCAGGCAGTATCCCAAATAAGGTATTTGTTTTTTAATTGTATTTGTTTTAATCTGCGCTAGATCTGAATAGTTTTTGGGTTATTTAAATGTTCAATGTTCATTATCTCTGCGTGTTCGTGGATGATATTCATGATTAAACGAGTAAAACACACACCAAGCTTCACAGAACTGATATACCAATTTTTAATAAGATATATTAAGCCGCTTTCGCAAACATGCGCGACAACATAGACTCTGAAAATCCGGGGCCTCGGTGAAACGAATAACTTCCGTCTTTTTGTCCGGGTGAGCAGTCAGGAGTAAAAAGGGGTAGCTACACCGCCGAGCTGTTTTTTTTCGTGAATGCAATATATTTACTCTGAATTCGAAAGCCTTTGTTGCGCCTCTGAACGCTGTATAAAGCAAAGCCGCTTTAATTAAGAGCCAATTCAAGTTGTTTTCGAATTAAAGTGTTCATGCTCAGAATTAATTTTGCTACGCTATTCAATGGTACACATTTTTTATTCATTATTCTTCCGTAATATCGTTATCCAAGGCAACCCTTTCACGCTGGCAGAGATTATGAGATTAAAGAAGCGGGAAATTAATAATTGGTCAGTGTATAACCAACATTTTCTTGAAAAATCGTCGGCTCAACGAACTATTAGTTCTTCCAAACCATCATATTTTCAATACAATGTGCCGATTCTTTATTTCATTAGGCGGCTATCGCCCTCTTCGTTATTGGGTTCGTTCACGCGAAAGTATCTCTGCAGGTCGCGCTTGTCTCTAACATTCTGAGAACCGTACAACACAATCAGACAAATTTCTACCCGTATAGATGAACTTTCGGGCTATCGAAGAAAATGCCATTTTCACGTTGTGATCGCAGGCCAAATAGTCCAAGTTTCACCGTACAAGTATACTTATCGTGAAATTGCACGTAACCGGTTTGTCAAAAACTTTGGAATAGCAGAGAAACGGAGACGGAGAGAAGGTGAAGATGAAGAGCAAGGTATAAAAGAGGCCAAAAGGCTCTGACTCGGGTACTCCCACGGATCGAGCTCTCACGCTCGACAGCACAAACTCCTGCAAAAGTCTTGTTTCTGAAAAGACGTTTCCATCTCGTTTACAAGAGCTCACCGAGACAGCCCGTCGAGCAAGGACATATCCGTGGAGAGCTAAAGTAGACGGTGAAGCTGGGCACTTGCAAGTGTCTCGAAGAAAAAAAAAAGAAAACGAAAGCTCAATTTTTCGAGCGAGATGGCGACGATACGACGAACAAAAAAGTGAGCCTTTTTTACTCTCATTTTCGTCTTCTTGGTTAACCTTCACCTCTACTTTTCGTCGCCGCATCGAAGTGAGTTTCGGAACGTAACGAAATTCTCTTCTCTCAGTTTCTGGAGCGGTTTGTTTCATCTCGAGTATTTTTTTTTCTCCTTCCGACTCAACACAGAATTCGTAGAATATTCCTCGTTGGGTCGACGTGTGCACGGGTTTTCGTTTGTAATATGTCAATTTCTTCCTGGAAATGTTCGTGGACGGCTCAACAACGATGCCTTTCGGTTGAATTTTGAGAAGCTCGAATTTCCGCTATAAAATCAGAAGACCCTCCGAATTTATGAGAATTTCGCGGAAATATTCTATATGACTCTTCGAACGGAGTGAAAAGCTCTCTTGCGAACAAAACTGGTTAAAGCTTCTTAGTATCCATTCCAAGAATTGTTGCAGTACCAAGAAAAGCCCATCTTTGTATGTGTCTACGCGATTGGTGGGAGCCACATTAATATTCCCACATTAAGGATTCGTAGCCGCAGTGAGCGTGAGCATCGCAAGGGAAAATTTAGCTTTCGCGTCGATGTACCTACTAAACTTGCGAGATGCACTTGCATTTCTCGACCGTGAATATTATTCCATAATAATGCAATTCGTCTCGAGCACTTCGATCCTCGAGTTAAAGTAGCTTCGAACCCACTGGCTGTGAGACGGCAGATGTGCAGCACATTTCGAGAGTATACGATATTTTCTTCTCTTCAAGTTCGAGTGCCACTACACGAATACAATTTCTCCTTGGACTTCAAGATCTGCAGTAAACCGCTCAATTTCGTTGTGCGCTGGTGTTGTGCATAGCAAGTTATAGGTCGGAAGAAGTATTCTGCGTCACGCAAAGATGATAACATTTTTCAAGCGCCCATGTAAGACGATATGCATTCATGACAGAGCCAGTGCAAGAATTTTCTTAAACGGACAGTACGTCGAGGATGCCCCTTAACATTTCAACCGTTCGATCGTCGATTTTGTCTACAATTCCGAGAACAATTGTTTGATATCATTGAAGTCTCCTTGTTTCATTCAGCAAAAACAACCAATAGCTCTTACCAGATACAAATTTTACTCTACAAATTTAATTTTACTCGGCCCGTATCATTGAATTTATTTTTATTTGAAAAAATAATTTTCCACATGAATGATTTTTTAGTACTTTAACGAAAAATTATTTTACGTACTGAAAATTTTGTCTAGCGGGGCTTCAGGGAATTCGCACGACTCCGAAATATGAGTATGTGCGTCTTAAAAAATAATTCTATGTCGAAGTGACTAAATGAAAGGTTTGGGGCAGCCATCGAAGCAACTGTTAACTAATCGGTATCGATATCACGACACAACGGATTAGCAATCTGATCACATTTCGCGCTATTAATAATTCGCGTGAGTCGGGTCGCTGGGATGTTGGATTGATTAGAATCGACACCCGAGCGCATGTTGTCGAAGCATTACATATGAATTATCCGACGATGTGAATCAGTTTCTGTTGGACGCTGGTCCGACGGTGATCAACATTGGCGTCGTGCTGAACATGGAGAACGAGTTGTACCAATGAAATAATGTACTACAGGCACATCACGACGCGGAAATACTACACGTATAACGGTACTGAACAGCGCATGTTATACGCATGTTCGGTGGGCAGGGTTTTGAACGAGCCGCAGGACACGTCGAGCAAGAGAAGGTGGAACGACAGCGACCAAAGGAACCTGCGAACCGTGGTCGCCCGGTGGATCGAACATTTTGTTATCGGTTCGCCATGACCGCGGCCATCGCCACCGACACCTCGTCGCAATGCGAAATCGTGAACGGAATATAAAAATGTGAATAATGGGATGCAAATGCAATCCATGTAGCGCCCGTTGTTTCCTTGGTTCTCAGTCCTGGGCGAACCGGTGTACTACGGTCGCGACACCACTACCACTGTAGACGCAACACGTTCTCTCGCTTGTACGCTGGAATAGTTATCGTTCGTTCATGTAGGCGTCTACGCTCTAACTCTCGTTTCAACTTCGACTATAGTTTCACCGTAAAGCATTTACCTACCTGCTGTACTTACCCGAAGATATTGAACAGAACAAGAAAGCCGGATTGAAATAATGAAACTCCTCGCCGCGTGCGACGAGTTTAGTCTCCACAGTTCTTGCTACTTTCTCGGACTAGTTATTCAAAACAGTCTTGGAATAATCGTGACGTCTACGTGCATGCGATTCGGTTGATTGAATTACAATTTTTGAAAAAATCCCGACCGTAAAAGGAGTATCTTAAACGTAGTATCGAAAAAGAGTGAAACAATAGATTCTCTCATTATAGTCGGGAAATTAATTCGTCATTTAGCGTGGAAATCTTCCGACTATAACGCGAGAATAATATATTTTATTTCACTCTTTTTCGATAATACATTTATGACACTCCATCTACAGTAAGGAGTTTATTTTTAGTATTTTTTTTAATTACTTAAAAATAAATTCTTTATATAATGCCAGAAATGGTGATTGAGAAGGATTATGCATCATTACGTATGGTTGAACTGGACCATTATTCGTATCAGTATCAACGTTACTTATAATAAATCAGAATTTGTCTACCCGCAATTTCGTGGAATGATGCTATATATCTATCGGTATATCCATTACGTATCAATCAATTTTAATGAGAACATGAACAACCCCGCAATCTTCAGTAGAAGTTCGCTATAACAAAAAGCTATCGAACGGTCCGACGGATAGCGCCCGTATACTTTATACGAAAGAAAGAAAAATAGCGCTATACGATAAAGCGACGATGGCCCCTTGGCCTATATTCCGGCAAAACTTTGCGATCCGATTTTTCACCTGCGTTCGAGGTTCGCAGCACCCGCGAGCGTCGAGCGAGTGGCGAGTCCGATATAGAGAAAAGTTGGAGAAGGAGGGAAAAAAAAAAAAAAAAACGTTTCGCGAGGGTATCAGTTCTCTCGACGATCGTAAATCCTTGTATTAAACGACCCGGGGACGATCAACTTCGAAGGATTTTTGGATGTGCGAGAAAACTAATCGCCGAAGACGAGAAGCTCATGTGTCTGTCCCGGGTTACCGCGCGTTCGGCCCGATTAATCATACGGCCGACTGCGGGGTGGCTAATGCCCGAAATTAAGTGCCACGATTACACGCTCGCATTCGCGTCGAGCTACCAACTAATGTCACGCGAAAACTCGCCCCAGGGCTCCCATCCGCGAAGTTAACTTTATCGCGTGCCTCTGTTCATCCGTGGCCGCTGGCTATGTTCCTGGATCATGGTTATGCGGTAACTCGCCGCTATACTTATACTTCGGACACTATGAGATTTGGGCGCGACACCGGCCTAATGGAGAATTCATATATTACTGTAAAAAAAAAAAAAACTTTTTTTATTTTAGAAGATCAAACCGCCGTCACGGGACTTTTCATTTGCATAATCGTGTAGTTTAACTCGACTAAATTGTTCCAATCTTTTTGAATATCCTTTGGAAGTCCCTCGCGGTTCCATGTTATGTTGGAAGGAAATAACTGATATAACGGAATCGAAAAGTGAAGTTGAGCCGACTGAGGGGACACGAATGGAACTTTCCAATTTTCGTCGAGTCCATCGGGCGAGAATGACGTTCTATTTGTGCATCCGGGCTAACTCGTGTACGAGTGAAAAATCATAAAAATGCTTTGTCGCAAGAACTTTAATATTTTTGCGCATGAAACGCTTGAACTGCGTCGAACAATAATGGATGTTGTCCCATTTATTGAATATTCATTATTTCTCATATTTTACAGTTTTTTGGTGAAACGTTTGTCGAATTATTTATAGCATCGCGTCACAAATTCGCGCTCTGGTATTTTGCGAATTGTTCTTCTTTGTTATATGTATATATAGATTTTTTTTCCTTTTCACGTATTATTCGTGCCAGCGAACGTAGCAACAAAACCAGAACGATAAATAGAAAAAGTGTGATATATTTGTAACTGATTCGTTGAACTGATCGATGTCGTCCGTTACTCCAGTTTCCGGTGGCAACCAATAAAACACGACCCACCCATTCTCGTCACCCCTTCGAGCGTTCCGATGGTTGATAGTATTAAATGCGGAGGCCCCGGCAACGTCACGCCGAGTTAATATTTGGCGTGAAACAGATATATGACGCCCCAGTCTGTAACGCTGAAGCCGGGCTGGCTGGAAACGATTCAATTAGAACACGCTCCTGGCATTCGCGGATTTTCCACGAATTCCTCCTCTTCCAATTCACGTCAGTCTGCATCATACGCGGATACCGGTTGAAAATAATCCATAAAAAGTCCACACGTGACAGTCGTCACGCTTGGGGGCAACTCTTCGGGCATTCGCGTTGAATCGCTATCGTTGAATATCCAACGATTCGCGTATATGCGACACGAAAAATTGGGAAAGACCAACGATATTTTCATACACTATAGATTTATTTTCATAAATAATTTTTACATGAAACGATGAAAATGGTACGAGAAATGAAAAAAAAAAGAGGATTCTTCAACTCAGTTACTGTTTCGAAAATGTGAGCGAATTCGTGAAATGGTTGTACTACGTTACACAGTCGCGATGAGTGGATAAATAAACTGTATAGCGATTTCAATCCGTCGAAAAATCGCTCTCCTGATTTTATTCCCGGAATAAATGTAATTCAGAACGCGATCATATCGTTAATTATGAAACTGCTCTCATAGTGTTACCAAACATCGCAAGTGAAGAGATTGGTAACAAGTTTGTGATAATTTTTTTATGCTTGTTACAGAGGCACCAGCGGCATCGATATAGATCTTCGAAGAGTGGACATCGATCAGTGTCCATTGCCCCCGGAATCTACGCAGCTTAACATTTTCGCAGCTAGCGACAAGTGCAAGAATCGAACCACCGAGGCGAGTATATTGAATGTGCGGAATCTGATTCCAGAGATTTTTTTTTCTATTCGACCGCCAATAAGGCGCTTTTTCGTCTTGCGGGCGGAAGATCTATAAACTCAAGTCTGACTCGAAAACGCATTGCACCATCAAAATTGCACCGCCACGCGGAGACAATAAAAAAATAATCTTGGTCTTTCTAATCCAAGCCTACCCTGTCGCTTGGGCGTCGATAGTTTTTTTTTTTACTCCGCCCACCCACTTTATCTAATCCTCCGTGCCGAATATCCATGCGTTCGGATTGGGCACAATAAATATACTGTACGTGGAAAAATTAGAGTGTACTTTTTGCCGATTCTACTGCAGTATCGATGCAGAATATTGATAGAAATACATAGGCAGGTTGGAAAAAAAAATAAAAAAATTCTTCCGTTCGTCGCGCTTCCCCGCTCTCTTTCATTCGCCTATATATAACAACGCCGGCGTAATTGCTCCAATATAGGGATCAATCTCGGTTCGAAATTGGCTCCGATATCGGTCAAATATCGATATCGGGGTGCGAGGCGCGTCGCACCCTGCTGTCGAGCTTCGCATTTCGAAGCACACGTCGAAACTCACTCTTTCACTCCCGCCCCTTGCACTCTCGGTCTATCGCGATATCGAAAGCACTTCTGCGTAAATCTCGAACGTACGTACCGGCCTCGGCTCCTAGATATAGGTCTAGCCATAAGCTCTCCCCCTCCCACACGGCCCATTCTCTCTGTCCGAGACAGCCAGTAAATTATTGGTCGAATGTCGAGATTGATCGTCGATGGATATTCCGATTCAAAATCGTACCTCGCAGAACTGCGGTTGAACGGGACGAGGGACAGAATACAAGAGTAAAAGAACGAACGAACGAGAATAAAACATATACTGTCTTCGGCTCCGTGCGCGTATAAATATTCAATGCATCGCATATATATCCATATTCGATATGGGAGCCATTCGCTCTTCCATAAATTTTCTGTCCACCGTTAATCGTCTTCGCAGATAAAGATTTCAGTGTGAAAAAACGATATGTATCCGTATTTCAGCATCAAACCGATTGAAATTTTTCAAAGAGACGATATATTAACAATTAGCTCCGCAGATGCGAGTCTCGCAGTTGAAACATCATTGAGCGCTGAAATGAACAAATAAAACAATGTCGGTCGTAATTTTCATACATATTTTTTAATCTGTTTCTGCTGACAGTTCGTTTTCCAGACAAAGGAACGACAAAAAAGATTAAGTTGAAATTTCGGCATCGAAGCGATCGAAAAAATGTGTTCGATGCTCGAAGAGTAACAAGTCTGTTGGATGAGAATCGTTATTTGGTTCTGGAAGATTCTGGATTCAAAAAAATGTTATATTCATCGTTCGCAAGTTACGAACTACTTCGCCACAAGGTTTTGACGGACATGCAGCATTGTTCCGTTACCGTTGGAATTCGGTTAATCCAAAAAATCTAATTCGGTCTTTATACGAAACATAATTGGAACGAACGACATAATAGAAACGTTAACTCGTTTTCCCGATTGCGAGGAAACTTGCGGACCGCTGGCTAAATAAAATTCACCGTGTACATGAATAAAACCGTACAACACAAACGGATTACCGTACCAAAGCGAATAATAGTAAAAAGTCGTTGGAAAGCAATTTATTTTTCATTACGATCGCGATACGCGTCCGGCGCATTTTTTCGTGATGCTAAACGTTGCGCCACAATTTGTTTGCGACAGCGTTGCTTGTGTTTCTCAGTATTTTTTTCTCTCTTTTTTTCGGACGGTGCAAAACTTTTTCTCGAAGTTTCGGTGTTCCTCGAAGCGATGTAAAACGGCGTTGGAAAAGGTCGGAGTCGCGATATAACGCGAGACAGAATGAAAGAGAGTGGTCGAGAGACACTGCAACGATGCCGCTGAAACCCCTTGAAACTTTTTTCTCGCAGCTCGTGTAAATTGTTCGAACACTATATCGCGTCACTCTTACGGCTCGTCGCGTTTCGTGCGTCGAATTTTTCACCACCGCGAATATCTCGCCATCGATCATACCGACGAATATTTTTTCGTCGCCTCGACGGGCTTTTGCCGTATGAACCGCGCGCGGGATATCGATTATACCGTCGCTGTATGCAGCGTGTCGATGTGACCGTCGATACCTCCCCACAGTGCCCCAGGCGGATTGTATCGTAAAAACCGTAAAAACTTTATCGCCCTATCTGGCCGTCATACGGCATTGGAGGCAATTGTTTCGAGCTTTGATGTAAGCCGAATCGTGACGGCGAACGGAGACAGACGGAAGAGCCACAGCGCCGAATGCGACTGGTGTAAGATCGTCAGTAGTACGGCCAGAGTAAGAGCGGACAAACGCGAAAGGCCCGCAGCCCGGCGATCTACCACAACGCTGGAAATAAATGATAAAATCTCTCGCCAGCACAGAGAATAACAGAGATGTCTGTAGTATTAGGGGAGAGCGGGGCAGAATGGCATACCGGGCCAGAATGATACGAAATGATCAAATAAAGTCCCCCGTATGATAGAATTGGGGCAAAATGGGACAAGTGAAAGTCCCATCGCCGTGGATTTTTTTGCCGTCCCATTTTGCCCTAATACCATTCTGCCCATGGTCCCATTGTGCGTGAATACCATTTTGCCCCGGTATGCCGTTTTGTCCCGATGTCCCCTATATATTTGTTATTAGTACTTATTAGTGTAGTCGACGCTATTCTTCTGATTTCAAGTTGTGCGCGCGCTAAGCAGTCACCCATCCGAGTACCGTTTGCAAGCCGTTTCGCTTGACTTCGGCAATCGCTGACGGTTCGATGTCTGTATTTTTGAACAATAAATTCTTCATCGAACGAACTAATGCGCAAAATTTCAATTATTTTATCGTTGTTTCCATGTCGTCGTTTTTATAATCCTGGCATTTTTTCTTCACAGTGCGTCGCAATTCCGGGACTCGGATTCCGTCGTGGGAGCTATCGGTGTGTGTGCAAACGCGGCTATTACTATCCAGACACCAAGTCCACCGAGAGGTATTACAACGGCACCGTCATTGAAGAGGAGTTCGAGAAGTTGATGCTCGTGAGTTATCTCTACGGAGTTTCGATGTACACGAACTTGTCACTTGGCAACTTTCGTCAACTGTTGCACCCCCTCGAGTAATGCGCGATCGTCCGAGTTGACAAATAAAAGACAAAGAGTCGAATCACGACCTTCGCTTATCGGTCAACTTGGTGAACTACAAAAAAATCTTGTAATTAAGACACCATTTACGATTAAGAGAAAAATTGAAGAAAGAATCCTTCTACGTTCTACAAAAGTTCGTTGTTCCGTGGAAGTAGTTTGCAGTCTTGGAATTAATGGGCATTACAATTATCGTCAACGACCAAGCTCGGGCGAGATGCACAGAGCCGGAGATTTCTCCTGTCTTCGTAAATTGGATTTACACTCTGCCCTGAATTTTTTCGAAATCCTAAGCGTCGGTAATTCGAACGTAGACTAAAACGTAGTCCTCTTCGTGCCAAGTCAAATTATTCAATAACTTCCGCGCTTGGGTATTCACTGAGAGCGTATAGTTTCATTAACGATTCGCACGCTTTCACTCTTCTCATTTTCCTTTTTTCCCCTCCTCGGCAGTGCTGAAATATTCCTAAACTAAATTAACAATGGGCTCTTATCCATCGAGTCGCGAGACTCAGGGGAGTTTGTTTGCTAATTTGTAATTCCGCACGTTTTCGGAGTAGTTTGAAAAGCCCATAGATGCGTCGAGATGGAGCCGAAATACCTAAACATTCATTTCTCAACGCTCCTCATGCCACGTGGATATCTTTGTGATGTTCTAGTTCGCTATACCTATATTGCACGGACTGAAAATTTGCGTGTCTGTGGTGGCTCAAACAGCGGGAAAGGGGTGAGACGAGCGAATGAACGATAAAGTTTCACTGGAAGGAATACGACTTTGACGAGTGTGGGGGGAGAGGCGAATGAGCTTTCACTGACGGAAAAAGCGGACGCTCCGACTCGGCGAACTTTCAATGCATCAACCCGCGCCGAACGTTACAACAACTTTTGGCGAGATGTGCAATCGACATTTTTTCGGTAACTCCGCGACAGTGTTTCGCTGCGAGCGAGTCGACGGTATTTCATATCGCTGCGGAGTTCGCGTTACGTTGGATTATTCTTCATCTTTTATGGTGGAAACATCAAAGACTTTCTGGTCGTAGCGTCGTTGAAACTACGGTCGAACTGCTTGTCGACAAGTTTAATGAAATATCGTCGACTTCCGACGCGACGGACGCGTCTCATTACACGACGTCGAGATCTTTCGTGCTTCTTGTTTATGCGAAAATATTCGAGACCTAATATCATGTAAAACATTTTCAATCAATTTCTCGGGCAATTCATTTTTTTTATAAATGTATGCACACTTGAAACTTTTTGCCAGACGAATCAGTCAAGCAGTATTGAGTCGAGACGGCCGAGATTTTGCGTTGAACCTCAAGTTTCGCGGAGTTGAGTTTCGCAACAAATTTCACTTCATACTTCGAGTGACAATATTTCTTTTTTTGATAAATTCGAAACTTTGCCGACAAGTGGAAATTCTGCATCTCGTTGAATACCATGAAATTAATAACAAAAGTTTATTAATATATGCGCATCGAACGATATATTCTATTGAGATAAACCACGGCAAAACAAAAAAGTAGTGAATAACAATTCACATTGTCCTGCGATATTCGATTAAGCTCCGCATTTCGCTCGCGCATTACTTATCTATATTGCTGCCAGACGGTTAAGCCGCTGTATGGTATTCGACTTGATAATATGGCCGAATTGCCTCCGCCGGTTCGCACAATCGGCTTTTGGTACATTCCTCTTTATGCCTGCTACGTCGTAAGTAATACTACTGTATTATGCAAACCTCAGCAAGCAATCCGGCTTATATTGTCACGACGTGTACGTACCGCTCGAAGACTATATCGAGAGGCAGAATTTCACTTTTCTCCCGACAAGCACACCGAATACTCTCGTCGCGATTAATTTGCCAAACGAACAGGAAATTATCGAGTTCTTCGGACGAACACGTCCTCCTACACGCGAAGCGAAAGAATTAAAAACGAAGTTTCAACGATCTCTTTATATTTTGTATCTAATTAAAATTACGTCAGTCACTTTGTAGCTTTTCGAATTGGAAATTAATTCCACCGGGTTACGCTCCGGTAGCAGCAACTTTCGTGTACAACTTTTCATCCAAAGTCATGCACACGCAACGCGATAGTAGCGGTACCCTTCATCCGCAGAGTTGAGTTTCTCTAGACAATTTGAAATCCCTGCAACAAAAAACTCTCATGGTGAAGATTTTTTATACGTATTTCCCTAATGAATTTATCAAACGGCGAGTGAAACTTTTTCTATTCTAACAGTAAAGGAAATTAAACGAAGTACGTAATATGAATCAAAAATTTAATAAAAGGGCATCAGACTTCTCTTGATGAAAATATTCATTAAAACAGCAATGAAACTTCACGGTTTAATCGTCCGTGGGCATCAGAACCGATTCCTGCACGGACAATTAAGTTTTCTCACTGCATTTAATTCCAACATTTTCTACGGGAATGTTGAGAGATATGAAAATCCAATATCGAGAAAAAAATCGATGTTCAGCGTAATCCTCAATTCGAGATTGTCACTTTTGATCGAGAAAACTTAGTTTGACAACTTGTGAAGCACTCCACTGTATTGGAATAATAGAATTTTATAGTCGTTTCTCGATCGACACAATTGGAGTGAAACTTTTGGTGTCGTAAATCTCGAATATCTTTGTTTCGTTACGTATAATAACGGATGAATCAGGCGCGAATAGCTTTATATCCTCGGGCGTCGAGCGTCGATCAAAGCGAGGTATTAAATCTATAGGTATCGCGGGTTACAGTGAAAAAGAAGAATATACCGCGAGCATCGCCGAGAGAAAGAAGAATAGACAGCGTACAACTTTTACGATTGTGACACTGATTCAATAATGTCGTGGAATGAGATTCTGGTTTAGCCGAAGGCTCCGACGTTCCAATAGAGTGCGCTTCTTCGTTCTTTACCTTATAGCACCGTTCTCACTTACTTTCTCGCTTCCTCGCTTCGCGCGCGACTTTTTCGTGCCGCCTGGCGCGTTCACGCTGCAACTTGCTTTCTGCCTGCTACCTCTGCCGTCAGCAGCCTCATATTGCTCTCATAAGCTTTCACGACCCGATAATATAGCCGGCGAAGCTATCCCGTTACGCGAGGGTCTATAACGTATATATCCGGTACTCGCAGTGAAAATGGGAAATGAGAGTGAGCGAACGAGCGGCCCACGACCGTCAACGATGAGGAGACACGACGGAATTTTACGAGGCTTCGGTCGCTCTACGACTTTCTTGATAATATCGAGTATCGATAAGTCGACACTTCAAGGTCTACGGCAATGTCCAGAGCGCTACGAAACTCTGATCCTGAACGAGATAATTATACTCTATTTGCGCAAATTATATCTTATCTGAACTTGCCGGGAATTCCGCTCTAATAAGCGCTAATTCGAGCTTCTTGAGTGCTAATCTCTCCCGCGCGAGAGATAAATTTCATTTCTATTTTCTTATACAAACAACGACAAAAAAAGGAGACTTTACATAACTGAGAAATTGGCTTGCAATTAAGAAATTTGATTAAATGTAATTTTTTCTACTGAACATTTTACATTTTACATTCATTGTTATCACGGAAAGTTTGAACAAGGTTCTATTAACAATTGTGTAAGGAGAAATATTCGTAGGACAGAGTAATTTGTAAATTGCCTCCATCTGGGTTTCATTTTTGCAATTCTTTCATTACGCAAAAACGTTTCAACTTAACGAGACGTATTACCATTCTGAATCCTATCGAGAGTGAGCCCAGCGGCTTCGTAGCCGACGTGGTATTCGAGTTTCGTTGTATGTTCGCTTGTAGACTCACCGGTTAATGTATACGACTAACGATATAAAACCTAACTGTCAGAAGCGGCAGAGTGCATCTTCCGAGGCGAAGTTCCGACGGAAGCGTTAAATTAACAGTGCATGAAATTACTGTCCAGTGCGGAATTCGACTCTCGCTTCTGTTGCTCCACTCGTTCGTCAGCTCGCGGGAGTTTTAGCTCTTTCGTTGGTGAGCGAAAACATCGCGATTGCCTTTTCTGCGGATTAGCCAAATGCGTTCCCCTGGCAACTCGGAGCGAGTTTCCTCTACAGGACAACCCCTCGTCGGGTCACTATAGTTTCATTCATATTTAACTTATTTATAGGACGATAGGGATCTAGTGAAAGGGGGGCCACTTTCTAAATTGAATATATATTTCAGAGAATCAACCCCTGGGAATTGTGTCAGATCTAAGACAAAAGATTTCGATCCTGCACATTTCACCTACGAATGGCAGATTGTCCCTGTATGGGTCTGAAGAACACATCATTTTCAAGGAGATCTCTGAAAAAACCATTCTTCGGTTCTGCCAGCTTTCTGTATTCCTGTCCACTGAATCGCAGCAAGACTTTCAATTTTCTGAGGGCTGAAACCAAGCGGCGATTTAACCAATGTGCGATTGCAGTCCTAAAACTTATTTAATATAATTAAAATACCGGTGGATTTTAACGATATTAAATAAGTTCAAGCTCATATCTCATGTGGATATCATGCCATGTAACGCGTTTTCATTAACCCATCCACGGTGGATAGTCGTCATCATTCGAACTTCTCACATCCACGAATACGTGTTCGCCATTGGCACAGCGAGGCCCGTCGGCTACGTGGGAGTCGACTGTACGTTAAACCGCACGTTTTTCCTTCTTGCCTCATTCGCTTCACTTTACTGAGTTTTACGAGTTGCCGGCGGTACGGAATCGTCATCTTCTTCGTCGTCGTTGTCGATGTTCACCACGTACGTACGGCAGAAGCTTGTTAAGTTTTGCGGAAGAAGTGTCGGACGCGGAGATCGAGGTCGTCGGGCGAGTTCCATGGTTAAGTGCGCGGCGTCCAGGACGACCAGGAGACTGGGAACGGATGGAACCTGGCGAACTGCTCCAGTAGCCGCCCCAGACTTGCAGTCGTTCTCAAAGGCGAAACGGCCGCCACTTCCTCCCCCCGTGTATGTCGCCGGCGAAGCCTTTCCTGCGCGACGATCTGATTTTCTATCTCGGTCACTCGGTACTCTACAAACGACAAACTCTAACGTCGGAGTTGAACACGAGTTTGTTGTTGCCACCACTGTTGGTGGCTATTGCTAGTGTCGCCGCTGGCTCCACTTCCTGCCCCCGGTAACTCTCGTCAGCTTAATTATGTACTCTCACAAACCGTATACATACGTACTGAATATATAAGAGTGACCCGCCTCGTTTGGCCCACGTGAAACGGCGTATTCGCCACGCTTCTTCGCTCATTTGCCATTTCATTGTGCGAGGGATACCAAACGCGCATTATTACTCGTATGCATTATTGCCGGAAGCTCGAAGGCAGAAGAGTTCGCTTTGAAACAAATTTTAGTAATTAAAAATAGACTATCGGCCCGAACTTGTATTGAAACTAAACGGGTTCTCACCGGTGATTTTGTTTTTTTTTCTATATATATTCATCATTTTTTTTACATGTAGGAACTGTAGACAACATTTTCTTAATTAACTGAAAGTTTGGAGAATATTATTTGGTATTTTTTAATCATGTTCCGGGAATCTCCCTCATCAAAAACCCGCACGTTAGGGCGTAAACTTGTGATTATTACTATTTTCTCGTTCGCAATTATCTTCATCGTTGCGAACGAAATTTCGGGAACGACGAGATGACGACAACGCTAACGAGAGCAATTTCGCGAGTGTACTCATTATTTTTGTTGCTAGCGAAGGAAAGAATCTGAGGTTGATTTGTCGAATATCCGCGGTGCGGTGCCGATAGAGATAGCCTGTCGGCGCAGTCGGTATCAGAAATGAGCTTTAATGTAGTTGATTATGTAGAGTGGTTGAAGTAAGAACGAAGCAAGGTATTTCATTAAAAGCTTACCCGTGGAGAGGTACTTCGGGAATATCGTACCCGCGCGCCTCCGTGTGCTATTAAGGCAGAGCGAGACCTCTCCGGTATGAAACTAATAACGCAAACATCGAAATATGTTTTTTTAGAATGCCGTTGCATACAAAAAAAAATCCACGATTCTTCAATTATATTTAAATGCCTATGAAATTTCAAAGCCATTAGTATAATTTTAATTAAAATATTTTTAATTGCCGTGTAAATGAAAACGAGTGGAATTCGTACGCACTCGAGCGACTCCCCGCTTCCGTACAGGCATTTCGACAAACAAATTGCAAATTAACTATATTTATTAAATTCACTCTTTTTTTATCGATATAAATTCGATATAAATCGGGAAAAAAACGATTTAGTTCTTAATCGCATTGTCACTGAAATGATCAAGGAGTAGAGCACTGATCTTTCCGTCAAAGGTTTGGATAGTCCGAGTGGCGCAGTCCGAGGGAATGTGAAATTCAGAGAGAACTCAGCGAGAAGTTTGAGCATTTTCCGAATGGATAAAGATCTGAAAAAAATCAAGGATATGGTAGGAGTTCGAAAGTTTGATTACGCGTGATAAGAATTATAAAAAGTTATAAAAAAATCGAGTAAAAAATAACTTGTTTAATAAATTACCCTTGAACCCAGTTGCTTATTGTGATGAAAAGGAAATGTTATTGCTTCTAGATACGTATGCATTTTTTCAGAATTTTTCATTGTTTTTGACATTAGTTAAAAATTGCATTTTTTTAAACGTTTTTTGAGCCACATTTGCGAATTTACTTGATCAATCATTCAAAAGCTTGGCGAAAATAGTAGGCCGTCTTGTAACAAACACATATCCAAAATTCGTGATTTTTCACGCATTTTTAAAAATAATGAAAAAATTTCTAAACATCTGAAAAATTCCTGAGTATTAATAAAAGTTAACAAATCATTTTCATCTGTAAAAAAGGTTGGGCGATCGCGTAATTTGTTGATCAAGTTTTTTTTTCGCCAATTTGTTAATAACTTTTTGGAATCATTATTACACGGAATGAATCTTTCGAGTACGTTTCATAAGTTTCATTTTTTGCGGATTTTCATCCTATTGTGGAACGCTAGAAATTGTCGCTGAATTCTCTCTGAATCTAACATTTCCTCGAACTGCACAGGTCGGACCGCCTTAAACGACCGCCTTTGAGTTGTCAAAGGGAGCTTAACACTGGGAATTTTAATAAAGATACTGACGAATTCTATCGTCTGCTCAGTGTTCTTTATACGCTTGTGTGGCTTTGTATTGTCCAACATCGACACTGAAGCCACCTCGTTTCGTTGTGACCGAAACAGAACGACGAGTCTAAGAGACTAGGAAATGTTGCGACGGTGCATCCTCCGAGGAATCCGCAATTTCTACTAGTTTCTTGCCTCTTGTTCCTGTGAGAACGAGCTAAATGACGCCGCCTCCGTCCCGGTCGTCATTTGCATAAACCGAACCTCCGGGAATGAGGCCGAGTTAGCCGCTCTCGTTGAGCATTCTCCATACAGCGGTGTGGTTCTCGTTGCTTGGGCTGCTTCCTCTTGTTTCGCCCACTCTGAAGTCCCGAAGGTACGTCCCTCTAGGAGGCTTGTGCCCCTCCTGTTGTGTCATTTCGTTCGAAAACCGCATGACAACGAATGCACAAACCGCACGAACCGCGCTGCCTGCACTTGACCATGATTCTCACATCGCTAGTTATGACTGTTGATGAAATTAAAGAATGCTTTTTCTGCATTAGGTCAATCAACAACATTTCATTATTATTGATCATTCTAGTTCACATCAATTAATTTTAAATGATTTGAATAAAATGAAATGTTTAATTGAAAACAAAATTCTGGAAAAAGAAAAACATAACTACGGAGAAGCAACAAATACATCCTTGGTACAAAAAAATCGCGAAAAGTACTCATCGAGTAGTTTGCCCCAAATAAGTGCAGTTATAAATCATGAAGTCATATATCATTACTCTTTAGGAAAAAATGTTAAAAGAACGATATTCATCTTCTTTATCGTTACGGGGTTATACGACATCGCAAAGGTTGCGGAATCGTTTCGAGACAACTTTTTTTTTTATTACGCGAACTAAGTTCGTTGAATAATACGCTGGGATCTCCGGGATTCTTTACATGGCGACGTATATATCAAGCTGTTGCTTTTACCGTCAGTACTGCTCCTCGCCGTGTATCTGTGATTTCCCACGAGGCAACGATGAAGAATAACACGTCGTGTTGGGACATAAAAGTGAGATAAAAAAAAATGGCACGAGCATTCGGTTTCATCGGTGTTTTATATGAGGCCTTCCTCCGCGTGTAATCGATTTTTGCACTGTCTAAAAATAATATGTTTTTTTTTAACTTCCGGCGCGAGTTTTCGTATGAAATATTGAGGTAGGAGAAAAACTTATTGCAGTGTTTCTTACAGCAGATTCGTTATCGGTGGAGGCAAGATACATAAAAATTAGCTCCGAATCGTTGAAATAGAGTATGTCGTTAAGGTTGTATGGGGGGTCCCGCCAAACGTGAATTAACGTAACTTTCAGAGAGAATTTTCAATACTTCTCGATAAGAATCTGTAAAAAAATCAAGCATGTAGAAGGTGTTCCAATGATTGGTTTTGCACAATGATAATTGCAAATTGTTATTAAAAAATTGATGAAAATAATAATTTGTTCATTTTTCTGAATACGTATGAATTTTTTCAGAGTTTCGTCTGATCATTAAAGAAATTGCGTCTTCATTCATTTACTTCATCTAAAAAATTCAATCTTTGACAATTAAACACGATTCTGAAAAAGTTCTTACTCATTCCGAAAAATAAACAAAGTATGAAAAAAAAATTGATGAGCGATTTCCTAAACGATTTTTTCTCTCATCAATTTGTGAAAAACTTTTTGAAATTATTGTTATGCAAAATCAATCGCTTTAGCGGCTACGTCCTTGATTTTCTTCAGATTTTTTTTCGCATGGAGAAGTATTCAAAATTTCCTCTGAAATTCACATTTGGCGGCCCCATACATCGTTAAGGTTATCTTTTTTACCCTCGAAAGTAGAGATTTCCGGTATTTTCATACAGTCCCATTTTTGTTTGCCAATGAAATCACGAAAATTCCGAGTGGCTATCATTGTCTGCAGTGAAAATATACGAGATAACGTTTTCGGCGGAGCTTCAGAATATACGAATAATACTGATATTTTGGTATGGATCAATCAATGCTTCGAATTTCGGTGTCTCACCGCGTTTTTAATTCTCGATATCGCCGGAGTTTTATCGACTGTTCAAAATCCGACAAGGATATTCAAAATAATTCAACATGGAATTTCTGTCGTTGTAACTGTTGGCTGTCGATAACGGGTAGCAGTAACGATGACTCCCTCCGAATTGATATGATTGGAATATAATATTGTGCGGTCTTAGGAAATCGGCGATGAATTATTGTCGCTATCGGGAGAATCCTTAGTCGCTGGTGCGTTAATATCCAGGCCAGACCGCACTGCCCGTGGTATTGGGCTTGCTGTACAATTTGGAATATTTGCCCATCCCTGCGAACCGCAACCATTCGGAGTCTCGTTGCCGAAGCTGAGTGCTTTGCGTGCGTCTCGTCTAGTTACACGAGGATATCAACCGAGCAACCAACATTGGAGATGAACGCGGGTACTTCAAGCGTATCAAATATACTATTAATTGATCGGAATTAATTTCGCATTTCAATAGGAAACGATTTCGATTCACAGTGAATTTCCATCCCTTGTAATTTATTTACACGTAAGACGACATTATTTATGACTGCTGGTCGTGAATCTTGAATTGCCGGGCGTTCGCGTTACATCGCGTTAAATTAACATTTTCGATTCCGTTTATTTTGCATTGTATCGTGAAAGTTACATTTGCAGCCTGATCGGGACGAAATCCTTACGAGCGAGGTTGCCACTTTCAAAGAGTCAAAGGGAATTGGGACAAGGCCAGATTAGCGTTCGATTAGGATGGTACAGCTAACTATCGTTGAGCTTTTGGAAATTATTGCTCACTAATTTATGCGCGATCGATAAGCCGGATCGACGAAGGGTACTTTGATAGAAAGCATATCGATATGACGCAAGGCGATTACATGCGCCATCGCACGGTTGTCGTATTTGGTGCTCGACAATCTTCGCAATAAATCGAAATGGAACGTCGAGTACAATTTCCATCCGTAATTTATTAGTTACGAACACCTACTTGTCGAATTTCGAATTACAGAACACATCGGATTTCGGTTCTACGGGACATGTAATGATTGTGCCAATTGTCCCTTTTCGGAAGGGTGTGAAGAACGGACCTCCCACTCAATAATTCACTCGTATTACTTTCCCGTACATCTTCCTCCCCATTCGGTGATTATATCGACGTGCGCTTCCTTCGCCACCAAAGCTAATTTGGTCTGTGCATGACAAAGTTTCTCTTGAGTCGTACACTGTGCGCGAAGATGTATAATTGGCCCAGAGATAATCGCAGGAACAATGCGCATAGAACAGCACTACTTGCTTTGTTCGGGCGAGTGTTTGAATAGAGTTACAAGTCGATACAGCTTGAGATGATGCGGGTTCGGATTTACGGGAAATGCTTAATCTCTTCGATTCCTCTTCTTTCTCGTCGTCATTCTATCGTTGATTGCAATTAGAAAATGTGGCTCGCAGGCGTGAAAAAAAAGTTGTATTCCTAATTTCGGGAGCGCTCATTCTGCATTCATAGCTTTGTTTCTCTCGCAAGCGCGCCGTAATTAATTTTGCAACGTTCCGTGTAATTTATACTATCATCACTAGCTCGATGATTATCGTAACAATCACAGCGGTTGATTGATCATCATTTAATTACAGAAGGCGATCGAGACCACTGCTATTCTCTCATTAGCGCAACCAGAAATCCGCCGTTAACCGGGCAGAATACCGCGCTCGCCGCATCGTTTGTCCATTATACGCCGGTTAGATACGCGCATGTCTAATCGTCGCGAAATTTGAAGAGAACAAAAGAGGGGAGGCGGGCTTGCACTTAGCGACGACTGTGAGAGATCCCGAAAAGACTGTATGTTTCATTATCGGGAGGAAAACAAATCGTTAAACGAGGCAGGAATTTCTTTGACCAACTTCCACCATTCGATCGTTTGGCAAATTTCTGAACACAATTTAAAGCAAACGAGCGAATTTCCGTGAAGAGTACGGAATGTATGTATCGAATTTCTATCTATTCTCGACGAAATACAAAACGTAGAAGTCGCAATATCTTGTTTCTTTTGAAACAAAGTAAATAAAGGATTCTATTGAAACGGAGAGGATACTCCATTGTACCTGAGTATGGTGTGTGTGTGAGTGTATGGACGTTGGCGCTGACAAAGCTGAAAGTTTTTTACTTTACCCTCTCGTCTTCGAGTCGCCAAGTGAAAAGTGCATTTGTGCTCTTCCCATACTCTGTCTCCCCATCATCCTCTGCCCCGTGCTGGAAACACTGTACTTTTTATTTAATCAACCGTATTTCCGACAGGCCGAGGATAGCCAATACGGCGAGGACGGAGTTTTCGAGTGTCTTCCGTGCGCGGAGGGATGCGAGTATTGCGAGGATGGCTCCCCTTGCGTCGTTTCGCTCAATTGGCTCATGAGGACTGCCATACTCATCCTCGAGTGCTGCATCATCGCGTGTCTTCCCGCAGTTATTCTTTTCACTTGGAAGTTCGGCAACGTCAAGGTGAGTACTTCTTCGATTCAAATCTTTACGATTGCGCGCGGCGAAAGGCTAATCATTTTTTTTTTACGGTAATAAAAAGACAATCGGCGACTCTACGTAATAGAAAAAAAACAAGGTCTTCGGCATTCCTTGGAGACATTTGAAAAATGTATTTCAAGCAGTCGGCACTGTGGTCGGATTCTGTTCATTGAACTACAACTCATCCTTTTCGTTAGTGGAAAAGACGACAACGGTAGTTAGGGTTGTATGACGCAGGAAAGCAGTGAACTGTGAAGAATTCTTCGCTGGAACTTGGTTATTTTCTGAGGTCCGCATAGACAGCGCTAATCGTGCAGAGAGCGTAATTGTCGCAGACACACCGTTTCCGGCATCGGTAGTTGTTTGTTGTATCGTGGATCCATTGTAGACGTAATTGTTTTGGCGTTTACGAGCTCGTGCCGCTACCGAGACAAATGACTGCATAATTTACACGCTATGAAACTTGTCCGCGTGCAGCAGCGGCCAGACGTCCACAACCGCACTGGCAACAACAGCGCAGCCAACGAGCGACGCAATACCGATCAGCATTGCGCAGTGAATCGGCTCGACGCCGACCCACCGGCAAACCCACTTCCCATTTCGCGTTTCACACGTACATTATTCCATGCTACGCCGCTGCTGATGACGTGCACGGGCAACTCCCGATGGTATTGTGCCGTTTCTACACTTTACGATTTCCGACTTCGGGGCTTTCGTGCCGAAAAAGTAGACCGCGAAAGGCGCACCAACGGAACACCGTGCCGGAAGCTCAATGCGGCCCGTATATATTAAAGTGCAGTGATTCTTGGATCTCCAGTGTTTCTTCGCTTGCACCCATTCTTTTTTTTCCTTCAATTCTGCAACCTCCACGGAAATCGCGTTAAGTCATTATCAAGAGAATCGCCTATGCCCGCACGAATCTAACGCGAATTCAATCTGTATTTACAGCTTTCACAATATCACTGCTGTCGTTTTAAAAATACAATTATCGAATAAGTGTATCACGATGATGACTTGCATCGTCGAAAAACTTATTCGGATAACGAGTGTAATTACAATGTGTCGAGTCATCCACCGATCCGACTAACTCCAGACACTTTATTTCACTTGTCGTCAATTTTATTTTCCCGCATCGATAATCATGCGAGGCGAATTTAATTGCGAATCGGATTAATCGATTCAATCGCTTACACTCGATACACCATGGGGTCGGGATTATTTAGTACCAAGTCCGGGGAATTGAGAAATTTATGAGTAAATGATAATGGTGTTCCCGAGAGGCGAGGCCTTTATGAAATTACGTGCGAGTTGCCGCTGGCGAAACGTTGATGCTTCTAGTGCGCTTTGGCGATATTCCAAGTAGAGGCAATAGATAACAGTTTAGCATATAAACGTCGCTGAGGACGCCGCGTGTCCATTGTTCTCTATATATTTATCACTGCCGTACATATGAACGCAACATAACTACTACATGAAGTATGTACATGAAACATCGAGCATAATGTACACGGAGGCGCGAGACTTGCAAAAAATTTCCGAATAATCCGCTCGACTCGTAACAACGTTTTCGCCAATACAATGCCGGACGATAAATGTGGTCGTCGATAATGATCGATAATTCGGAGTAGCATCGGAAGCAGAGAGAGCCACAGAATTCAATCGCGTACGCGCTTTTAGCCCGATGGGAATTTCGGCATTAACGTATGAATTTATTGCGCACTGACCCGCTTTTTCAACGGGCACTTCAAATATTTGTTTATCCTCCCAATTCATTGGAAATTCGAAATGTGCATCACGATCATGAAATCTGCATAACTAAAATCTTGAGGAAAAGAAAAAAAGTATGGAACGATATATTCTGCGCATTCGGCGTTTTGTCATTTAAAAGCGAAGTTCGGTATAACTCGCGGAGAATTCGTTGTGATAAATTCACGTGCACTGCACAACCTTTTTTTTAATTCCACAGTCCATCGAAAGTATCAAAAACCTCTCGCGAAACAGCCGGAAGTACTAATCTCGCTCGACAATCAAACGAGTCAAGGTTGACTATCGTTAGCCTTGCCTTAGATCGCCAAGTCTCGATACCACCACGCGATTGTTCTAAAACTGCTTAACCTTACGTGTGCTCCTTTCAGTCAATATTGTACCCGGTAACGAGATCACTATATGAATTTCCGTCGGAAAATACAGTCCCGACTCCTTTTCGCTCCGATAATTCTCACGGCTCCGCGTTCTCGTCGTGACAAGCAATTTCCTCGTGTAAACAACCTGTAGAACACGTTCTTATTCACTTTGAAATAGATGCTATCCCTTTAGCTATTCATAGAGTTCGTTAAAACAAAGCGAGTTACGCGAAAAAAAAACGATATTGATGAATGAATACAACCCATTGCCCGTCGGTTCGTATTCGTTGATCCCTCACCAGACTCGAGTTACATTCTAATTAAGGGTCTATCCAGGTTGCGCTAACCCGTGGAATTCGGTCGGAAAGTGCATTCGGAGCTGAATAGCAATTTGATTGCTCTGGCATCTCTGCGTGTGTGCCGCTTAAACGGTAAACGCCTGAATATTACATACGTTCGCAAACTGCAGCGCTGTATTGTATTTGCACAGTGGTCAACGCCCTGCGATGTCTGTTGTAGCTTTTGACGAGAATTGATCCGGAGCACGACGTCCCTAAAGTTCGACCGTCGAAAATACACAGTAGCCTACATGCTCTCGGATTATCTATATCAAACCATTTGCAAACATCGAATCGGAGAGCCGAAGGCTGCGCCAGGGACGTCTATTGCTTACAGATGGATCGTGGGTCAGCGTGGCAGAAGAGCATTCACAGAGCTACCGATCTAGACGCGACAGCATAGCGACGATGACCATAGGGCGCGCCAGTGAAAGCGAGTTCGGGACAGGGTTAACAGCGAGTGAAACCGGAATTGTCGATCTCGACTTCGGAAAGCAGCTTAACCCGATACACCAGCCGCTCGTGCACATCCCCGTTCGACACGCTGCTTACGATCGCAACGCTTTTTTTCCCTCGAGTCGTACGTTGTACCCTGCGCGCCCTTCAGCGTATGCCCAACATACGATTCCTCCCTCACTTCGCATGACTCTCATTTTATCATCGAGCTCCGTTCACCCTCTCCAGTTGTACGTATTTGGCACTAATTGCCGGAGGTGAAGCGCCAAAGGGGCAACGACGAGATTCGATGAACCGGCCCCCTTCAAACGAAGCTTTTCGTTCTGCTTTACTCTACTCGCGTTTCAGACTCGCTCTCTCTCGACTTATGAGCTAATAAATTTAACGACCGACCGCAATTACCAACGCGAACTACCATAAATATCTCCTCAAAGCGCTCAGAGAAACCGTGAACCCTCGCGGCGCGGAGAAGGTCTGTGAATTCGAGAGGTCGTAGGGGTAGTTCGCGTTAGGTCATTCGGCATATTTCATCAAGCTTTAAAGTACGTTAATCTTTGAGGTTGTCGGTTGCGTTTCCATCCATCCCGCTTCGAGGGATTAGGTACTGCGTGTATTACGATGAAGAAGCGCATAAAAGAAGAATGAAGGAAAAGTATGGGGGGCAGAAAAAAAAAACGTGGAAAATGAAAAACAGGTAACGACGGCGAGACATTTCGCTCGCAAACAAGCTCTACAAAAGATTACTTTCGTTTCATTAAAAAGGGACTTTACGGTCGTCCTCGAAGCCGCCCTGCGAGCGATATACTACGTACCTAAATAACTGCGGTGTAGACCGACGATTTACGTTTTACGACGCTATGTTTCTATGCTACTCACACACCGTTGGCACGTCCATTCTTCTTCCCTCTCGGGCTCGCTCAGAGGCTCCCGACGATACCGGGATGAAGATGGGGAGCGCTTCAGGTTTTTTTTCGTTAAATTAATGAAATTATGCCCGCGACTCGAGAGAAACGAAGGTCGATAGTACGATACCGAGAGCCAACCGAGACGGCTCACCAGCTCGAAACACGACGGAAGGCTCGAATAAATTATTCGAAAAGAACAAAAATCGCGATACCATAAAGATTTTTTTCATTCGATCTATGCTTATCGAAATCTTTCGTCGCCCAGACATTCGGGTTTCTTAGCTTTTCGATTGAAATACAAAATGTATCTCTTCATCTTGATTTATTTTCATTACAGTTTGAGCGATTTCATGTAACGCTCAAACCACAGGAGACGATTCTTATGAAACTGATTTCGGAATTTCAACAAAAGTACGACGCAATTCATACCTCCTACGTGCTCCGACGTGCATTCGGGTTGAATAAATGAAAGCAGCAAAAAAAAAAAAAAACCCTACATACTCAGCGCCACATTTCCGGCTCTGCTCGTCGGTGAAAATTCTCCCCGTCAATTTATGTCCAACCTATGAATATTTATCAAGGTTCTGATCCCGGTGATACCCGCTCTTGTGGCGGCGCACCGGAGTCATAATCTGTGCGCTGCCAAGCAACGATATAATTGTGCAGCCTGCTTTTATTTAAACGAAGCTCATAGAGTATGCACGACATACGCAGAGCCCCTGCCGGGCGAAGTATTTCGAAAACATGCAATTGTGCAAAGCTCTGAAACGGTAGACCGCCGACTGTAGTGCCAGTGCCATGACTTATTCGCGCCGACGTGAAATGTGGTCTTCGCCACGATGCAGAATTCGGTGTTGAGAACTGACCGCAGCCAGTTCAACGTTATGCTCGCTTATTCTCACGGTTCCTCGCGGGGCGCGGGCGCATAAACCATCACCGAGACGAACCAGAGTTTCCGTCTCTCTGCATCCTCCGCGAGAGAATTCCGCGCCCAGACCGCGCGTGCGATTACTTTTTTCCGTCCCCTCCTGCAGGCGATGTGTCAAGCCTGCGAGCTAAATTATTTTCGTCTTATTTAAATACCAAATACAGAGCTCTAAGCTCGAAAAATATTATGAAGCAATCTCGCCGTGGGTTCTCCGCGATAGAGCCGGGAATCTTTCTCGTTTTCTCAATTGCCGGCTCCATCGTTCTGCCGGTGGATCAGCGAGTGAAAAAAGAAAGGAAAAAAGCTCCGCCAAGGCAAAACGCATTTGGAGGTAGAAGGAAAGTTTCAAGCTGCCTTGTCACGACTCGCTAAGAGCAGAGAGAAGGGAGAATGTAATAGAAGAAGAGATTGCAACCGCGTGACCGTTTCTTTCTATTACATCGTTCTTTTATACTTTTCGCTCTGCGCCGAAACGCTTTATGCGATACTTCACGTACATCGCATTCTTTAGCGGACTACGAGAACTTTCGGCTAGTTCTCGGACCTTTCCCTTCTATCCTTTTTTATCTCTCCAGACGCAGACGAAGGGAAACCCTTTCTTCGGTATTTTTAAAAATCGTGGCAGTGGTACTTCGGACTCTGAACAGTCATGAAACTGAAAACATTCTAAAATTCTGCATTGCTCCGCGGATGCCACAAAATAAATGCATTTCCAACCGGGGATTTCTCGCCGGACAAGTTTTAAAGAGGATGGCTCAAGCGGTTGCGAAACGAAAGCAAATTATGCAAAATTTCGTTATCGCATTGGAACACGGATGAATGTCCCGGCCCTAGTTTCGCGTAAGGAGATCTGGAAACAAGACGATCGGATTATTTCGATCTTTTGGCCGTTGGACAGAATATTTCTTCGATAGACTCTCCAAGAGGCTTTTCGTAGACCGAAGACGGTTTATTTGCGATTTTTACCAATCCATCGAATATAGAAAGGTTGAGAAAAATGACAAGATCAATGTTTCGAGCGTGTGCGAACAAGAGGAATTCGTACTCTGCTGTAATTTGTTGTTTATTGTAAATTAGTTTATTCGAGCCTGTAATTACGCTAAGCGAAACGCGACGGGAGTTCGTTCGAAATAAATTAGTTCGGCATCGATGTTTATTTAATGGAAAGTCAATTTACCGTGCTGTTAGCTTTCCCGTCGATTGGCTGCGTACGGCTGTAGAAGAGCTTCGACAGCCACACAGCTCACTGCCATTCCTCGCGCGGACGGTACTTCTACTATCCCCCAAAGGTAATTTCAACATCTCCGATTCCCGTAATAAAGACAGAACTCTGCAAGAATTTTCGACCCGTCGCGTCGTTTTTATACGCTACATGCGTAGTCTCGTTTCGTCGCTGCGCTAGGCCAGTAACAGTCCTCGTCGAGCTGAAATCATTCGAGAAAATGGGAATGTGAGCGACGACAGGAAGTTGCAACGATTACGCGATACTCTTTTGTCGTGGTCGAAACAAAGGCTTCGCAAGCATGACGTATACCGAGGTCGACCCAACTCCCGGCACATCCCTTTGCCATTTCTTACGAGCATTTTAACAGTCTTCACTTTTTGTCTTTCCTCCGTACTTTACACTTAACTATCCTGTCTCTTCCCGCGACAAAGCCTCTTCGCGGCCCGAGCCTTGTTATCACTCGGTCAGGATAATGTTTAAAAGCTTCCAAAGACGAGTGGTGCCGACATTCCTTAATAGCTTTCAACCGTAAGTCGCTAGAATCTCTTTCACCGAACCCAGCGATGATGAACTGTCGTGCCTCTTGATGGACACTTCGTGCCATAGAGTTGGAAGCTCTCTTCAGTGACTCTTTATTGCCGTGGGTCGTTGCACCGACGTTTTACTACGGAATGTTCATCGTCGTAGTGCCCGCTTCGGCATAGATAGACAAAGTACTTAGTTTCAGCGAAATCTCTTTTACAAAAAAAAAAGCTTCCACCAACTTTCGCGACATTATGGAAATCCAATAATCGTTGAAACGGTAATTTTTCTTCTGACATGGAAAGGAGTGAATCTCATTTCAGTTTTCAATTATGACTTTGTCATCAAGCGATAACCCATTATTGGCGACCATTTAGCGTGCACAAATGATATATCTTTACACAATGGTTCTGTATCCGGATCCTACAGACAAAGGGGCTGGCTCCACCGAATTCTGGAATTCATCCTCGCTATAGGACGAGATTACGACGAGCTTCCGTGGTTCGTTCTGGCGGAATCCTGTCTCTTCGATAGTGTAGCGATACTGTCTTGCGACTACACAAGCCAACGGTGTGTCTCGCAGTATACGTACGGCCAATCCGCCAAAGCCAGCCTCGCATCTATGTGAGAATGAAAGGGTCCCGGCGTTCCGGGTGCGTTCTTGCGAGCGTCTTTGTCGTTGGGAAGGGCAGGGTTTATTGCAAGCGAACAACGAGAAACCAGAAACTGAGATCCCGGATTTCCTCTCGTGGAGCAATATTGCCACCGCGGCGACTCGAGGTTTATTGGAAAAAGTTTCTTGTGTAATCTCAACCTCTTCGATCGGTCATTATATACATCCTCACGTGTGCGAAAAGAAAAGAAGAAACTATATCCAACTCTAATAAAGAACTGCACGGTATTTTATATCTTCGGTCCAACACCACGGACGGACCCGGGAATTGCGTTTAAATCCAGCCTACCCGTCCTCGTAACGTCGCGTCGGACGGCTGCAGTCATTCGAAATTGGAATACGTAGACAGTGCCGGGGTATACAAGAAAATATAGGGCAATACGTACTCGAAACCAGTTTTTGCTATCTCGCCCGGGCATTTTGTCACCAACCTTGATCTATAATACAAACTTCCTCATACCACGAAATGCCCTGAGAGCGTTACGATACGAAGAAAATCTCTGCTGGAAAAAAAAGAACGGAAATGTAAAGGAATAGTCCCAAGGGCACTTTAAAACGCTGCTGGTTCTACTACCACCACGACTTGGAAGCCCCCTGCGGTCGTGCCAGTGACCGAGAGAATCAGGATTTCCACTTGGCTTAGCCTATCAAGCTCGGAAGACACCGAAAAAGAAAAATTCTGTATCAGAGTAGAAAGTTTTCTGCAGTTGTGCTTCAAGTTATTCGGTGATTCTGTACATTTGGTTTCGTTGAATTTTCGCAACGTTTTAACATGCGGAAACTGAGAGTTCCACTCGAATTTCCTAATTTATTATCGACGCGGAGATTCTTACGAGTGTAGGGGAATCAAGCGATAATCAGTACAGAGAAATCGATTTTTTCCATTCAATTGCGCAATCGCTCGCAATTCCAATTCAGCCTCTCGAAGTAAACTCGCCTGAAAGGTCGAAGAGCAATTATTTTTGAAAAACTCACACCCGCGTTCATACTCCGTCTGGCAGAGAACAGATTCGATAAGCGGAGACGCTCTGAAAAATCGTTCGATCTCATTATTCCTGAACCACGACGCAGTGCCAGATTATACGGGAAAATAATAAGGAAACACTCTTGTACAATAAAACCGTGGCTCGTTAGACTGGCGCGCTAACGAAATTGATCCGTTTCCCTTGTGACGGTTTCGTACACAATTATATCGAAATATTCTCTTCAATAGGCCTCAAATATATCATCTCAGTATTTATTGTATTTCCTCCAATTGAGTGGAAACGCGAGAGCTCCGGGGTTCGTTATTTCTTCGCCTCGGGGTCGTCGGATTACTCTTCGAAGCGGATCGAGTTGATTACTGCACCCGACGGCTGCACGATTCATCAGCCCGTGGGTCACTGACTTCAGCTTCTTCGATACCATGCGGGAGGAAAATTTATAACCGACTTGATACATTGCCCGTTTCGCCCTTTCAACAATTAATCATACGCTGTTAATTCTCGTACGCGATGACACAATTCGAAATTAATCTTGTTAACTTTCTCCGTTTACCACCGGTCTTACGTTTTCAACATCAGTTCTTCGTCGATTGTATTCAGCAATGAAGCTTGAGACGCAGAAGATTTTAGAATTATATTCCGCAATCTTCTCTCACTGTTCTTTTTGAGTGTTCCAAAATGTTGAACATTTAGAAAAAATGTCTGGATGTGTGTGTGTGCATCATTTGAGCCCGTAACTTGAAAACGGTGTGAGATATCAACCTGCAATGTACACAATATGTTGGGGGGTTCCTTCTTCGGCCAATTTTTAGCGAAATCTATTAAAACTTAGATAAATGCTTAGAATGCTTAGAATGCTTAGAAAAATTTACAGACTAGGACTATTATGATCGGCATTGAATTTGAGCAAAATCTATGCAAATTTACGAAATATGCAGTAATTCAATTTTCACGGTGTTTTGAAATTTTGGGAAAAATTGTTGTTCACTAATAAAGCTATCAACAATAACAAATAAATTTAATGATTATTATACATTCAATAAATACAGAAGGAATAGATAACAAATGAATAAACATTTACGCGAAAACTACGAATTAAAGTAGCTAATCACAAACCAAAGCTTCTCGAGGAATATGGCAAAGTAATTGGCGCTATTTTTCACTGCTGTTATTTGAAGCATGATGAGTTGCAACTGAGGTGCCGATCCTGGCAACTGGTGAACACGGGGTCGTATTTCATCACGACACAAATTTCACATCCGTAGTTCCACTTTGGCAAGAATAACGATCTTCACGATCTATAAGAAATATGGTTTTTCATCGTCCTACGCCAACTCCACGAATTTCTTCGGCCTAACGACAACCACAGTCAGGTGGAGTTCATGACTGACTGCATCCATAAATTCTCTCGCGTGCGTCTCTCTCGATCGTTCCTTTGTCAATTTCCCTCGAAACGCTTCCGGCGCAGGTTGAGCCAAGAGCGAAATGCCGAGTTTACTGTGGAGATCGATTGGCACAGCCGGTTTTATCCTTCTGTCTCGCTGCCAACTTTTGCCGCAGGTACGATTGTCCCCGCAAACTCATTTTCTAGACGTTACGAATGCCTCGCAGAAGTGGTTTCTGCTCCCACATTGGGACGAAAAAAGATTTAGAGCGCGATCGTAAAAAAAAAGAAAACGATACCCGCTTGTGGATTTATACTCGTTACACTTGAACGAGAAACTGAAAAAGAAAAGGAGTGACACTGTCCGTACTCAGGAAAATTGCATGTGAAAGCTTGACTCTCAGTTCCTTCATTCGGGTGAACAGCAGCACCTTTCAAGGGCAAGTTTCATTGTTTCACTTATTTCATTAGTTTTTTTTTTACATAAAAAAGCAAGTTGAAACCACCACGCGGAAGATAAGGTGAAGGTGATCGTAAACAGCATGAGATTTATCAACGGGATTAACAACGAATTGTGTGAATAAAACGGTGCGTTTTATCCTGGTAATGCAATGCACAAAAAATCGTCCTCATTCGCCGCGCTTGTTCCATAACGAGTCGCGCCTATTTACGTCTCTTCAATAACTTTTTCCTCGTCTTCCCGAGTTTCTCGTTCGCGTATAAGGTCTCGATTTGTGCAAACGTTCGCCGCATGAATCTTCTTCGCAATAACGGTCGCCGTTCGGTGTTCTTTTTACGCCATTCGTTTCCGTCGCGTTTCTCGGGATTCCACGAGACGCCGAAGGCTTCGCCGACGGCGTCTTGGAATTCCCGAGGAATTCCGCCGAGTCCGTTTCGTATGTACTAACCCGGGTCTACGGACGTGGATTAGCATTCCTCGCGTCGAGCGATTTTCATGCATTACCAGTCGATTGCCGAGGCGTAGGCGCGAACCGATGCCGGGTGGAAGCTCCGGAAGGTCGGGGAGAAGCGAGAGGTGTGAAACCTCGCCTCGGTCTGCGCGTACAATCATTCCTATACATTCCGACAATGCATTTCGTTTGAATCAACGTACGGGCTCGGAGCGAAGCCGGCAACGAGTTAAATTGAACGACACATACATTGAATATGGTCTTCCGAATAGAAGCTTCGAGCGAGACAGCGAGAGATAGCGGGGCAAAAGCGCTGAATCGTGGAACCCGTCGCATCGCTCGCCTTTCCCTCGTCGCGCACTAGCTTTCAATTTGTCGGTACGAGCCAGTATCGCGATGTATTGCGCATCGATTTATGCACGTGACTTTGCGCACGCGAACGGATGAACGCAGATTCTCGATATATCGTACGGCCGTGAGTTTCCCTACGGGATACTGACGTGTTCGCGCACACATAGCGCACATTCTCTATAACTTCTTGGTATAATCGAACAATCGTTAGATCCAGTCTCTAATTTGAACGTAATTGACTATTGTGAATCCAGGCTTATGAACGATTGGAACGCATCTACGAGTCCGTGGCTCTTCCTGCGCGTGTGGTATGTTTCGTCGCTGGAACGTGGAAGCTTTCGAACGATCTTATGATTCCTCGTCACCGGCAAACAATAGTTAGTTCGCAGTTCAATCTCGATGATGAACGTGTCGCATCGAAATTTCGACATTTCGATTTAGTCCCATGGGGGTGCCGAGCGTTTAATTCAACCGCAGGCTCACGACAGGAAAAATGAGGGTTGCGTTGAGGTGGCGCGCGAATGAACGTGACATATCAACTGGAAAGCCCGGAAAGTCGAGCGACGGGACCATTGTACGCGGAAAGCTTTCGTTCGACTATTCTATGCACTCGTGTACACATTATATGCACCGAGTGCGGAATAAATAATACAAAAAACAATATCACGTATGCTCGTGCGGATATCGCGGGCAAGCGACACGAGAGAAGAATTTGGTATTCAGTGGAGATATCCGTTCGCATGCCGTGCCATCAAAAAGAATAGAGTTATTCGACGGGAAAGAGAGTAACAGAGGACAAAGAGGAACAGGTGTTCCGCTGTGTCAAGGGTCGAGGGTAGTTTTCACTCGAATTGACGGCACGGACGAGACACGCTATTCGCTCCGTCGAGTGCGTCATTTTTTGCTTGCAAGCTTTTTTTTCTAGATAACCAAACGGGAAAATTCCACTGCGACAAATTCAATAAGGTAGTGCCGGTGAAATCCGGCCGAACGTGAGATTGGAAGAGAATCTCGATTAATTTTCAATGGTATGAAAGTCTGAATAAAACCAGGCATATGGAAGAAACGAAATTAACGAAAGAATTCTTCAACAAATTGCCCGGCTTTCTTTTGTAGCTTTCTTTTAACGAAAATGATTCGTAAATTTTTCAAATGAATATAATTTTTGTCAGAATTTCACCTAATTTGCAAAGCTCGATTTTTTTTTGACAAAATGTAAGGTGCATTCCACATTTTCCAACGGAATTGCAGCATTGATTAAGTTTCATTCGATTTTAAAATTTTTTAATTAGCCTGCACAGACGAACGATTTGCTTTCACGAATGATCGCAAAAGGGATTTAATTGCCACGGTAATTCGCTTTATTCGGTCGAACAGTTCGTAGCATTATAATGTGCTAGATTTCATTCACATTTTATATTCTTTTTGTCACGCACCGCGTTGAAGGGGAATAATTGGTACGACACAAGCTAACGAAGGCAGCATGACGGAATAACGTATAATCACAATATTTCGTCATAATACACGACATATTAGCAAATGCTGCAGTAACACAAGCGAGGCAAAAAAAACGTGACGTTCAACGATTTATACAGATCGAATGTAAACGACATGAAGGGTGGAAGCTATTAAACGCTACTACCGATTAAATAGATATGCCAGACGCTAAATAATTCAAAGTACTCAAAACGCGAAATTTCTAATCAAATGCATTACAATTCGCAAATTTATAAACTTTCATCGCAACACTCGGCTTTCGTTAGTTGTTTTCTTATCATTCGCGGCACAACTGGCGAACCTGACCAGAAACGATGATTCAAATGGCAGAAGATTCGAATAATACGATACATACAATTTGAACACTTCAACATTCAACTTGTTTGTTTTTGCCAATTATGTCTTATACGACGCGGTTAGGTGAAAATCGTATTACGCCGCGGTATCGCATAAATGAAATTGTACGTCAGAGCCATTTCCGATAAGTCTTTTGCGTCCCTCATTATTGGAAATATCAATTTTACCGGGGGTGTTGTTGTAACGCGCCGCCGTCCGGATGAAATCGCACGGAGCGCGAACATTCGGCTAAAAGCACTTCGATGTCTCAGCCATTCAGCGATCGATAAGCCGAATGCAAGCGCTAAATCACTCTTGGGCCGGTGGTCTCGGTTCCTAAATCTCATTGTTTCACAGGTATGTACGCTGGCAGCGGTGGAACGTGGGGGCGAAGGATCGCGAACCACCCCTTCTCGCCACCTGCCGGTTAGAATTTATCGCGACGCAGCGGTTGTCGGTTGCCGAGCTTGCATTCAGACCCGTGGCGTTGATCGATTATATTCCCCGATTTTCGTGAACTTCGCCCCAATGTATCTTTCAGGCAATGGAGCTTAAAGCGTACATACGGAAACAAAGTTACATTAGTTTTCGATTGTTCTTTTGTTTCCTTTCGTACGAAATTGAATCAAAACTCTCCATAGTCCATAGCCAATGGTTATTGAGTAGGAAAGCATCGATTAACTCCAATCACGGTCGAATCATCAAGCAAACATTTGCAAATACATCGGATGGCGAACATTCGCATGACGATCTTTCTTAGCGGATTGGAAACATTTTTCACGCTGTTGACCTCTCGTCAACTTGCTTCGCTCAGCCCATTTCGGAAGCTCGGGCGTGCCGGATTGAGTAATGTCGTCGCATCGTATCGAATGAAATAGCAAGATCCGAAAGATATATGTGGCGTACGCGAACGCGTCGGTCGGCGAACGAGAGCAATAGAATGCTGCAAATCTTTTGTAGTCTCGAGTCTCGAGAAATGTAAGAAATACGTGATCGGTGTGTACAAGAGATACGCGATACAACATATATATGTCTATATACGATGTTCCATTCGTGATTCTTATTCTTCCGCTTTTTCCCACCCACTATTCTTAATTCTTTCGTTTCTTTTCCCGCTGTGGGCCATCGATATTGAGATAATGTTTATCGACGTTATCGACTATACGGCCGTCATACACCGCGTCATCGGGGCTCTGTAGAAATGCCCTTCACCCTCCTTACTATATTATAGGCTGATGGGCCTGTATTAGAAACTTTCAGCCAATGACAGGATTTAGGATATTTGAGGCCAAGGGCCAAGGGAATTGCAATATTTCGAGCCGAAAAGGGACTTGGAAGATTGATTGGTCGGGTCGAACTGTCGCGAGAAACAAGCAGTCCAGACGCGAGGGTGTGAAGTCCGAGCCGCAGAAACCTGCTCTTTTTTTATATTCGATTCCTATCGTATGTCCTGTCGGGGTTTTGGGAACCATTGCCATGCCGCTAGTCCCCTTTAGCACTTCCCAATCATACTTCACTACGAACTTCACTAATCGTAGTTCACAACCTTACTTTCAGCGCGTACGCACCCGACTCGGCTACGTTTTACCGCATTTGCCGTGGACACGGGCAAACTGCGGAAATCCTGTTCCGACCCTGTTCTTTTTCATTCCCTGGTGTATACCCGAAAGTAACTTTTACTCGAGTGCACTGCACCAAAGTCTCAGGAAACTGGAGTCTCGCTCGGCGATTGATGCACCAGCCAGTGCGCGGCTAAGCCGGTCATCCATCCAAGTGCTGGCCACAAGGAATTTTGCTTTACTCGGATGACCGCCGAAACCGCGAATCCACCGCTGTCGGATCAACAACTTGCTAGTATCTTATACAGAAACTTCCCGCGCGATGAAACGCGCAGCGGATCCATGCGGCGAAGCACTATCTGGAAAATGACGAGGAGACGAGAAGGCGAGGATCAGCATTCGCGGCTTTGAAAGTTGTCCACCGTGTTAGATCGCTAAAGCGGGGCTCGCCAGAGTGTTAAAGCGAGACTCCGTTGAAAAAACAAGCCTCGGGAGAACAGTGCTTGGCAAACGGTACTTCTGCAACTCGGCTTCTCTGTTGTTCGCCGCTCGGTTAAAAATCGCTGGGAGACAGAGAGAACGGAGTTTTCCTTCGTTGCTGAAGTCTGAAACTTTCCAGCGCGAAGCTTCAAATTGTTATTGTCATAAGAACGCAAAAAGCCACGCCGCTCTATAGAATTTTCTCGACTTTCGTAGTACATTTTTTTTTCTTTCATATTTCTCATACCGTCAAGATCGCGTCACTTCTATGTATATTTTCGAGTGCCGACGAATTTCGTTAAAACCGAAAACAAGACCGAGACTTTTTTGTTATTAATTCGTTAATTCATCGTCGTTCTTTCTATATGTCCTCATGCTCGTCAGCTACTCTCCGAACGAATCCGCGCACCGCAAACAAATCGTGCTATTTGCCTGTCCGTGTTATTCATTGAATAACGTCCAATGAACACCGATGGAACATTTCATAAAAATTCATTTTCCGTTCTCGCATGAATGTGATGAGAAATATAACTTATTACACAATTTTTCCGCGACAATATTCACATTATCTCGGAAAGCGAGTAGAATCAAGTGAGCGAGCTTGGCAGTAATGACTCTTTACAGATAGGAGTTGTAAAAAGAAGAAAAAAAAAACGAAATTGTGAAACCACTTGGCTTTTTGCCATTTGCTCGGCGTTATTATTTAATTCTTGATTTTCCTTTTTCATCTCTCGGTAACGACAGCATCGAGGCGTCGGAGCGGTGTTAAAATTTTACTGACCGTACAACGTACATTACGGTCTTTCTGTCGTCGGCCTTTATGCTTACCGCCTGGGACTCTCTCTCTCTCTCTCTCTCTCACTCGGCCAGTTTTCTTCGTCTTTTTAAGTCGACCTCGTGTACACCTCTGAATAACGCAGCTACGAGTGTTGAAGTAAAAAGTATCGTGGTAGAACACACACGTAGTTGCACCACCGACTCGTCGGCCACTTTGCTGAATAAAAAAGCATCTAAGGGGACGTAGTCTCGAGCTTTTGCAGTGCCAACTCTCGCCGGCTGGTGCTATACGAGAAATAACGATGGGTCTTCGAAGCGCCCGAAGAAGTCACGTTCCGGTAAAGCCATTGATGCCGTATCTTCGGAAAATACGACGAGCTCTCGCCGGCGGTTCGATGCGTTCTTTGATACGACCGTCCAAATGTATCAGCGACGGGCGGATGAAAGAATCGGAAGACGAAGTGAGTGGAGAGTAAAAAAATCGCGGAGGGAAGCAGAGACGAGCGTGCGAGAAAACGTTGTCGCTCCGCTGTTTCCGATGTGACGGGAGAAATATCCGAAGAAGACCGAAAGTTCCCGAAGATAGTCGATATATAACGTACGTCCGGCTTTAGCGGGAACGCCTCGGAGGGTGGGAAGCCGGAGATTTTACTGTGGGAACTTTTTATGCGTTGAGCGCGGAAAAGCGGATGGAGTGTCCGAAGAAACGGAGGAACGAAGAATGAGTCGAACGAACGGGACGGCAAACGAGAAAAGAGTTGGAGAGGGTGAGAGAGGAAAAATACGTCTTTGCTGACACAATAGCGCTCCATCAGCTATGCAAATCGATTTTTCTCACTCTCGAATTTCAACTCGCGGTACTTCGTAACAAAGTTCGTAAATTTATCAAAGTTTTTTCATGCACGCGAGTGCGTCCGTCTTCTCGATATTTTCGATTCCTTTGATTTTTTTTCCTTTTTTTTTTCCGTTACTCGACGGCCATTCATTTCGGTCTTCCAATTGATCGTCGAAAGTTCTCGTAGTTGTTCATTCGCTCGAGATTTTCAATCACAAACCATTGAAGCATGGTTCCGCTTCGGGAACGAAGTAGAGCATCGCTAATTGTATTGACGCCCGGAACGCAAGATATAGTCGCGAGCAACTTTCATTGTGGAGTTCTCAAAAAAAAGGAAAAAGAACTTTAGATCTTCGTGTTCGACCTGTGGAAACAGTCTATTGTTACTAACAAAATAACTTTCAATCGACTGCAATGAGTTTAATTATTATTCATTCATTATAACAATCTCATTAGTCTGAATCTCGCGATACAACGTTTTTCGATCCGTCATATTTTGACTGGCTTCTTCGTTTTTCATCAACGCCGCTCCGCCATTAACGTTATGAACATGACGAAAATTAGGAGTGGTGTTAGAATCGAGGTTATAAAATAAATTGACGAATTGACAAATTCTATTTCTGGTTTCGAAATTGCGACGGCTGTTGCGAAAAGCTTGAAATCACTCTCCATACCGAAGTAATTGAAGTTTATGTGCGAGCGATAGTCGATTTTATTGTAAACTCGTAAGTGAGAAGATTTCGAGGAACGATTCCTCGTGGAATTTTCCGAGGAATAGCGAAACCGAGCCTATGAGCGCGCAACGCGAGAAGTTTCACACTGGTATCGTTACATTGTGAAAGGAGTTTCAAGGGGGGCGTTGCAAAAGTTTTTTTCCTCGACGTTTCGTCGAGACTCGCGATGTACCGTGTATGCTCGACCTTCTTCCGGTTCTCTTCGTCCTCTCCTACCCCGTCAGTCCTCGAGCCAACTTTTCTTCACGCGAATATTCACACGTTCACGTATCGTTGGCGAACGCATCGCCAGGAAAAGTTTTTTTTTTTTTTTTTTTTCATTCTTTCCCTCAGACTTTTCTCCACTTAGCGTCCCAGTGAGTTCTCTCTGATTCCGCTCTTGGTAAACCCATATTCCTTCGATTATCGTTTTTTTGCTCTCCGTTCCCGTACCTTTCTTGGGCTCGTTCCAAGTGTTGTCCGCAGAGAGCTTTGCCGCATGCTTTCCACGAGCCGTTAATAATCCCCGACAGAGAAGTGGAAACGAGTTAAATGTATTTAGCTCGGGCATAAAGCTGTAGTGCGCTTCTTACACACCGATGCACCTTCCATTGCAAAACAACAATGGCGCGCCTTCGTGAAGAAAAATATGGAAAAATGTTGCACGGTGTTCTCTCAGAATGTTTGCACAATTGCCGATGAAAATTGACAAAAGTATAAATCGATAAATTTCAATTTTATTGAAAACAAAAAAACCATGCCCAGTCCATATTTTCTGTTCGCGACTCGTAGTAGAATTCGGGTCTCGGTTCGTTGAATAATTTTCTTACACGTACAGTATTCGAAACGTTGATTTAGTGATGATTTCGATGGCTCGAGAACGCTGGCCTGGGCAACAACGAATTCGGCATTTCCAACCGTATGACTGCACAATCGAAGGACACAATAATAATTAGACGACATGGATGCTCGTTCCTATCGCGACGAATTCGGGATACCCGAAACCTCTGTCCTCTATCGACGCTCCGAAAAGTATTACACCCACTTCCGGCGACAGGAAGTAGGCCATTTGATACAGAAGCCTCGTGTCGTCGGCGATGTGAACGGGTGCTAGTTTGGGCAACGGCGGAAGGTCGTAATGTACCTACGTCCCGAAATTACTTTGCCTCCCGGTAAACGGCGTTCAGCTCAGTCGTCGCTTTCGAAGGGCGAGTGAAAGCCGAGAGGCAGCCGAGGGAAAACACAGCGAGAACGAAGATAGTACACGCGCCCCTATTTAATTTTCAACGTCGGACGGAAATTGTGCCGCCCCTTGACATTTCGACGAAATTATCGTTCGCGGTAGAGGGAACCGGAGAGGAATGAGTAGTACAAGTTCGTGATGGGTCTATGAAACGAAAAGACGGTGCTTTCCGGCACTCTTCTCCTTCAGGAGATTCGGGCCCTCGTTCCCTTCTTTCTCATTCCAACTGGCTACAGTGATAAGGTATTCCGGCAATACGCGTAGACGACAATTCAACGACAGACAACGACGCAACCGCTTCGCTGCTTAGTTAGAAGATTCTCCGCGTTTCGAGGGTCGGTGCCAAATCGAAAAACTTGCTCTTGCTCGGTAGATAAACGAGCTCCAATCTCGTCTCATCCTTTCTCTCAGCCTCTCTCGCGCAGCCAAGCGCGAGGAGTTACTGCGGAGCAACGAGAGTTAAAGCTGCGCGCTAAGAGATCCGTCAGTCTACGAACGTCTCGTAAACACGTATAAATTATACGAGAAAAGAATAAGCATAAATACATCGTTGATGCTTTAACGATTAATTTTTTTTTGTATTTTCGCTTATACTTATTGAAGCAATTTCAACCGATTTTCCGTCGTTCGGGGATACCCGTTTTGGATTACCAAAGAGTTTTCATTGAAAGAATCGTTTTTTTTCCAACGTTTCAGTCGAATACTTGATGTGTTTTTTTGGTAGCTCCAAAAGCACAGTTTCATTGTACAATGCTATTTTATATCAATGCGGAGAACCGCAACGATCGAAGCCTCCAGGTTTTGCAATATTCCGAGAACGAGCCTTTGCGAATGAAAAAAAATCGTTGCTCGTCAAAATACGTGAAACTTCTAAATTGCCGTTTTAACTCTTTTCTCCATAAAAAAAGACCATTTATGTCGTAGTTTTCGTTGACAGTACTGTAACTACTCGATGGTAAAAAAGTTGTTGCCGAGTTTCGTTTGAATAATTAAAATGTGAAAGGGAATTGATCCATGAAATTAGCTGCGAACGAGTGAGACTTTGTATGAGGAAAATTTGTCAGTCGCTTCGACAAACTTTGAGCACGAGTGCTTCGACTTTTATTGACTAGAGGTTTGTGTGTTAGCTCCGTGTCCACAGTAAGCACTGAGGGAGACAAAAGAAATCATAGACAGTTCTCGAAACTGCTAAATTAACTAAGTTCCATTAGCAATTCGTAGATTCATTCGCGATCGTCGATTTCTCTTCTCACAAAACTTTTTGGAAGCTTCATTTTGCACCTCATACGCTCTCGTGCACTGGACGTTAGAGGTAAACATTGAACTGTTTAGTATATCGATAGATCACTGAGTTGGCTCGTGCAAAACTGACATGACATTTTTACTATACTCTACAATCGATATAAACTTGAGGTGTGGGCTCGCATATATGATTTTTTAAATGGTGTCGCCGGAACCGGACCGCACTTTGAAGAAATTTGCGTGAAAATAGCTCATAGCCCGCTTTTAAAGCGTTGGCCATACGGTTTTAGAACACGCTTAACAGCATTCCACGAATAATACAGCATTAGACCGGATAAGTCACCCGGTCAAGAGTTTTGAAAGTACAACCATATGGGTTGAAGAAGATCGCTTTATCGGACCTGGAAGTCCCCGGACCTGACTTTTTACCGCGAACCAAAGTTGCCGCGTTATTCGGCCGTGTACTGTAGCAGACCGTTGTCTGACCGAATGTCGCCCGTATCCACTGTCCAATATTGTATGGCATTCCCAGCGTCTAACAATTACCGGCAGGACAGTCGGTGTTTGGTCCGCTATTGGACACAATTACTGCGACCAATGCAATGGAGTGCACAATGCCATTCGGCGCGTAATGCAATGTTCATCACCCTGCGACGCATAACCCACGCCCTCTCTCCGTCCATAGACGCCAGCAGAAACAGACATTCGCAGATGGAACGTATTAGGAGCAAACCCCGCGAGCTATCGTGATCAGCCAGGCTGCATTCATCAGTTACGTACGAGCAAACATTGACCGTTATCGTGCGTTCGGAGTTATCAATCATTGTTCGGCTTCACGGTCATATCAGTTGAACACTACTACTATACTCGTCGTTAAACTTATCGCGTCACCCCTTGCAAATCCGCCCGATTATGCCGGCTGGGTGGGTCGTTAACTGCGGGTCGAGTTCGCTTTGTACTCGTATCTCCACGGTATTTATACGAATATCGATAGCTACTGATATATGTAGGTGATGTACAAGCTTCAGCGACTATACATTGTGCCTTGAACTACCTTAAAGCCCAGCAAACTAATAATCCGCTAACATGTACTCATAGAGCCTTACATTGCTTCAAAGACTTTTCCTTGGAAATAAGGGTTTTTTTTAATAATTTGAAAGCCGTTCTGAGAAAATTACGCTTCATAGTTGCAGTCGTTGAGTCGAGCTCGGAACTTTCTACTTATTTAGTTTTCTGGTTCATGAATTTTGTAATCAGATTAACGATTTCCTGCTGTAATGTCGATGAAATATTAAGCGTGGAAGTTGCAGTGAATAAGTTTAAGCTGTAGCGTTTTGCTAGATTGATATGTTCTAAAATATTTTCAATTGATGCTACCGGTTTGAAATCCCTCGGAACTGGTAAATCCCATTTTCGAACGTCCAACACACTGTATCTGGTTTAAAAAAAATAAAGAATAGAGATCGTTCGAGCTGCTGTCACAACAAAAGAAATATCAAACCAACGCTAGCTGCTAATAGAAATTCTTCATGGTGAATCCGGTCGCTCTACTACGAACGATCCAAGAATTCTTTGGCTCGCGGGTCTGCAAGACGATCAGATTGAATCATAAATGTATGTATACATAATGAAACCAGCGTGCGAAACGTTATGAATGGATCCGCAGATTAAGCTCTTAATGCACTTAGATTTGTCGAGAAGTCCTTGGATAATCTTTTTCAAAGTGCCGACGAGCGTTGCTACTGAAGCAAGTAGTCTCCACAGAGTACGCTAAAAACCACCTCACTCTACCTATGTACCTCCAGTATATACGAACCAGTTGCAGTAAAACGCACCGAAAGACCATAAAATTCAGTGAATCCCAGTTCCGGGGAAATGTTCGGGGTTTGAGAAAGTTCCCAATGTTTTTTTTTCCGCGTCGCACTCCGTATCATTCGAGTTTCTTCGCTCCCCAACTTCTTGATTACTCTTGAAATTTAAACGACTCATCCGGCTGATAGAAATGTAGAAAATTCTCTTTACTGCACTCGTCACGGTCCGCGACTGGTTTTACCGCCGGAATGTAATTCTAGTTTTATTCATCTGAGTGCGGCCCTTTAGAAGGTACGTTGCGGAGGTAACCACGATATACTATTCATTCGATTCAGCGTCGCAAGCTGTTTCGGTGAACGTCACGACGAATTCAGTCGCGTATCTACTGCGTAACTACAGCGTACCTTCCTGCGTACCGCATTCGTGTACTACGGGAAACTGCACTCAGCACTATAATTACGGGAAACATCTGGGTTATCGCCCGTAGCGCACGTACGAGCGTTACTATCGTCGTGCCGGGTCGTAACTGTAGTGAGCACAGACGAGCCGCGGTAACGGATACAGTGAAATCCCTCAACAGTTCATTCCCTTCAATGCCGATTTATCTCGCCATTATCTTCGTTTTCTGCATTGACCTATCGACTCTCGCCCTACGTGCACTATTCCCAATGATCACCAAAATAGCCCTGTTAGGGTATTCGCTTGAACCCCTTTCTGAAACTGTTGCGGCATTCAACTGTAAACACCAATAGACACCCCGCACGAAACACAATTGCGAGTAACGTTCTGTGAAATTCCAATGCCGAAATACGCATGACGGGGTTACGTTTGTGCGATAGGGGTTTCGACGAACTGCCGACATCGGGTTTCATCCTTCGCATCGTTCCAAGCGTTGAGAATAGGTTGCTGCCGGAAAGCGTATTCATGCTACAACGCATCCCAACCATCGATGCATACGTACGAATGTGGAAATGCGTATAGTGTCATAACATAAATGTCAACGCATCCGTAACATCACAGTAATGATCTGTGAATCTGTGGACCGTAAATTTGCCGCTACACGAGAACAAACGGGTGAAGATTGCCCACTCGGGCTTTCATCTAATTGCTGAATTGGCTGCGTATTCAATTAACGTGCAAGGACGAGATGAGCGAACGGCATTTGCTGGCCTATCAAACAGCATACCCTAATTTTTGGTCTTGAACCTTCTACAGACAATCGTTTCATTCCATTCTTTAATATTTTTTCTGTGAGTGGATGCCCAAAAAGGTTTGTTCGCCCAGTTCTTTCCGTCCGAACCAGGCTTCTGTAATTCTCGTTTTCCCACAGAAGAAAGTTTCACGAACGAAAAAAAAATAAACGAATATTTAAAAGATGTTTGTCAAGTCCCTACCGTACGACGGTTGTTTGATTGCTGATCGTTTTATTACTGCTTATTTGCTCTCTCACAAAAACAGAGTGTTATCCGATGAGTAAGCAAAATCGACGGCTCATCAAGAGGTTAAGTGAAAATTTAACGGTAAGTGTGGTCACTGTTGATGAATCAATAAACGTCGTTGGCAATAAACCGTACTTGATGAAGAGCCGATAAACAAGCAGTCGCTGACCAATTAAACGGCCGCGTATCTCCTCTATTTTTTAATTCTGAATTTTAACTTCTCCAAACTACGAATTTCATTCTTTGATATTTTTTTCTGCGAGTAAATGCCCTGATAGGGTAATTCGCGCAGTTCGTCCCGTGCGAATTCGTCTTCCGAAATTCGCACTTTCCCAAAGAATAAAGTTTCACGAATGAAAAAAAAATAAGCAAGCATTTAAAAAATATTTATCAAGTCCCTACCGTACGACGGTTGTTTGATTGCTGATCGTTTTATTAATGCTTACCTGCACTCCCACAAAAACAAAGTTTTATCTGATGAGGAAGCGGATATTAACTACACATCGAGGGGTTAAGTGGAAATTAAACGCCAACAGTGGCCACTCTCGATGAATCAATAAACGCCGTCGGCGGTAACCCGTACTTAATAATAAACAGGCACTCACGAGACGTAGTATTTTTGGAAAACTTTCAAGGTTATTGTCATTTAAATAAATTTCGCGCCGGGATGTTCGCACGTCCGAATGATCGATACGAGAAATTCAAACAAATGAGATAAGCGCAGGAGGAAGCGTGCGACACCGACGGAATTTTTCGTCTCGTGGGATCGTCTCGCGCGACATCAACACCGGTTTAATACATTAACCGAGGTCACATGTGCGCTTGTACAGATGTTCCGTATCATACATTACTCGGAAGTAGTTTTGATTGTTTTCATTAACGCAATGCTCCGCGTTAATGAGCCGCCGAGAGAGATTCTATTGCGAGAAAAAAATTGACTACCCGAGTTATCGCCGCGAATATCGGAACGTCGATAGTTACAAATACGTAATTGTATTTCTCGTCGTCAATGAGAATAGCTTATAAATTTTTCCTTCCCGCTGACGCGCGCGCGCGTCGCGTATGCAATCGATCACGTTTATTTAATATTATTTTTGAGCTGTGTATCACGGTATATAAAGTGAGAGCAACATGGCCCCGGTATCAACAGTTATCAAGCAGTTACAGTGAGCATGACGTGCAATTTGGGAAACGCAGTCGTCGCATTATTCGTCTCGGTGGCGTTCGAAGCCCTAATCGGTAAGCTAAATAATTCACGTGTATTCTCCTTCGTATTGAAACAATTGACAAACGACGATGCACAATATAATGAAAAATAATTCGAAGCTTCAACGTTCGTAGGCATCGACGCGAAGCCACCGAGTCGCATCGTTGGAGGACGTTTGGCCGAGCCCGGTGAATTCAGTTCCATCGCCATACTGTCTCCCGTTAATGTTTTCACGCACGTGTGCGGGGGTTCTATAATAAGTCCTCGGCATGTTCTCACCGCCGCGCATTGCGTCGACAATCGAAATGCCAGCGGTCTCGCGATTCGCAGCGGTGTTCATCGCGTCGGCGCTACCGACGATATCGTCACTAATGTTCGAAGAATCATCATTCATCCGAACTACGTGTCGGGCGCCGCGCATCTCGCTAATGACATTGCCATGTTAGTGGTGAGTTTCTCGAGAGATACGTGTCCAATAAGTCTCCAACGAACGACGTGGCTTTTCATTCGGATAATCCAAGTTCAACGACAATTTTAGCTCGACAAGAATATCAATCTCGGTGGACGAGTGAACAAACTACGTTTGCCGACGAGCGAACCGGACCTCGACAGAGTTTACTTCGCCGCCGGCTGGGGGAAGAACGCCAAGGACACTTCCGAGTTTCAATTCGATCTGAAGGTACTCGACGTCCAGCTGGCCGACGAGAAGGATTGCCACAGAAGAGGAAGTATCTTGAAAGGGCCTTCGGCGCTGTGCGGTTACAACGAACGAGGAAACACTTGCAGCGTAAGATAACAATCATCGTTATGACGTTATGACGGTATTTGCCATCGGCAAATTCATCAATCGAACGACACCGAGACTGATATATTTTATTTGCTTGATTTTCAGGGTGACAGCGGTGGTCCGCTGGTTAGCCGTGGAACACTCTTCGGCATCGTGTCGGCGGGCTTCTGCGAAGTTGGCGTGCCGACAACTTACATAAACGTGTATTACTATCTCGACTGGATCAACGAGAACATGAGACAAACTGGCCGATAAATTTGAACTTTCAATTGCATCGGCCCAACGACGACGCTTCGCGCGTGAAATAAAATAATTTATTTTCAATGTGGATTTATCGGATGGGAATTTTTTTTCCTCAATGGTAACATCTTCGCGGAGAATTTGTCCTCGTGCAAAATTGGACGAAGTCAGGTCGCGGAAGCGTTGTGATTTGTGAACATATGAGCAAAATGAACAAAATAATATATTAAATGTATGTGACACCGGCTAACGGAGGTTCCGCGTGATTCCACGCGCTTTGTTTGCAAGATAAAATTGAAGAGGAATAGGCCAAACGAAGGACTGAGAGGAACAAAAAAACACGGTCAGCGTGAAAAAGAATGGGCAGTCACGCGAAATCATGGGATTGCCGTTCAGTGAACCAGATGGTCAGTGCCTCGAGGTACGACGGAAAATGCTGGCAACGGTCGACCGAGCACTGCGTCAACACAGACTCACGATTCAGTTGCTCAGCCAATAGAATCTCGAAAAAAAAAAAAACACAAAAAAACGCCTGACACGTAATATTGAACATACGTTATAGAACCCTGAGGTCACGGCGACTCCGGCATGCGGATAAAAATGTAAAAAGGCTTGTCAAAAATGCAAAGAACGATATAATAAAAATACGTCAGAAACATGACCGGTCTTCGGTGCATAAAATTGAATAATCCTTTGCCTTTAGGCGGAGTAGAAAAATATCTCACTCCTGAGTTTTAATTTTAATAATCATTTTATGTTCCATTTGTTTTTCCATTTGTTTTTCATTGGCATGGCGTCTTTTGGTGCTTGCTTGATAAAAGCCACATTATGCGACAGCAGGAAAATGTCCGGGTAAACTCAATTCTGTTTCGAGCCAAAAAATGAAAAGCCAACATTTTATTTCGAGCAGAAGAGCCAAAGCCAAGTATTGACGCCACAAAAATAAAACCGAAGTTCCGATGCTCGGGGTTACGAGCTTTTCGAAAATCAGAATTTATTCTTTGATCGTGGCTCTGTACGCCCGTATTTGGATACCGCCCCGTATTTCTCGTCGCGTGTAACTGTGACCCGACGACACGCCTGCGAATTCGAGCGAATAGAGGAAGGATAACAAGCCGACGTGCTTCCCGGATAAAAAGAAAAGCATTCGAAAATGTAGAAATTCGTGGCCATTACTGTCGCTCACCGTCGCTCCGCTCGCATATACATAGGGGAGAGCGGGGCAAAATGACATACCCGGGCAAAATGGTACGTAATGGTCAAATAAAGTCCCCCGTATGATAGAATTAGGGCAAAATGGGACAAGAGAAAGTTCCATCGAAGTAGATTTTTTTGTTGTCCCATTTTGCCCCAATACCATTCTGCTCTGGTCCCATTGTGCGTGAATGCCATTTTGCCCCGGTATGCCGTTTTGCCCCGCTCTCCCCTAGTAGTGGCCGTGGCGCAAACCACAGCCCTCTTGCTTTCTATGCTAATAAAAATATCGAATTCAAACGTTGGAGAGTCAAGAAGATCGGACCGTTTAAGGTAGTCTTCTCGTTGTGTCTGACGCCGCCTAAGCTTGAGAGAAGAATAAGACAGAATTACAAACATTTCCCGATCGGAGGGAAATCCGAAAATTAAGCATATGGAAGGTGCTGGAACAATTGTTCAAAGTAATTCGTCAAAGGTACAAAGGCACAGGTACTTCTTTAGCGTGTGGTACGCTTGGCATTTGCCAAAGCGATTATTTCAATGCTGGATTTGAAATTAATTTATCTCGGCGAACGAGCGGATGTGAAACGGACGCAATTCTTTTGTGATCTATAAAACGTAGTTTAGAACTCCCTTTTTCTCTTGAAATGCACGAATAAAATATCGAAAAAGCAAAAAATTCTAAAGTGCTCTTCACGAATGTTGCAGTTGATAAAAAGTGTCCACAGTAATGAGTAGAGTTTGAATGATGATATATAAAAAACCTGATGAAACAATCTGGCAACTTAAAGTGCAGACTTTTTTAATCTCTGCGTAAACTTTTACGACAATCTTTTTTTTTTTTTTAGCCAACATCAGCCAAGCGCAATAAATTACACTTTCTTCTATTAAGACAGTAGCAAAAGTGCGAAATGAGAGAATAAAAGAGAAGAAGAGTCGACATGCATATTTGAAATTGATAAAGTTAGTGAATGGTAATGAAGCTCGAGCGAGTGTGTCTGATGCAGCTTAACGTTCGGATGTAAAAAAAAAGGTTACTTTTCTCCTCTCCAGCCCCTCCTCGGACCCCTTTCGAAAGTCGGTATACGCGTGTCTCTGTTTAAAGGTTAAAAGAAGACCCCGCGACTAAACGATCGTAACGTACTTTCGCAGTTTGAATCGTATTCTCGGACGAGAGAGTGAGGCAATTCGAGAGCGGTGCAAGACTTCCGTAACTGCGGACACGTGCAACTGCTTCTCGGACTCCTGTTCTCCCTGCTCGACGGAAAAGGAATGAGCCAATTCCATTCACGTTCGCCTTTGTTCATCGGCTTTTATTCTTACTTTACCTATTTCAATTCTTTTTCGTTTCATTCGAACTGGAAACTCGTCCCTTTCGTGCCAGTCGCAGCCGCCTCCGGATTCTCGATATACGTACTACCTTTTATTAAATCGGCATTAGCCTTGCTAAGAGAACTGTCGAAGATATCAGGTGAACAGCGTTGGCAACAAAAGGTAACCGGTGACTTAATAAAAATAAAAAAAGAAGGGGCAAGCTCGTTGCTCTTTGGTAGAGACGATACAAGCGGAGACCACAAAATGCTAGGAAATGCGAGAAGCTTCCAGCGGAACGATCCAGCTTCAGATCGGAATTGCAAAGTGAACGGGGATAGGGAAGGTTTGGCTCACGGGCCCAGAGTGTAATCGTGTGGTGCTTCAACCGAGCGTCGAAAAGCAGTAAACTAGCCGTGCCATACTACTCTACCCGGTGTTCGCTCGTGCTCGATTCCTCGCACACGACTAACCGACCGCAAAACCACTCGCATATACGATCTTGAATTATTCACTAAAGCCAAGGGAAATCAAAGGGGCACGACTTCTATCAAGATGTACGTGCTCGAAACTCGAGCCTATATTCAAATCCGCATGAACCTTTTCATATGCATGAAGCAACGGAAAATTTTCGAGGTGCGGTCCAAAGTCGCGAGCAAAAAAATGTAGCCGTATGGAATATCGCGAACCATTTACAGGTCTCCGGAATGAATGGTGTAAAAAAAAAGATATCAAATATGAATTTTATTTATATCCGAGTGTACATTTTTTCCGTAACCTGGTTCTTTTGATTCTATGATTACAGGTTGTGAGAGCAGCCAGTCCAGTTCTTCTGCGAGTGATCGTTTTGGGAGCCTTCTTTATCTATTCCACTGTGAGTAGCAATGATAACGTATGTATCGAAATATTCGTCTTCCAATTTGGTTTTACAAATCGCATACAATCACGCAGAATGCTGGGCGCAAGTTAATTCAATGGAACCGATTTTCCAAATTGAAGTAATACCTTGCCATGCCTCGTTGCAGTAATAGTTTCAGGAGTTTAACCGAACAGATCGACATTTGCACGTCGGAGAATTAATAGGCGATCACAGCGAGCATTTACGTTGGTCTACTCGAAATGGCAAATGAGCCTCATCGACAGTGATAACGATTAGGTTTTCGCGTCACTGAAATCGACGAGGTTGCGCGGGGCGTTATCACACGCTGTTGCTCCGCCCGGTTCGTTTACTGCTGCTTGTCTACCGACGGATTTCCGGATATTCAGCATCCAGTTACACAAATCATTAACTTCTTAATCGTACCGCTTCATCCTAATATCCATAACTTCGCCGCGTTTGATCTCGTAACGGGCACACATTTTGTAGATCGTTTAATGTACTTACGCTCTTTGACGAAACTGCGACTTTAGAAACAACGAACGGTAACTCAATCATTTGAATCGTGCGTACGCTTTCGACACATGCCCAAGTAACCATTTATTCTCGACACCCGGAAGATATACAAATAGGACACACATGTCCGCCAAAATGATGACTGTAAGGGTTGCACCGCGCACCGACAAAAATTACCCATTCCCTAAACGTTTTATGATACCCATTCATATCCATCCTTATTAATCCTTACCCATGCATTCATCCATTTTATTCACAATCCTCGCAAACTCGAGGTAAGAGAACTGTTTCGAATATAATTCTGAAGATCATATCTTGGGACGAATAACGACGACCGTTGTGTAATTTGTATTCCAGACAATCGTCATGTACCCGACGCCAAACGTGGTTACCTGTACGATACGTGTTTGGCTGCGTGAAATCGGCTTCTCGCTCACCTACGGTGCTCTCATGCTCAAAACTTGGCGGTAGGTGGAAACGCTTTACAAAGCACATATTTGTATTTGCATGTATTTACGTTTGCATTCCCTTCTACAATGCCCTTTCGCCTGTGTCAACGTATATGCATGGTATACAACAATATTGTTAAACTTGCTTTGCTTCTCCAAAGCTGTTTGTCCCGATGTTCAGCGCCCACTCTTGCAAAACACACCGCTAAGGTTCCTCGGTTTCTCTTGCAAAGGGCCCACGTGGCTCCTCTGACTATTTGAGTTAACATGGACAGACCATGTAACATCTACAGTTCATTTTTGCAACTCGGGCATGAAAACGGCGCTTTTCGGGTCAGTTTTGCGGGACGAAAGTAGCTCATTTCGTAACAGCGTCGAAATGTCGGTATGCGCATGCGCGTCACACTACATTCCTACCCTAGGGAAGAAATGTCCACTTTTTTGCCCGCTTTTTTAACCTCACTTTTTTTCGTCCCGCAAACACTGCCCCTCAAAGCGCCTATATTCCTGCCCTCGTTGCAAAAAATATAGTGTGGAACATGGGCCGAGTTGGCGATCGCGACTCGTGTGATTGCAGCCCTCGCTTCGCTCGGGCAGCAAACGTCACCCGCGTCGCAAACGCCAACTTTCGGCCCTTGTTGCACAATGTACTATTTCGCCTTCGTTCACCCTACTTCATTGAAACAAATTTCATTGGATCAAATTCGAAAGTTCACGTACATAACCGTTTGCTCGTTTACGGTTGGAACCCCCATGTGCCATTTCATTTCCTTTTTGTCTCCCAAAGAAGTTGCATTCAATGCCAGGATATTATCGTTCTATAGTTTCGTTCGATTCTTGGGAGTACGAGAATGGTATTTTCGCGCGTTAATGGATGAGCGATGTAACAATAGTTCTAATAGAAATTCAAGCGGCGAAATTCGGTCGCGAACAAGAGGGCCGCTGTGCGGGACCGTAGTTTATCAACGATCTGTTTCATTCGCGAGAATAATAGGAGCAATGGCGCATGAGTACCGAGATAAAAGACGACCTTATAAATCTTCGAGCCTCTAAAGCTTCCAGGCCAGCAATAGCCATGCGCTCGGAGAGTACAGCTGGAGTACGGGGCTGTTCTGTTCCGTTGTCAAGTTGGTGCCTCGTGCACACCGAGAAACCCACGACAATGGAAAAGAAAGGAAAGATATACGGGATTCGGCGGGATCCGAGCGCCGTGAGACCGGAATCCGCAAAATGATACGCGTATGACTCATAGACGACGAAGAAAAAAGTTGTCCCATTGAAAATCAAGGGCCTGAGATATCGCGAGTACGATTGTCACAACGATCCGATTTCGAAATCATCGAAACGAACTCGGTTCCAAAGATATATTTTAATTGTTTCCATCTTGTATCATCCACATTGAAATATTAAATCTCGGAAGCCCACTTTCTTCGAAATCCCCATTTTCTGAAATATTTGCGATAAATTCTGATGATTTTTCAGATTTTTCGAGATTTCTCATGGGTTACCGAGTGTACCGAATATATAACTCATACAAAACTATATACGTTGATACTTCGTTGAGTACTTTGATACCCGAACTTTATTTTGACTCGTTAACGCGTTGCCACGTTGGGTTCGCACCCGATATAAATGTGAAGTTCGTCAATAACCGATTAATATCTACTCAAGGAACCAGGGTATTAGGCCAAGTCTACGTGCTCGTCGTCGTCTCTTCAGCGTCGATTACAGAGTACCCGCTTCTCCGGGTAGTCGGAGTCTTCCCCTTTGGTCGAAGGTATACGTCCGACACCCGAGGCTTCCGTGAGGGCCATGGTTATGAAGTATGAGGAAGCGAGAAGGGGATCTATTGATCACTGTCCTGTGGTTGGTTCGATGTAGCTATGTATCCGTTACGTGCCGATGGTGAGAAGCCAGCTGGTCTCGAGCTCTTAAAGCAAAAGTCCCCGGATACGTCCCTACCTCGCGGAAGCTCTCGTAGATGAATGTTATCCTTTGGCGAGTTCGGCTTTAAACACTTAGCTTGCAACCGGTACCGGCGGCTCAGCGTCCCGGCGCCTCGCTACGTTTAACGCTCGGTCGTGTGGAGCAACCTCAGTGGTACACCATTACACATCCGCGACTCTATACCATTTACATGCATGCGCATGCAGTTCGAAAGGAATGCAGGAATGTGTATGGCACTATCTAAAGTATTCTCGTAAATATGAAGTATGCAAAGTATCACTCTCATGTATACATGAGTTATGTGCGACACAACTGCGAGACCGAGGAACGTGCACGTCAACGCTAATCCTCGAAAAAAGTCAACTGTATATTTCGCGATAATGGAATACCGAGAGGATTAGCTCGTCTACGTTTGGGTAGAATTTCAGAGATCCTAAACATACTTCGATCTAGTCATGCCTCGAGCGGATTAGACCAATTCGCGACTTCAATGGCGTCTCGCACATTCAATACTTACACTTGGTATTTTCACAATTAATACCTACTTATCGTCTGCTTTATTGATAATTTACTGTTCAATACGTGACCATCATCTTAGCATGGTTTCAAAGCGGTTTGATTAGAGTTTTGAATTTTGACTTTCATCGATCACACGTTTGCGAACAATTCCTCTGACAATTCCGGTGACCATGAAAACCACATTGGAACGCGCCGGAAAATCACGGTGGTCAAGTGCCAAAAATTAATCGTCAAAACCACCAGGAAACCACCGCGACGATAGTTTAGATTTTTGCGGACAATTGTTTAGAGGTGTTTTCAGCAGTGATGTGTTGAAAAAGCCCGGTGGTTTTGCGGTCGTTTCGACGATGGTTTGTCAGAGATCGACCGTGGGCAGTGGTTTTGGTGGTGATTCACGAGGAAACTATCACACTGAAATTTTTGTGCACAGTCATTTTCCGGTGGTTTTGAGGGAGAATTTTTGCCACTCAACCATCAGGTAGTTTTACAGTCTTTCTGACAGTGACTCGAAGCGACAGGGTTTCCTACACTTTTCGCGCACAGCGCGAATTCGCATTTCAAAAACTTTCTCCTTGGAACGGGAATAACAGTATTTCAGCTGGGATTTATCGGTTAAAACTTCTACGGCAAGTTAGTTCGTTGTAGCGCGTACGACTCGATAATGCGCAACGAGTAAAAGCCGGTCAACGATGAGGACCGAGTGCAATCTCGTGCCGAACGATAAACTATGTCCCGAATCAAATTTTGCTATTCAGAGCTGTTAATAATTTCGCGCAATGGTAATGCGCGAGGCGAGAATTTGGACAATCACATGCATACCATAATCCGGACATAATTAAAATGCTCTTCTCGTACCCCGAACTGGATTTAAAAAATACGGACAAGTCTCGACTCAGTCGGATTCGATGAATAGTGTTGCAATAGAAAATATAAAAGAAAAAACATAACGCAAAGGCCAATCCGAATATAATTTTAGATTATTAATTCGTATGTTGTATCAATTTGTCTTAATTAGTTATGCGCCATTTTCGACATTGTTAAAAGGCGGTGTCGGCCTTTGCTCGACAGCTATTGCCTCGCAGTCGAAACAACATTCACGGAAAATCTCGAATTGTTTGAAATGGTGTCTCTGCGGTTGGAACAAAGAGCAATAGGAGTTTCGATCGAAGTGGAATATCGTCACTGTGAGCCTTTCACCGCAGAACAGAAACGTTCTCGCGAATTTTCCGCCCGACACCTTCAACTACTGCGCTTGGATATATCGCTGCGGCAGCTATAGCAATGGAACGAGAATTGGGGCTTCTGTCTTCTCTCCCCGCGTCTTCTTTCGCCGCCAGACAATCATTTGGAACAAGAACACCGAACACGTACCTCGGATGTTCGGCCTTCCTCGACAGAAGCGTTCACCACTCTTCTAATTTCTCTCTCCCTTTCTACACGAAACCGTAAACTCAGCCAATTTCTCGAGTATTCGCGATGTACAGCATAATTGCTTTATTCTCTTGAGACGCAAACACCTATGCGGATCTCACACGTGCAGCAAAACACGACCACCTGGATTAAGCTAAAACGACCTGCAATACACTTTACTTTTATATATCGCGCCGCAGTCAGTCAAATGTTTCGACTTTTGTTGAAAATTCGTATTTTCACGCGCCGGCGTTTTTCGGACTGCGGCAATAAAGAAATATTCTGTTGTTCTTGGACGACTGTCAATTTCGTTTGAGCATTATTATTTCATATAATTTTTGCTCTTCTTTTCGATGTAATCAGCATCCTTTAGAGTCGAGCGAATTTAAAGTTCGAAATTTTTTTGCATGCGATTCAACGGATATGAATCGACCCGTCAACGCCAGTGCGAGAGATGGAAATACGGTGAAGTGAAGAAAATAAAAGAGCGCGAAAGGGCTCGTATTTTCCGCTGCTGGGCGAGGAATAACGTTTCGAATCTGGTTCACGGCGATATGAGAATAGGGCGTCACGTATACGGGAAAAGGGTCCTCGACGAAAGAGCCATCATGGGGGATGAGATGCGAGGTGCCAGGAAAAGGCGGATCTGGCGGTCGTGTCATTTATGCGAACTTCCTACACTTCAAGTTATTACTTGGCGAACATTCCACGCTGGATAAATTTATGATAGACGCGTACCGCTTCGATAAGATGCGGTACATCGTTAGGATAGTCCTTGTTATACCTGCCAGATACCATGAACCTTGCACATGCGATGGTGAGATGCGATATTCTATCTTCCGGCAGCCGGTTCATCCCTGATTTTGCTGCAAATCTGCATTCACTCTTCGTCCAATTAATTAGTATGACAGAATGTCTGAATATCGATACAGTACGAAAGACCTCAGAACAGCTCGGAATTGGGCTAGTCGCGATTGCCAGGTCTCGTTTACCGGCTCTGGAAGAGTATTGGTACGAGTTGGTACAAATAACTTGAGTACGATTGGGGCCTGTGCAGATCGTCAGTACCAGGCAAATTCGCTAGAAAAAGAGTTTCCCGAAATAGTCAAAAGCGAGTGGCATAAAACTGAACTGCCTCATTACAGGGAACAGGTTCTTTAAACAGCAACAGCTCTACGAAGAAGTTTCTCAGGGCGGAAAGATAGAAGAAGGAAGTGGTGCGAAATGGGAGCGAAGGGTGATTACTATAAGTGGAGGATGATCTTTGAATCGACTACGGTTTGACATAGATGTTACCGATACCTGCCAGGTCCCCCAACCTTTTCGCGCAGAAGCAGCAGAAAACCTCTCGTCTTTTTTCAATACTAGTCCACCGTAACGTTGCAGCGAGTACCAGAATAGAAAGGACCGTTCCACGGCGACACGAGTCTTTTAAGATCTCTTCGCGACAATCGGATGTCCGCACTTTCAGAACTTCCGCGCGATAACACGAACGAGAGAAAGAAAGGGCCGAAAGATCTGAAAAGTCCGCCGCTATACCGATAGTACAAGAGTTACGTGCTCTCCCGGATCGAGATTGCGCGATTGGCGGAGTGGATCTGTAGTAAGCGAAAAAAAAACTGGACACAGTGGCGATCATTTGTTACCCATGACGTAGGTTTTTCCTTCCTCTCCGGTTTCAGCTTATTTACCCGCGCGCACACACAGCTGGTACTGCATCGAAAAGTTATTATTTTTCTCTCGTGTCTGAGAAAGCTCTGATTCCGCAAAAAATTTTTACACATTCGAATGTCATAAAATTCAATTAATTTTCGTAAAATTCATATGAAGCGATTTATTTTTCAGCATACGAACAAATTGTCTTCAATGCCCTTCAACTTTTTCGGAGTTTTATTATTGTAATATGCATTTCAATAGCGAGAGTCTTCTTTCAATGAATATATTCATTGAATAATATAAAAGCTGATAAATAAAAAATAACCCAATTGCACGTAGCGATTTTTGTAATAACGTTTGATTTCAGAATCTCCGTGATATTTCGCGTCAAGTCCGCGAAGGCTGTGAAGATAACGGACATGAATCTTCTGAAGAGGCTGGGAATGATCGTCATGATATTCGCTGTTTTTCTCGGTATCCGAACTTTGGTCGCACCGCCCGTCGTCATCGTTGCGCGGACCGCCGATGATCTTAAGGCTTATCTGTGTCGTACCGATTGGTGGGACCACAGTTTCACGACACGTAAGTTGAATAATTTTTTCCAGGATTTATCGAATATCTCTTCCAAACGACAATGAAATGTACAATCTTGGTTCACCAAAACGCTCGATAACATAATACACGTCATCAGTACGATTTCCTCGGGGAAGGCGAAGACCATAAAAAAGCGGAATGGTTATGGGAACGTTTCCATATACACTTAAATTTGATAACCCTACGTGAACGATTCGACGGGCAGAGATCGTGGAATGCCGGCTATATAGAGCAGTACTGTTGAACGCAGAGCGATTGGATCGAGGTAGGTCAAGACTGATGATAGCCACGAGCCTGAGAGTGATGAGCAACAAGTGCTTGCCATGGAATCGCGCGCTGATTTTATCGGTCTTTCTCCGACACACGCAAGGGTGTCGCCTCTGTTTGCCTCATCCCTCAGTAACGAACGGTCGGGTTGCAAAAATTCTCGCTCAATCGATTATTTACCGACGCTCCAATCAACGCGCCCGATATTATATGCAGTACCAAAAAGCTTCGTGAAACGCTTATTTCTCATTCGATTCTAACGTATTATGGTCATTCAACACAAATTACTAACGCTTCGTTCCGAATAAATTTAACTTTGTTCCATCTGTTCAACATTCAAATTCCGAACAACAAAATTCTATATCTATTATAAGAACAAATTTTCCCATAAAATGTTCATGTTTTAAATTTTTTCATGAAAGTTCGACCCCGAGGTAACTTCGTGATTGACAGTGTAACTGTCGCATTTTTACCAATGTGGGTGACGAAATATATTGATTTTTTCATCAAAAATTTATCGGGCAAACGTTGATTACAATTGTTATACGAACACTCCAGAGACTTGTCTTTTTCACAGCGATACTTCGGTGGCATAATAACAAATGTTTTAACGAGGAACTAGTTATTTCCGGACCGGAATATATTGCTTCTGCAAGCTCGAGATTGTTACGAGGGCTCTAACATTTTTTTTTCTGTTATGATCCGATTGATTACCTTGTTGTTGTTGTAACTAAATAATCCAACGACATATAGACTCAGCTGGTACAGCGGTTCTGTCGTCGCGCTACGCGAAAACACAATATAAACGAGGGTAACGAGAACAAGGGATCCAAGCCGCTGGTCATAATAAATCTTTCTGTGTTGTGTTCTCACGCGTGTACGTATTACGCATATAATGCATTTTATTTTGCACACATGTAGGGGAGCGTAAATTATTGCAGGATTACAGTTCTAAAGCGAAAATTTCAGTCCTCGTATACCTATAAATACCTATAAAATGAGCATAAGGTCATTATTCAAAAACCGTAATATTGTTATAAATGCGAGCGTTGCACACGAAGCCAGCTGCAGCTCTCGTCGAGTACTTGTTTGCATCATCCACTGAGTTATGACAGTCGTAAAAGCGAATAATTCAGCAACGGCGCACTCATTCCGCGGCAATACCTTCCTTCCTCCATCCTTCACTCGCTGGCAATGCAGAATGCGAGGGAAAGCCTCCTTCGTTTCGGAGCCTAGAACTGTGCCAGTCTCTTTGTCATACAGTACAAATGAGCGGGTATAGCGCGGTGCTGCGCTAGAGAGAAGTAAAACAACTTCAGATAGCAATACGGGGTCTCTAACAAGGGTGTCAAATGGGAAATACTCAGGTAGGATCACGATCAAGCCCGGATCGTCCAATTTTTTCTGGCACCAAATGAAATAAACCGCGAATTTCAATTATCAATATATTTTAAACAAAAAAGTCGGTACCAAAACGAAATAAATACCAGACAGATGAAAAAATCACCGATGAAAAAAGCTACCTCGTCAAAACTCCAATTTCAATGATCGGAAGGATTGAAACGCCGAACACATTGCAACAGTGTACAGCTTTACTGATAAAGCGCCAATTGTTCGAAAATTTGTTATGCCGGACGCGAAGTAACGATTGGCAGATATCTCGTAATGCATTATCGGAAAAAATCAAAATACAAGAGCCATTGATTGATTCAAATTAATCAAATTAGTCGCCCAAAATCGATTTTCAATGTGATTTTTTAATGGAACTCGTCCCACCCCCGTGTATGGCCGTTAAGAGCGATGGGAAATGCGTTTTCATTTCGGAGCAAAAGCTTCATTATTCGGAGAGAGTACGCACGTCAATTTGGCCGTTCGGGGAATTCACTTGCGGCGATTTTGCCCTTCGGAGAATTTTTATCCGGTACTTCGAACGTTAAAGGCGGAAACTTTTCGAGTTTGAAATTCTCGGACACGCTCGTTCGTTTGACTGCATTTCTAGGATCGAGCTTCTCGAAATGCTCTTTATTTCACGAAGTGCATTTCGAATTTGTACGGTTTGCTGAGTATGAAAGTATCTCGTTTCGCGAGATCGTAATCAACTTTCCACGACTTCCAATCCATTGTTCATACTCTCGGTGATCAAACACATCTCAAACATTCTCAACATTCGAAAATTTAATCTCGACCCCGAAATTCGAGGGATTCCGACTCGGTAAATGAATTAAATTGTGTTTCAATTAATTGCAGACAAACCGCATATTTGAGAAGGATAAACCAGGATATTATATGCGATAAAATCACGTTTTCCGTCTATCCGAACGAGAATTATATTCTGCCACTTGCGGGCACGATTATCCTTTTTATCCGCACTTTGAATGGTTGAAAAAAAAAAAAAAAAGAACGAAAGACAAAAACGTGCTCGGCGAAATAATTTTTTCCTCCTTATCTTCGTCGAGTGAATATTATGGAAGAAATCTTGGATAAAACCCGTTTGAGCGCGAGATAAGTACGAATATATTCACTGCGGTGTGCGGAGGCGGCGGTGCACTCGATATCACGGACCACGAGGAAAAACGGACGAGAGTTCATTTGCCCACCGGTCTCGGATAATACGCTGCGGTTTAAACGTTGTGACGCGTTATTAAAATTCTGTCGGGATCGCCCGCCCGGAATAGAAATTGCAGAGAAAAAAGCCCGGCGAGTCTTTGCCTTTCTCTCGCCTATTTTTCGTACAGGAAAAAAATTCGCGATTTTCGTCCGCGGCTCGGGTGCATTACAGGAAAAAGAAGAAAGATTCAAAGTATGCGACGATTTTTCATGGAATTTTTTTTATCGGAAAGAGCCGAGTACGAATTATTTATTAGTACCGTGTCGACAAGTGCATTTCTTCTATCGAAAAAAGAAACGCGCATTCTTTCCGTCGAGAATAGTAAGAATGTATTTTCTTCCGTCTAGAAATATTTATATTGCGTCGACACTCTCCGTGAATTAAACGCGATTTCCGTAGTCGGTACAGGTTTATCGTCGTGAAATAATTAACTATGTCATAATACAAGAGTTTTATAGGAAATATTTGAAATCGGAAATAACGAGAAAAATCAAGTTTTTCCAACGATTTACCAGAAAAAATTTACAAGTTTTTTGGCGACATTCTTTCTGATGCTAATCTGGCAGTCTTTTTTAACCAAAACGAACTATCAAAATATGAAATACCGATTCAGCATGTACGAACAGAATGAGAAGTTTGTATTCGGATTGAATTAGTTCTCAAATTTTTTTCTTCTCTCGTTTCAGTGGAAGTGATGTTCCTCATATGGGGAATCCGGCTGTGCATAGTTGTACGAAAAGCTCCGTCGGAGTTCAACGAGAGCCGATTCATCTCCATGGCGATATACAACGAATTTCTGCTGTCGGTTTTTCTCAACGTTTCCATGTAAGTCGCTCTCGCGAATGATCGTCTGCAGTAAACATGCTTTATGTCGAGAAAACATTAATGGCTTCTATTCGCTTGCGACACACCCACAAAGCTCAAAGGCTCCATCGGAGATTATTCATAAAAGCTTCTACGTCGAAAGTGTGTGCTTTACGTCGATAAATAACGTATTGTAACGCACGCCGAAGAGGCAAACGTGCCCTTGAAATATTTCTCCGTACGCGAACCGTACGAGAAAGTTAGTTTGAGTTGATGGTCAAAGTTGAGATATGCACTCAGCGAAATTCGTCAGTGTCGGCGGAATAAGCGGTTTACGTTATGTGTACAAATTACATTGTACCATAGAGCAAAGTATACACGGCAATGACTCCCTGGCCGCGTAACATTCGCGGATGTCCGAAATGGCCGAGCGCTAAATGCATATTTACATTATAGTCACGACCCCTGGGTTATATAGGTTTGAGTGCAAAGCTTCCCCGTCGTTTACACTAAACTCTGACTCTGCTACTGATGAGAGCAGTGCTAGCCGCAATAGATGCATCGGGTCTAAGCGAGAAGTTCTGGCCTTCAATTTTCGGCGGTCGAACTTCGCGCTCCCGCAATCCACTCACATTCCACCTGAATGCTTGAACATTTTTCGGTGATACTGAATGAACAAAGAGAATATGATTTTTTCGAGCTACTGTCCAAAAAAATAATTTCCGTTGATGTCTTGCGGCGAATTGCGCATTAGTTATTGTTTATTCCATATTTATTCATTCAAGGGACAATCGCAATATTTCGCTTGCCCGATACAGGATTCTTGAGTTTTCTCGATTTTTTTCTCGCATTATTGATTCTTCGATTTTTTTCATTAATTACCAATCTTCTAACAGACACTACTTATTGATCGGGCTTCGCTCGCATCCTAAGAACTCAGTTTCACGTCAACGCTTTTAGTGCAAGTAAACTATCGAGTCAGGAGCCAATCAGAATGCTTTCACGAGTCTCAAGCTATATATACCGCAGTACGATTATATTCGTGATATATTTTTCCGAAAGAAGGACATTTTGAAAGTTGAAACGACCGCTCTTGCATTTACGTTCGGGAAATCTTGAAAATATCGCGAAGAATGTTTCGATTTCTCGATGTCACAATCTGTTTTGTTTATATTCTATTACAGGCTGTTTCTGCAATCGCCAGCGAATCCGGACTTATTGTACATCATATTTTTCTGTCACACCCAGCTCACCGTCACGCTTCTCCTCTGTCTCATATTTGGCAGCAAGGTGAGCTAATATTTGTAGTAAAATATTTCAATGTTTTTTCTATTACTCGTGTGTTTATTTCGAACATCGGCAATGACGTCGAACGCATTATAAAAATCCAGTCGAACTTTCATGAGAACTGCATAATATAAAATGCATCGTATAACGTAAGGTAGAATTCCGAGAAAATGTACGGATTGCAATATTTTTATTTTTATCAACCCAAAGAAATCCAACGAAATCAAGGCTCGATTCGATTTCTTTCTTTTTATTATGCGAATAACATGGTACCTCATTTCGCCCCGCGTTCGAGCGACAAAAGAAAAAAATCTAGAAATGAAAAGTCGAGGGAAATAAACGAACGTGATACAGGCATACGTCGTGTTTCGCGGCGGTGGAAAGGAGGACGCGGTCGGCAAGCTTCAGGGAACAACGGGCAAATTTATCGGGAAATCGTGCCGGACGCAGGGCACAAGCAACCAGACGAACTCGATTTCCCTGCAGCAAGGAAACTTCACGGAGGAGGCCGATGGAGTTACGGTGAGAAATGCTTTTTACTTTTTTCTTCTGCGACTCCTGAGTCGAATAGAATTCTTTTACCACGAGGGAAAAAGTAGCGAGGTTGATCTATCTTCGGAACGTTCTGAGAATCAGTCACGCGACTTAACGTACAGATGAGCTTGCTCCGTTTTTTCTTTTGCTTCCAAACTTTCTCGCTTGCCTCGAAGCTCAACGAATGCATTTAACGAAGTGCGCTTCGCGGAGTCGGCGTTCTTGCACAGGCAGTCCGATGTAATTTCTCCCGAACGAGTCGTTTCGTTTGAAGCCTCTGAGGAGCGCCACGACCGAATGTATAGACGATGCAACGATACGAAAGATTTTCCGATTTGTTTGCAGGAAGAATTTCGTAGGCTGTACGCTCAGCTCGAGTTGCTCAAAGAGAAGAACATGCGTCTTGGCAATCGTCATCTAGTGACGAAGATTCAGGCGATGCAGGAGGCGGCGAGTCGTTCGGAGACTCACGTGTCGACGATACAGGCGATATCGTCGAGTATGAGACTGTCAACGGAGGCGAGCAGTTCGAAGGCGATCGAGGAGACCGAGGTCGGTGCGAGAAGCGACGACAAACCGGTCGGCGTTTATCACCATCATCGTCGTCAAGATTCGGTGGAGTCGGCGACGCGAAACAAAGGCGGGAAGAAAAAATCACTCGAGAACAAAGTCAGCACGAGCGACAACGCCGAAGTGGCGAAAGAGCCGGAAGAAACCGAGAATAGAAATAACGAAAATTTGGCGGAGAAAAAGTTTCGACAACGGGACGAGGATACCGAAGCCGCCAAGGACACGAACGATAAGGAGCTCTTCACGAGCAGCGGTAACGGCGATAAGGCAAATCATCGAGTGGCGTTAGACGCCGGTGAAGAGGTTGCCGGTAGTGACGCCGCTGCTGTCGTTGCCACAGGTCAGAATTCCAAGAATCTCTCCAGCGCTGACAACGGCGAAGCTGGCGGTCTCGTGGACTCTTCGTCGGCGAGAATCAATGAAGTGGCTGCCGGTAGCGGCGGCAGCGGCAGCGCTAACGCTACCAGTGGCAAGGAAAGAGGTAAAAACAAATCGGGCCACGCCCGAACTCATGCAATTGTCATTAACTTGGACGATAAGAGTAGATTTTCCGAAGAGGTCACCGTGTAAAATAACAATCCTATCTTTCGTCGTGCTACGCTTGATTTTCGGTCGCTCGTTAACCGGAGATCGGCCAAATGTAAGTGATCAATTTGTAGATATATAAGAGAAAAAGAGAGACACGTTGAGTGAGACACGTTTACATTACCAATTTGTTATCATCCACAGTGATAACATTTGTGGGATTTTTTCCTTTTCTTTTTTAGGTAGAATCAGTGTCTATGAATTAGACGTTAGTGTCTTAAACGGGAAGATAATCGGGGCTCCACGAAATAGCCTATGGAGAGTAAATATTACGCGACGCGCGCTGCGACGAAGTGAGAAAGTAATCGCTGTCGAAGCGGCCTCGGTGAGTATGAACTTGGCCTCGAGATGTTACCGCGTCTTTTTTGATAATCTTCCGATTAGTAGTTTGAAGACATTCTATCAGCCAATATGCCAAAAATACTGATGGCTGCGCCATACAGCGTGCGGGCATGTTGGGCCGTTGTACAGTTACGTTTTTTCTCTAATCGTCTGTGCGTCGCCGACTATTTGCAAAATGCCATTTTATTAGCCCGAATCATTCGGGCAAAAAATGTGATGGATTAACACCGGGTAGTCTCAGCCGAATATAGTGAGAGTTTTGCGAATGCAAGCTTCAGAATCGTCTTTTCACGCAACACCGATACAAATTCTCGAATTAAAATTACACAATGTTTCCTCGTTATTTTTCTTCGCGAAGACTACATGAGAAAATAATTATGAATTTTGTCCTCTTCGTTGAGGAAGATATGAAAGACATCTTTTTCACTTAAAATTTTTTATCAAAGTATTCCTTCAACGAGTTTGTAAAATTCCTAGAACATTCTATTGTAGTACATTTTTTTGCATTGTACTCGTATTCAAAAATACCATCATCGAATCTTTCTTATAACCTTAATACCGGCTTGAAAATCTTCGTTTTTAATCGGAAGTAATTTCGCCGCGAATATCGTGAAGCATGTATCGTCTTGGAGAAGGAATACCGACTATAGCGTTAGATCCGGCTCAAATATGCACTTTCTTCAACGAGAAATGCCGTCGTCTAGAAAATTGCGAGACATTCATAATTTTGCTTGAAAGATTGCTGCGAAAAAAATCGTACGGCGATGCATCCGGTGATAACTTGAGTCGCGTATTATTAGCTAAATATTTTGATCATTGGCACAATCAACCCGGTTTTGCGGAGAAGTCAATCATGCATTAGAAAGTTTATGGCAATTGTACTCCAAGAAAAATGCTAATTTTTGCTTCATGAGGTACGAAATCTCGACAAATTTTTCCAATCGTTTCACGTTCACAATTTTGCATAGGATTTAGCGGGGACTAGCCTTTGGGACAATGAAGTATTTTCTCGTGTGTATAAATACTGCATGTATATACGAATAGTTACTGTATATTATCAGAAAATCGTTTGTGAGGGTGGCCCTTTGATTGATATTAGGTTTCTTATTCGATGAAAATAAAAAGTAAACCCACATTATTGCAATACAGGTATCTCGCCCGGTTGAAGGTGACACAGCAAAATGTGCGAAATATTATCGGAGAACCGTTGTTTTTTTTTTGTCAAATCGTCGGGTCCCGAGGCTCATTGATATTTTTGCTCGCTAAGCGACGCATCGGACATTCGGATACTTGCACATCGAGATCCGAATGTCAAACCATTGGGACTTATAAAATAAATGTAGTAAAATATAATCCGAGTAAAAAAAACATGTGTGGATTTGAGGACAAAATGTCGGTGGATTTTGGCGATTTGCTGTACAGTCGACGAGAAGTTTAGCTGCTGACAAACGAACATTCGTAATCGCGCTCGATTATCGCGTACATTTTTGAGCGAAACCTTCGAAGTTTCGCCGATATTTCTTCGTATACGATTGTTGCGTGTACTTGAGTGTATAGATATGTAAATAAAATACGTTAATAGGTATGTTAAAATTATATGGAAGAAGAAACAAATCGTTGTACGGACGAAGAAAGTGTCCGGAAAAGTTTGGCTCGTCGGTCTCGTTCCGAGGGCGATATTGTGTAAATATATATATTACGAAATATTGCGAAATTCTTTGAAGTCTAAGATTCATTCGTGTAAATAATAAGTTGAATATGTAAAAATTGAGAACGAGCAACAACAATTATAAGTTCAAAAGATTCCGAATACTCTGTAACAACAATAAATATTAATGAAGAATGAACCAAGCGAAGATGTGGTAACTAAAACGAAAAATACATTGACGAAGAAACAATATTAATCTCGAACGTAAGATAGAAAATGAAGCACCATCGGTTTCGGATTCGACAGTTTAAAAAAAATATATATTTTGACTAAATTTACCAATGAACGAATACCTTCGGCCGAATGTCGCCAATTGACATTTCGACCCATGCTTTCGTTTAACAACAAATTGCCATTGTAGACATGCGAAAAAAACAGTGTTGGTTTGCATTTCGATAATTCACGGTTTACAATAATAATGCTAGTACGGCAAGAAATCCTTAACGAATCTTCAAGCGTCGATCAAAAAGGCTTCGCGTATCTCGCGCACTCACTGGTCAGTTCGACGAAATTTCGGTCACTAAAGTAGCGATCAATTTTCAGTCCTTACGAGAATTCTGAAAACGTATGTTCGCAGAACAAATTTCTTAGGTTGTTATTCGATTGTAAATAATGAGTATCTGTACATATTTCGTGTCAATATTTGCATTATCGTAGAAAAGATAAACAACAACATTCGCTGAACCGACAAAATTAATATCCACAAAGAAGTATTCCAATGATGAATTTGAGAGCGTTGGTTAATCGATATGTTATAGATAAGCTCTTATATAATATAGAATAATATAGTATAAGCTTACGAGTATAAATGTTCTTTTGAGTGTGGAAGAGACAGATAACGCAATGGTACACTTGGATCGCGATAGATCGATTTTCGATTGAGGGAACGAGGTCGTGCCCGTATCCAAGAGTGACACACTCGACTCTGCTGGATGTTCGGCGGAGTTTCCTGTGACGACGGTGGCTGATGGGCCTCCGGCGTAATGCTCGACCGACCGCGCGTGCCCCCGTGGTCGTTCGGATAAACGGGATCGCGGTAACAAACGACGTTAGCCCAGCCTCGCCGGAAAGTTTGCGCTTGCGACGGACGAGATAATCCTCCCCGCCTCTCGTCGATGATTCCTAGCATCATACTCGGTCGACCGACGAAACTTATCACGACGCTTGCCGCTCCCGCACAGCTTATCGCGGCTAATATTTTTATCACTCTTATCCTCCTTCTTTGAGCAACCGATTGACAATGATTTACAATTATGTTTAATGAATATCATTACGAAAGAAATAATAGTCTCTTGAAAAACAAAAAAAAACTGTTCTTGTACATATATTATTATGTGAATCACAATTATTTTTCTACGTACCCTCCGTAACGTCAACGTCTTTTATTGCCGAAACATTACGTAAATATTTCGAAATTCAATGCGTTCTTTGACGATGCCGAAGTTCTATCTCTCGTGTGTCAATGAGAGGTGGAAAAAAAAAACTCAATCTATTCCGCATTTCGTATAGCGTATGAAATATTGTGAAACGAATTAAAATATCAGATTCATATCATACTCGAGCGGGCGTGTGTACACGATTTAATTGTAAATATGATTTCATTTTGTGTCGTTACGCAGTCTCGTGAATGTTGGATGAAAAACAGTAAATGAAAAATATTAATGCAATTTATTATGGAACACGGTGAAAATTAATTATACGCGAAAATAAACATGTGAGCGAACGATTGTAAATCCATACGGCGGGACACGAGTGTGGCGGTGGAAATAAATTGCGACCACGTACCGGCAACAAACGCAGTCAGGACGAAGGAGATGAATTTTCGGTCCCGTTGCTATAACTGTTTGATCGTGTCACCCAAATCGTCGTTGCCGTTTTTGTCGGGCAAACACAGATATATTGTAAAATATACGCGTCCGGCCACACAACGATAAACGAGAAGAAATCTACGTGTTGTATATTAACACAAAATAATATTAAATCGAGCTCTGAATAGTACGAGTTGTGCGCATACTGGCTATACTTTCGTTTTCACCCAAACCCATTTCCTCTTACACATACATTTAATAAAATTATTATTCAATGCAAGAATACGCTGGTATCGATCATGCAGAATCTCTCAAAGGTCATCGCAGCAATCGCGGGTCGGGCTTTGGATTATTATTTTGGATTATATTGGTTGTGGATTATTTATAATCTTGTTCTATATACTTTTCATCGAATCATGAAGTCATAGGCATACTAATTCTATATTTCACGACACGAGCTCGTTTGTCTTAGTTAATTCGTGACACTGGCGATTCGTGCAAAATGCGATCGATCACGCAATTAACTCATTCGTCGCTTAATCATAAAGTTTCACGAATCTCAGCGGTGTGCCCTACTATGGGTTTCGTCGCGTTTGCAAAGCTGCGTATGGAGGTGTTCAGTGTAGTCGAAATTACAGACGTATAATCGATAATGCCTCGACGCCTCGAGGGTGCACGGCCGACGATGATCCTCGTGGGAATGACTTTGACGAGTCTCGCAATAGGGAATAAATCATAACACGCCGCTCCTAACTGTTCCGGTATTAATATGTACGGATGGAGTTCTCGTTTTCGCGAACATGCGAGTATTCTCGCGCGGATAGCTCTGACGGCATTAGACCAGTGTGTTAGCTCAATATGTGTCACTGATCTATTCCCGTGCGATGATTCTATTCACATCCAACGTTCGCTGTTGCTCCACCGCGATTTCCATCTTCCCGAGGGAAAAAGAAGCCATCCCGGATGTCTGTTGATGACGATTCGAATGATTTGAAACTTTGATGGAATTGCGATTTCAACATGTTTTACTTTTCGCTTGGTGTTCATTTCGCACAAGTTCGAGGAAGGTAAGAGAAAATTGCAAACACTTCTCGATGGGATGAAAGTCTGAAAAAATTCATGCATATTAGAGGTACTGAAAAGATCAATTTTGCATGATAATATTTCCAATTGTCTGTCATTTTTCTCGAACTCATGTGAAATGAACCCCAAGCGACGGAACTACCTTAAAATGCGATTTAATACATTTGACAATACTTCTTCGTAAAATGTTAGCATTCAGGACATGTTGATTAATATCTTTGCGATCATATTTTTTAATTGAGTTGTCAGGAATTGGTTCAAAGACTCTCGTTATCTAGCATACTTTCATTAACATGCAAACGGCTGTGAGTGCAATATCACTTTCGATTTGCCCTGTGACGAAAAAGCGGGACGAGTGGGTAAAGCACTGTGGGGCGACGAGGTCGTGGTGTCTGGTTGCATTTTATTGCAGCACGTGCGACCCTCGTAAACGCAAATATAGCATCCGCCGAAGCGCTGTGTTGATATAATATGCGTTATGTGTTTCATTTTGAAAGATACCTCACAATGGTAAACATATTCATGCAGATAAAGCAATTATCGTATTAATTGCTACATGAATTACTATCACGTTTTATTAGTGTTGCTGAAAATGTGGTCGGCCAACCTCGAAAGGCAACTTCGACATTTGGTCCAAATTACGATTTTATAACATTCTCTTTGAGTCGAGATTGCGATTCTATTTTCATTGCCAATTTGGCGTAAACCTCGGTCATAAAATATTTGTCTCGGTTGGCGGAAAATTTGCCGAAAACAATTGACCCAACGAACAATTTACCGAAAATGATTGACCATAGAAACAATTCACCGAAAGGAATTGACCGAAAATACAATTAACTACTGTAGTATCAATAATTACAACGAATTTGTTCGTTTGATGCAGTGGCCGATCGATGTAATAACGCAATATGTAAAGGAATTAACATAACCGAGACAGAGACAAGAACAAAGGAACAGAGGAGAAGGAAAAACGATGACAATAAACTTCTAAAGAGGATCTCGATCGAGATCGACACGCAAAAAAGAGGAAAATAATTATTAAGGTCGTTCCGAAGCCGCAGCTCAGGAAACAACAATTACAACGAACATTTTAATCGTTCCAAGTGCTTCGTACGAGTAATTATCGCGCCTACAAGCGCACGCGTCATCGCAATAAATCAATCGCATTAACACTGCAATAACGTAACTCAGTTATCGCAGTCCTGAATGAAGTTGGAAATAAAGAATTCTCAACCCTTCTGTAGTTCAGACGTGAAAACGAACTTTTCGCGATGCTGACTTTTTTATAATACCGCATGGATTGAGGGGTCATGGAGGTTGTCGAAACGAGCCTGCGAGATCGAACGTCAGCGCGAAAGCGCGATCAATCCACTCCCGGCACGAGTCGCGTCGGCGGATCAGCTCTCGGAGCGACTCCGGTGTCTCTCAACTCTTTCGTTTCTCCGATATCCCGAGCGTTCCAGTTTCCACGAGGATATACTGCGAGAGATTTAGTCACGGTAGGTGGAATCAATTAAATAAAAGAGCGCATAGACTGGTGGGTTTTCGCCGATCAGGCGTGAATAGCTTCGTACAGTCTCGGCCAACTGTTTCCGCGATCACTTTCGATCCCACGGTTAGCCAAAGATCGATCTCGCTACGGCTTCGCAAACGGATGCTCGCGACTGATCCTATAATCCGAAACTACAATTTCTATCCGTGTCTCTGGTTGCTCTCGCCGACAATTTACGAGATGTTGCTGACGATTCTGCGGAAGCCTCCATTCAATTTATTTTCCACAGCGATCCGAGTGCAGCCCGTCGATGCACCATTTGTATGCGCGCACGTGTGTAGATCTATACACGTGATGCCGGCGACGCAAGAAAAGTATTGTGCGTTCGAAGCAAATGAGCTTATGGAGTACGCAAACGTATCCCATTCGGAAATGGAATGATTTTCAATAACGTAAAGTTCAAGTAAAAGTTAATAAAAGAGAGCGAAAAAAAGAATGCATCGACGGTATTACCGTTCTACAATATGCATTTTCATGGCAATCAATAAACGCCGATATCCCTATGGATTTTCAAAAAAATTCATCTCGCGTGTCGATATCCAAAAAAATTCGCCTCTCGTGTTGATTTTCAAGAAATATCCACCTTCCGTGTTGTTTTTTAACCTTTTCAACGATGCTTTGAATCACCGGAAGTTAATTGAAAAACGACTATATCGAGCGCAATGAATATTATTCTGCGGTAAAATTTCCAACGGCGGTGAACGCGCATGTTTTTCCCGAGTCGAGGAAGATTGCTGTAAAACGGGGTGTGGGGTTAAATTAACTAGATGCATATGCAACGCAAACTCTTTCTCGTTGCATCGCGAGATTTACCTTCGTCTCTCTTCCATTTTCATTTTCTCATCGCGCACGAAGTATGCTAAAAAAGAAAGTATTGTAATCGCGAGGAAAAATAAGACCGAATTTATGAACTGAATGACACCTTTAAACATCAAAGAATAAAAAAAATTATTTTCTCTACTGTATATCGTTATTTGCTACGCAATCTGTCATATTTCGTGGCCCGAATAATTTTCTTTTGCTTCGAAATATTCGAAACGAGGCCCTTTCTCAACCCGTCTGGCTGTTAATACATACGTATCAATTTTTCTGGCGTGTATTCAATAACTCACCGCAAACCTTTTCAGTTACCACGAAATCTTCTATGCCTCTTCTATACATATAATCCAAGTTTCGTATTAGAATTCAGAATTTCTCATCCACATTTTCTGGTTATACATCTGAAACGTAAAAGATGAATAAATGAAACCAGTTAAAAAAAAATCGAAACAACATTCTAATCCAAGTGGTCAATAGAAAATTAGTTTTTCTGAACACCGGTTCCGTTCTCATCTCTTATGCCCAATTTTTCACAATCTTCCAATCGCGCGTAATTAATCGAGAATTGCCCAATCGTTCATGGATCCGGAAGGGTGGCGTTCGAGTTCGAACGAAAGCGGCTCGATGGAATTACCGTACTTGCTGAAAGGTTGACCAACGATATTTGGGCTGGGCGTGGTCGAGGCCAGGGAAAAATGTGAAACGCAGAGAATCGCTGAGCGCGATAAATGGTAATAATCCGCGAGATCTGAGAAATAAAAGCGAACGGGTCTTTTTTTTCGAGCGCGCAATGTGTACTCGAAGCAAATCTCGTCGATCAAAAGCAGCTGCCAGTTGACGGGATGCTTTTTTTTTGTTTCCTCCTCCCGTATGTTCACCGTGTCGTGTTTCGATTTAATGTGACCTACAACATCGTACTCGGGTGACAAGCGAATGGACAGGCAAGAAAAATATTTCAGGCGTTATAAGCTATTGTGCGCCCGGACAGTGCGTTTGTCGGTGCGCTCGTTCTCCAGCGTTCTCCGTTATCCGCGCGTTTCATCTTCCGACGAGAGTCCGTGGTGTTTTTAATTGGATGTCGTAGAGCGACCGGTACGACGTGGGCTTTGCGTCGAGCGCTTTCATTCTCGTCGTCGTGCGTCGTCTCTCGTTAAAACTTTAAATGCACACGGAAAAGCGTGCCGTCATCTCTCCTTATTTGGCTCGAAGTAAAATCACACGGACAGCTTTGTCACCCCGGTTATGCCGAGGGTGAAATTTTTTCTAAAAAAATTCGTTCAGCGACTTTGCGACCCGTAACCAGTCCTCTCGACTCGACTTCTTCCCTAATTTTCCTCCGTCACTTTTTTTTTTCGCTTCCCTCATCCAGCCCTTTTTTCAACCCTTCCTTTTTTTCTTCTTATTTTTCTTTATTCCCCAAGATTTCTCTGCGGGCCGAAGCCCTCGTAAATTATTCTAGCTCACGAACGAATGCGTCCGACGAATCTGACGGTCAAGCTCGTTATTTTCGTACACCCGCGAGGCGGATCCAGTCGAACTGAGCTATACCGATCAGAGCAGTCTTTCAACGCCGTAGTTTTATCTTGGGAACAAATTTCAAAGTAAAATGTCAACGTGGCACTTCCGCGCTCCTCGCGCAAAGTAACGCCCCGTGTGAATTTTGTAAGCGGCACCATAGTTCAAGGCTCAAGTGGTTACTCGTGCGTCCATTTGAAAAGGCTCGAGGCGTCAAAGGACGGTGTAATATGTCTTGCACGGGTTAAAGCTGAGATATTTCTATCCGGAAAGTGGAAACCGACAAGATTCAACGGCGCGGCGCGCACAAAGGGGGAAAAATAAGAGAAAAATGAGTTTTCGTCCCTTAAGACCAAAGGATATCGCCGTGTCGAAAATCCGTGACAGAATGGCATAACAGTATCCTATTTCTCTTGCATTGCGGATATGTGGCCCAGTAATCCGACGATGTGTGTACCGAGGATACACGCCGGCCTTTTAGCCCGTTTCGGTTTTCGCGGATAAAAAGCTTCGGGATAACAATCGTGAAATATTGCCAATATATCCACCCGGTAAAATATATAGGCATATATGTATATATATATATTTTTTTTTAACATATTAACTTTGAAGTTTTGATGTTCCGCGGCACGGCGATATATTTGATTACGGAAATAGATCGCAATCACGCAAATGGAAAGTCCAGTGAATAAAGTGAACTGGTTTCGATCCTCGTCGAGGTAACCGCGTTCGCCGGACCCACGCATCTTTATTTTCTATACTGCCAATTGAAGAATAAAACGAAAATTTCGAGAATACATTCAAGCCCCAATTTTCGGAATTAAATACCGTTGAAACATGATATGATTGGCATGGCACAAATGGGCGCATACTTTTGCCGGCCTTAATTTATTAAAGCCGACGCTTACATTGTAAAATTGGGGAAAAAAATCATAATATCATAAACCATTTTCAATCATATGAAATATGAATATAGAAATATTAAATATGAAATATCGAAGATTTCGTCAAAAGGTGCGGTCGATATGCAGATCGAAAATAACTTGAAAAAATCACTGTAAAAAATGCTCGCATGAAAAGTAATGCACGGGTATTGGGAGCTTTTATGCATAAACTAGTATGTTAAATTGTACATACCGATTCATACATACATCAAACTTACCGTTTGCTTTCACAGTGAATTGCGCGTTAACGAAAAAAAATACATTGTTCTTGCATCGTTGATAATAATAGATTGATAATAAACGTCACTCATCAGCGATCGGTGCGTGGTTGATGTGTTGCTCTGGCGGTCTTCCAAGTCAAGCGCTATTGTTCGCGGTTGGTAATTGGATGGGTGACCGCTTAGCCACGCGTTGGCTGGCGCATCGAAACGTGGAGCGGGTCGTTTTTCTGGAGATTAGTAATTACCATGTAGCAATCTGCGGAATGTAGGGTCTCTGTCGGAAGGACCGACCGTGTAACCAAGTTTTCCGCAGTTTTCCGCAGAAGCCAAGTTTTCCTGTGTCTACGTGCGAGTACGACACGATACACGGATAGCGCGGCTACGGATGTAATTAGGGCAGAAGTGGAGATTCCAAAAGGCGAAGAGCTCTACCAGGTGGAAGACAAATAGAAAAATTATGCAAATTGGATTTGCACATCGCTTTTTCAACTCGTAGCAGTAGTAAGAGAAATTTATCAACAATCTATTACACTATACCTTATGAGTAGAACTCAAATTAATTATTTACAGTCTACATCGCTAATAGGGCATCGACCGGAAACCGTCAGCCCCTCATCTCGTATTTATCACGTCGATTGCAAAGTTCCTTCATGAGAAAGTTACTCAACCAATCTTGGCTTTCACGCAAAGAAGCTTTGTCGTATTACTACACGAAAGGAATGCTCCGCAATATGTTAATGGGAGTTATTCTCTTCCGTGCCCGGTCTTGATTCAGGAATGAAAGCACTTTTAGTTTTCGAAGTACATGGAATCGTTCGTTGGAGCTGTTTTCAATTACATTAACGAAGTCCCGAATAATATACCAACGATAGCAGTATAATACATAGAATACAGTATAGTACGTAGGTGGTTTAGAATCTGTCGGATACGATACATTTTCGTGTACGAGCCACTCTTTTCGCGTGCTCGTTATGATTCAACGCATGAATATTCATTAAATTACAACCAAAAACCTATTAATGCAAATTTGTATGACACGTATTACACGATTTGCGGTCGAGTGTGATACTTTCGGATTGTTTCATTTCAGAGTGCATTAACGAGCGCGATGCCGGGTTCAATTTCAACATCCGTATTAACGCGTAATATTCGCCGCAATGTTTTACGTTAATAGTCTGGCCGTTTTGGAATAATGCATGCGCACTTTTGGTAAAGCATTTACGCTTTCTGCCCGAATAACCTGAACTATCTCGCGAATCGAGTCACTGGGTGAGTGCAAAAAATAATAACTCCAATCAAAATAGCAGGAAACAATTGCTCCTCTAATTTGACGAATCAACGTTCAACATTGAGAGCGGAGAGAATGAAACACGCATCGCACGGAAACGAAAACAAGATAGATAAATAATGAGGAGATATCTTCCGATTTTCGAATTTTCACACATTGTGTATTACGCGATGTATGTAGAAAATGTAGGGGATCGCGGGGCAAAACGGCATACCGGCACAGAATGGTATGAAATGGTAAAGTAGAGTCTCCTGTATGATAATTGGGGCAAAATGGGAGTAGGGAAAGTCCCATCGAAGTCGATTTTTTTGCTGCGCCATCTTGCCCCCATCCCATATCGAAACCGTAGATTTTATCGAGGATTTCTTTGACTCACGAAATTTTTCAATGGAGACAAAGGGTTTCTTCTTTTTTGCGAAAGAAAACTTCGCGAGAGAAAGGAAAAACGTTCAGCTTCGCATATCACATCGATTAGACGAGAATGTTACGTAGCGATGTCATTAACATGTGCGCCCCTGCAAATCTTTGAGACGAGCTCATCCACGGCAGAACCCTCTCTTATTGAATCCTTAATCACACCGCGACAGCTGTAACGAACGTGATGACGGCGTATACTCAGGCAGTCATACGTCATCGACGGTTACCAGACGCCAGGCCCATTTGTGTGACTGTGGACGCTTACGCTGTCGTTGGTTCATGTTCTTTTTTGGTCATTCGTTTCTTGAGCTCATCGAGACGGTACTATACACGTCGTCTATCGCTAAGTACTCTTAAGGGAACTGAGATACTCAAAAAACGGAAAAAAGAAAAACCTATACGTTACTGTACACAAAAATAGTACGTCATACCCAAAAAATGAAAAAATCCTATCCATTACTGTAGGGGAGAGCGGGGCAAAACGGCATAGCGGAGCAGAATGACATTAGGGCACAATGAGACCAAGGCATAATGGAATAGGGGCAAAATGGGACAGCAAAAAAATCGCCTTCGATGGTACTCTTCCTTGGCCCTAATTCTATCATACAGTATTTCACACTCAAAAAATGAAACCATATTCTTCCCTACCGGAGTAAATATGATTTTATTTAGGTAGTTTTTATTTTCTAAATAAAGATACACTCCAATTCGAAATAAACCATTTTCTGGGCCACAAAAATGGCTCTGGACCAAACAATCCACTGGTCTCGGAATTTCCGTCGGTTTCTCATTACACGAAGGAAGAAAATAGTATCCTCAAGTTATTCGGAATAAACGAAGAAGTTCTATAAATTTGTCTGAACCACGCTGGAAAACGAAGCTAAGCTGTGCCGAGCTTAACTTTTTTGTATCTTTATTTCGTCCCACATATTTTTGTTGATCCTCCTTCTACGTATATTTTTCTCCAGATTGTTCAAGAGGATCCGAGTTTCCACTAAAAGAAATCTTGTAGCATCCAGAACTATAGTGTGTTCTCCGTAACGGAATAATCATAGAGTCGATTGCCGCTGACCCGCGAAAAGGGACGACGTTATTGCTCAAGGCAGACGACGAAATAGATCGTAGGATTTGACTAGACAAGGCCAGTCTGGACAAATTCGACCAACGAATATATCGCGCTCCTTGGAATCAAGATTTTCGAATTTTTAAATTGAATAAAGCGCAGAACCACTGTTATGAATGACGAACATTATACATTATTCGCTTGCTACTTCATGCACGAGAATTCTTCGCCGAATTGTTCTTAAGGATAATCCGACTGGAGAGCTATGCACCGAGCCCGAGCAACCGAGCGTTACGGCTTTAAAACGACTTGGTTGCTTAGGATTCGCATGAGATCCAGCAGATGGAATTCGCACGAACGGTGCAGCATTAGCGACACGTGACGCACGGCATGCTCGCGAATTACTGGATTAAGGGCAAATACATAACGATGGTACAGTGTGAAGGGTAAAGCGGGAACGGAAGGACAAATAGATACGATAGGGAGATATGATAATTGCAAATCCAACGAGAGTCATTGCAACAAAGCTCTCGCTTGTTCGTCGGTAGGGGTACCCTTCGAAACGGATGGAAACACATTTCCACTGTATAAAGCACGCCTAGCGGCTTTCTAGATCCCTCGAGTCCTCGCTCCGTGGATCCGAAGTGGTTGTTTTGAACCCAACGGGCGACAAGGAACTTCTCAACATCCCAGTGATACAATCAGCGATACCCCGCTTAAGAACTCCCTCGTGGAAGCCCCGTTGGCGAATTTCCGACACTGAATTCCCAACCGATTGTTCAACCTTCGGCATTCTACGATTCATGCCAAGGGACGAATCACGAGGTTGCGAAACGACATTTCGTAGATATTCATGCGAAGGGTCTATTCTCGAAAAGGGGTTACAAGGTGCATTTCGTTTTTTATAGGAAAAACATTATGGATGTATTCTTGAATTTGAAACATCTGAGGAATTCACTATATTATTCATTCGAGCGTGCATCACGAATGGAATCTCGAATGCGTAGGACGATTGGTTAAATAACAAAAAGAAGCCTGTGAAACAAGGGCTCAAAAAAACAGAAAAAATATTATACAGATACGCAAGTTCTTGGATGATTCCATGCATACCTCAAGTTTCTAACGCTCTGTTTTACATTTACAGAATCTGGAGCGCATGAATTCTACGACCAGTATTTATGTTTTAAATGCAAGAACATACTCTGAGGCACATAAAAGCAATAATGGGTTCGATCGCGCATAAATATTGGTATAGGTATTTATGCGAATTGGCACTAGTATTTATTTGCTTGAAAATACATCCATGCAGTTAGCCGTTGCGCGCGAAAACTTCTAAAAAAACTTCTACGTCGATTCACGGTAAGTTACAAAAAACGGTAGCTACGAAAAAGAACCGCGATTCGAGAGCCTGGGGCGAATAGACCTTTTCTCCGGGATTAAAGTGAACTTTATAAATCGTCAAAAATGTCCGTGACTTTTCGTGACAATTTTTCGTCAGATTGTTACGATAATCGTTATGATATTTCATTTCTCTATTATTAGTTCACCCTCTGATTGTACTTTTTCTCTCTCGCCATCTTGCGGGGAACCTTCGCGAAAGACCTTAAATCTCTTATCACCGTTTTGACGACAAAGGAACGAAGGTAAAAGGGTGAAAGTCAACGAGGTGCAAAATGGATGGAATTAAACTCGTGTTACGGCTCCGATGCCCTACAGCCCTTGTTCCGTCCTTATTCCCATTCCACCTGAAAACTTCGGAGCTTCCGGGCTTCCGCTAATTCTCAGGGGAGTCAAAAGGAGTGGATTTGTCTCACCGATATCGTATCGAATTCTCCTATGAACTTGAAACTCTTCAGTTCGCCATATACTTGGGTCGATACATGCCCCACATATTCGGGACATAGCATCAACCATATTTATTTATTAATACATTTTTTCTTTTTGCAAATTCCCCTTGTGAATTTTTTTCATCGAATTTTCTTGTGCCCTCGAATGACACATTGGATTGTGTTTTCATAGCATTCGTGTCGATCAGTATCCATTATTTACCAGCCAACTACATCAATGTCGCAGAGGCTCAAGATCTTCAATCTTTGGTTACTCTCTGAGAAGATCCGACGAGTTCTCTCTCGATGCGAAATTCCCGGATGTAATCCGAGGATTCTCGAATTTCACCTTTCCCTTTCGCGCGTGTCCCATACCCGACGCTTGTGTCAATGTCAACGTATATGCGGCGGTATCATAACATGACAAGTATGTGTATAAAGTAGATTATTTCCGTGTTACGCTTCGACGAAAGCGTATACAGGTTGCGAGTCCTCGCGGGTGGGCCGATATGACGAGGATGAAACACGACATGCGACAGCCCCGAAACTTTGCTCGCTCGTCTCTATATCACGTCGCGACGCGAGCATGCCCGTATCAAGTTGTAATTACTGTTCTGATAACTCGGATGGTTGAGACGAAAGGGTAGAGGTTGATGCGAGCGAGGCGCGACGTGAAACGGATAAAGAGGATCCCACGAAACGTAACGCGCGGGTCGAGCCCAGAGCGTTGCGTTAGTCAGCGTCCGTGTATGTGTCTCGTCAACGGTACACGACAACTTTTGTGTCTTCCAAAACGCTCCGACGAGCGAGGCTCGTGTCAATCATCCAACGTCGCTTCGGGATCGACTGCTTATGTACCAGTGCCGCGTACACTTTCGCACGGCGTACGGAGTGACGGATGACGCGAAGACCCATGGATTTCAATGCCGAAAGCGCTTTGCTGCTGGGACAAAATTATTCGGTGGAGGCGAAAGCGAGGAGGATGAACGTCACGGTCCGCGGTGACTCTGACTCGTCACATGGGACACGGAATACTGTGTCTGTGATGAATACTATATGCTGAAGTTGCGCGGGCGTTGAATAAAAGCTCCGGGGTGAGATTCACATTTCATTGTACGGACAAAATAGAAATAGATAGTGAGAGATCAAAGAAATAGAAACAAATGGAGATCAGGAAATTTGTCTCTGTACATATAGAAAGATTTTGCCGCTGCCGTGTACAAAAATCGAGCTCAGGGCCAAGGGGTGAGCATCAACAAAGTGTGGCACTCATCGAAACGATTTACAATCGTTTGAACTCGTACACAATCGAGAGCCGTAGTCGCTGGGGGAATTTGATTTTTTTTGCTTTCCGTGTTTCGACTTGCCCCGGCCACTTCCACTCGGCGGTCCGTATTTGCGCTCGTTAGTGTATCCAGGGGGGCTTTGAAGAAACCACGTACATCTCATCTAATCGAAACCCACGTATTGATTTTCAGCGGAACCGTCCTTACACCGTCATAGACTTCATTTACACCGTCATAGATGAACCCCAAGCATTCCAATTGAAGTCGACCTAGTTTGGTTTTGATACCGCTTCCCGCGAAGCATCGTCGGGTTTCGTCTCTTGGCGGCGGCGAGCATTTCGTCGAAATGCGATGCAAGCCCACGGCGCGATTGCCGTGAAGCGTTAATATTCGACAGAAAACATCATCAATCTCGGAATTCATTGATCTCATACCACCGGTCTGACATTCACACACAGAACCGTAGTTTACCGAGATAGCTTCAATCCGCCGGGTCGCCGATGGTTGAGGAATTTCTCAAGAACGCTTGTACTATCGCGGGTCAACTAGTTCTTACTATGGAGGGTGGAGATGCCGTCGAGTTGCTAGAGTCATTGCGAACGTGAACAGCATGCAGAACTATAAATTCGTACCGTCGGGACTGGTGCTAGTGCGCATTGTTCGTCCTTCTTGATGTCCAGGTCCCCAGAAACTGAAAACCCTTGTATATCGTCGCGAGCGAATCGACCTCAAATTTCACGGTACACGATCCGTGTATTTACGAATTTCAATGCGACGAGAGGCGAGAATTGCCAGGAATTCCTTGGCATTCGAAATAATAGATAAAGAACCGCGCGGGCGGATATCATAAACTTGGGAGGAACGTTGGGGTAGGCCATTGAATAAACTGATGCGCAATACAACATATTTGAGCCGGGGGAAAACTATAAGTACCTATTTTGTGTACACTTGACAAGGACACCAAACAATACGCAATAGGCAAGTACACTTAAGATAGTCCTTGAGCGTATTGTTCCGAGATTTAAAAAAAAAGATCTTTATACTATCGCAAACGTGTTCGCAATTCTCTCTCAATTTTCACAAACCTATCCAAAATGACCACTATGCGCAAGGACTACCATCAGTACCTGAGCTGCTGGGTAGGTACGGTTATCCTAGGCTCCAGTCCTAGAATACTAGGTATTCGTTTGACTATTTCGCCCGCGCTATCCGACAGCGCAATCATAGGCATTAGTTTTACCTCGTTTATCACCGGTAAAAAGATCCTTAGACCGCGGTTTGTTCGGCGAGAGCAATCGGAACAGGCGACCTTGAAAATTACGGAATATCCGTGACTGCGTACCAATATCTTTATCGTGCATGACGTCCTCTTTCTGCGGGCTTAACAAGGCTTCCGCCGGATTGCATTGATGGCCATTCCGGTCCCGACATCTCAATCCCGCATCCCGGGGAAGCACAGGAAGGAAGGAGGACGGATTATAATCGCGACGCAGCCGAGCTGACAGAAAGCAATTCAGGCAAAGGAGTGGCAGCCTGCTTCCTCGGGAGAACCGAGCACTTCCGAGCTCATCGAACCGCTTCGCAGCTTCCGTAAGATTCACGGAGCTTCATCAAGCTATACTTCCTTTTCCTTCCTCTCCCCTCTCCCCGTCCCCCTTAATTTCTTCCCCTTGTCATCGCTACGACCTTTCTCCACCGGAAATATCGCGTGCGAGAACAGCTGCTCGGAAAACTTTGGATTCCCAAAAAGATTCGGTCCTCGTCTTTAAAAGCCATACAGCCTCCCAACAAGACCATCTGCCTTATCGCATCTTAAACCACATTTCTCTCGCGCAAGCATCGATGCTGTACGCTATACAATCTCTTGAAACTAATTCAATTTTATCTTATAAAGGATACGATATTGGTTTTGCGGGGCACTACCTCAACTTCCAACCAAACTCATCAAGCATCCGGCAGTTGAAGGGAAAAAGTTTTTTCGCTTTCTTCGCAAAACTTTAATTTCTGTTCTCCGCACACTCTTGCGATATATTATTTTTGCAACGAAGACGACGACACGCAACAAAAGGAAGGGGAGTATTGATCAAGATCGGGTTTGGCGGATCGGGTTTTTCTTGTACACGAGGAAGGTAATTGCGAATTCTCGGTAACGACAGTAATTTCGAATTGACTTTGTTATGCAGCAACAATAGTGGATATAATTATCTCGGAGCTTTGATGCAAAATTGTGATTTTGACGGAAGCCATTGGTATACGAAACACGTGTCAAGTTCGTGGTATTGAATCTCAAAGGACTCGTAGAATAATGAATGGTTCCAGGAATGTATCAGCGTTTCCTCTCTGACGAAGGTTTTTCTCTTTGGTTACTGAGGATATGTTTTTTTACCATGTTTCCGGAGAATTATACTTTTTAGACACGTGAAAAAATTTTCCCATGTTTCGGGATTTCCAAGAGAAATATTTAACGCATTCTCACGATTCTTTCTTCACGCGCTGATCGATACCAATGAGAAAGAAATAAGTGGAGTGGAGTAGTGGAAATTACCGGTGTTCGTGATAGAATAAAAATCGTTAATGGATACGCGAACACGGACGATTTCTCTCGCCTCCTCATAGTTTCTCGCTCACGTCATTCTTTGCGCCGGTTCCATCCCCTCGCTATAGCACCATCACTTTTCCACCTGCCGATTTTTCTCCGGTAACGCGACTCGAAGCGGGTAGGAGCCCTTGTCGATCGGATTTATACCAATTTTGCCCGGAGAGACTTTTATCCAAGCGAGTTCCCGCTCGCTAAAAGCCAGCTTAGTATTGTGATCGTCGAGAGTATGGGGAACACTTTCCCAACCATCCGTCCTTGCGCGGAAAAAAAAAATCCCATTTTTTTTTTTTTGTTTCCTGACTTTTTACTTCCGTCCTGTAAGCACGCCGGAAACGAGGCCGCTGGCATTGGCATTCGCGACTTCGCTCGGTGTACTCAATCCTCTCAACTTCTCGTCGGCTCTCTCGACGCGAGCGAAAAGTCCGTGAAAGCTTCGAGCGAAAAACTAGACCGCGCATCTCAACATTTTTCAGATATTATATCTATGGATCGTGAAAATCATCAGTAGCTGCTGAAAGAAGTCTAATTAAGGATTGATCGCGAGGCGTAAAGTGCATTTATCGCGCTTCGCGTATTCTTTCTCTAACGAAGGAAACGGCGAGTAATGAGAATTACCGGGTGTATAAAAATTAAATTTGTTCAATAAAACGCGAAGAACAGCGAATGCTTCTCCGACGGAACGGAAGCGAAATCGAGCTCAAAAGAGACTTCGGCGAGAGAGTTAAAGTGTAATTAATGCGAGAGAGAAGAAAAGAAAGGAAAATTCTTTTAACTAAAAATTCATGAAATTGATATTCATTTCCGAGCTTCTCTGCCACGCGAAATTCACGGTCTTCGTCGACATTATTTGGTGATTAAAAAGTCGTCAATTAATTAAACGTGAAATTTCGATATGGCTCTTCTTCCCTCGCTATAATTTTCTCTCATCCCACGTCCGGCATCGAGGCTTGAACCTTCTCGAGAAAGTTTCTCAGCGAATTTTCCACGTTCGGTCCCAATTGCTTGATGAACCACTTGGCCGTGCTCGGACAAACGATGACAACTGCTATCGCGCTTATCGCAAGCGGCGCAAAAAGCGTCCAGACAATCTGAACAAACAACAAGCTGTGAACCGCGGGGCTTCCTTCCTCTTACGGTTATTACGAATTTATTCGATGCGCACATGGGATATCCAACAAACGACCATCCAACCGAGCAAAACGGTTCCGGCTGTGCTCAAGTACGGCGTGTATTCCGGTCGTATTACGGAATAAATCCACGGAAGTTTATCTCCGAGATCGCTCAACATTACTTCCATCTGGGGTTAAAAAGGAAGAGAAATCTCATGAGACATAAATTTTATATTCGTGTCCATTTATAAATTTCATTCCGACTCTTTCGTCGTAAAATATCTAATAATGTCGCGGAACTTCCTCAAATTTAATCAATCTTTCGATGCGAAGTATCATCCCCGAAGGGATGTTTAACTTTTTTTCGTGGATAGATGGTAGCATCTTTACGAGTGAGTTTCAGTCGTATACAACCGTGCAGCTTACATCCATCACGTTTACAGTCCCGGGGATCGAGACCGGATATTATTTTCAGTAAGATAAGAGAATTTCAATCTTTCGGCTTGGTTATGCTTCGGCGACGAGAATTTTTATATGACATTTCAGGAGAGGGGGAGGAGAGGAATGGAACTCGAGCGGTATCGATTTTCCGAGTACGATGACGAAAATGGGTTAATATCGCTGACGACTTCGTGTCAACGTGTTTCGACAATTGCGGATCGCATGACGTCGTCAGTGACGGAAACATCTGTCACATCCAATTCCATACGAAATTTCTCCGCTTCGTTTTACCGGAAGCGGGTTTTTCATTTGATCCATTTTGCAGAATACATTTTCTTTGTATAGAATTTTTTTTTTTATTCAAATTTTTCTTTAAAATAATTTGTACCTCAGTTATCTTTTTTTCTGTTTTGCAAAGCTTTTCGTTCAATGAACCCAAAGAATTTACATAAGGCGCTTTCCCGTCGGAAAAAAACTTAGTCAATAAAGGAAAGTTACGCCGAGTCATGGCGCGAATCTTCGTTTCGCGCGATTTGCGTTTCGATCGCCGCAGTCCAATTTAACTCTTTAATCAATGACGCGATCTTGCCTCCACGTCGAAGGAACGATCGAGTTTCGGAAACCGAGTGGAAAAAAATACATTGAGGTTCGATTGATTTAAAGCCGATATAATCGAATGTTCGACTGACACGGAGAGAGTGTCAAAGGGACGGAAGAAAGGAGGTCGACGGAGTATACGATCGAGGCAAAACGAGAGTAAGGACCGTCGCGGAAGAGCGACAATGGATTTCACGCGGATTTCCCACGCTCTTAAGAGCTTTCCCGCAGTAGTTGAACCGACGAGCTAGAATGTGCGAGTGTAGGTAAAAATACTATCGCACGTACGGACTCTTCCCTGTACAAGCGACGAATGCTTGTTGTGTGTAACCCGAGTTTTTTCGTTTTTTGTTCTTCTTTTTACTCACACTAGTCAGTGTTAAACCGATTGGTAAATAAAGCCAAACGATAATATACTTGCAGTTCTCGACCGAGGAACTACCGTTGTTTGCCGTACATTCGCTAATGTATAGCTTAAGGCAGAACTGCACCGCAGCACTTCGTCTACCATAGTTTCGCTGTTCCTCGTTTCGCTTCGCTCGGCTTCGGCATCGTTGTTGCTCCTATTGTTGACGCTCTCTCGGATGTTGCTTCAGTTTGAATTCTTCGAGATCCTTACAGCGGTTAAGGTTCGCCATTGCAACCTTCCCTCGCTAAGAACAACAAAACAACCGAGCGCAAGACTGATATATGCTGCGGTGGAAATATCCGCAGCGACGAATCGATCGAGATCCTACGACCCCGCACCGTCGACTTGTCTCGTTTGCCGATACAATTTATCTTTATCCTTTCCACGCGGACAAAAGATAACTCGTACCATCAATTTTTTTTCGTTTCACTCTCGCGATTGTTTCGCTGAGATTTTCGAAAATTTTGATAATGCGAGTAGAAACGATTGCCAGAAGTCTCGAAAATCTTGAATGCCGAGGACAAATTTACCAACATAAATATACTTTGTGAAAATTATGCGAATCAGATTTTTTTTCTTTGGATTCGACAAGTTTCGTTTGTAAGCTTCGGACAAAATTATACAACCGAAATGAGGAGCGAATCTAATTAGTGTAATTTTCTATGGCTCATATTGAAATCTGAATATTACTCGAAAGTCACAGATTGAGAAAATATTCAAAAAATCCAAATCAACGACAAAATTTTTATCGTTTTTTAATACACTTGGAACACACCTGTCATTCTGTCCCAATTTAATTTTTGAATGTTTCAAACCATTCCAAACTGGTCGACATGCCTGTGAAAAATGTCTGCATGAAAATAAATGAACTGGTATCGAAAGCTTTTCTGCATAAAATACCATATTGAAATTAATATACGCATGTTATGTAAAATGGATGTACGGTAAATAAAAAAAGGCAGAAAAGTGGTATTTTTAATAAAAGTTCTTTAATAATACTCAAAGTATTTTGACATCAATTTTAATATGCCGGTTTATGCATAAAAACTTCCAATATCGGTACGTGAAATTTACCATTTTTTTACAGTGATAAAATACTCGAATGCTTTTTTTTTTATGAAGTAAATAAATGTATTTATATTATCCAAATTGCATTCTATATTTTCTGTCTCTTCCTTTCGGCGATTTTCCGTTCGCTTCATCGCCGCGAATAAAGAACGACCAATCGTTGATACTACACCAAAGGGATTCGGGACAAAATTCGGTTACGGATCACATTGCTTTTCGATCTGTACGCGATTCCTCAGAGATCTAAATCGCAAGCGGCATTCTTCTCTAACCTCTCCGGGTACATCAATGCAATTATCGGATACATCGTTGCTTCTGAGGCAAAGATATACGTGCACACACACGCGGGCACTCCGAACGATACGATGTAGCCAATTATCCCTTCGGCATCAGCCAGCGCCAGACGATTTCGTTTACTCGAGCACAGATCTATATATAGATATTGGATAAACGTGGCGTAGCGAGAAGACTGAAATTGCTTTCGTTTCGCGAGCGACCGCTAGAGTGAAAATTTCTTCCAGAAAATAGAGCAAACAAAAAAGAAACAAAACAACTAAAAAAAAAAAAAAAAACGGAGAATACTTAACAAGAGTGCTAACACACGTGCCAACTCGGCTAATTCAATTTTCACGTTGGATACGAATAGCGCGAATTTATCGGGACGCTGAGCAATGACTTTTGACCGTTAATACAATTTTCGAAAGCCCGCCGATAACGAGAAAGTTGCAAAATACTAAATAATTCACACGCTTCGACGACTCGGTTCGCATGCGAATTCCGCGCGGGTGTCGAGTTTTCTGGATAACCGTATGGTAATTTCGGGAAACTTTTCTCTCGGCTCTCGAATATAGGCAGCGAAAAGTCTGCGGCGAACCCGTTGAATATCTGGCGAGAAGCCAATCACTTCGATGGAAATAAAGTGGATACCGCAATGTGTAAATGACATACGAGAGCGCGCGATAATGTAAGGGCGAAAGGGTGAACGAAAGTTTTGCGGTGAATTTAAATGCAACTGTTACACTTCCGCTGCGGCGCGAGTCATGAAAATAATTCGACTTACATCGACAGCCAAAATGAATAACGCGCACCACTCGATAAATCGGGAAAATTTGGCAAATCATATTCGCGCATCGCTTCATTTTGTTCTCAACGTCGTTTACAAAGCTCCTTCATGATAAAGTTATTCGATCAATTGCGGCTTCCTCCCAGAGGAAGCTTTTCAAACAACGTTAATAACACAATGAGAAGCGATGAGTGATTTAGTGAAAAGTGCGCAAGCAACAGCAAACAAAAACGATTTCGGCAAAAATTTCAAAAACAAAGGTACAGCATCTTTTTTACGAAGTTCGAGCTTGATTGCTCAAAATTTGCGAAAACGGCCGTGAGCGCCAAACAGCTTTTTTATTAATTCGAAAAAGTAAAATACTCATAACTTTCGGATCTCTCTATCGACTTTGGCCGGATTTAGCACGGAACAACCTTGGGGCTAACTCGACTTGTATACCAAATTTGAGCTGAATCGGTAAAAATTTGCGGTCGCTATCGCATTAAAGTGCTTTTTGGCACACACTGAACATTTTTTCTAAATGTGATTTTTGGAGTAAGCAAAAAATGCACTTCTTAAAGTTCTCGGGTGGACCATTTTTATACAATTTTCTCGGCGTTTAGCCAACACTAAAAATCGAAGGTGGTAAATGCGCCGGTATGGCATTGTTTTCGAAATTCGTACGATTCAACCGCAGTTTACAGTTTATTTACATTCGTTAACGAACGAATGTAGGCTTCGGGCGGTCAAATTGTATTGACGCAAGCCTGGCGCCGCCAAAAAGGAAAAAAATCACAATTTTTTTTTTAACGAAGCAAACAATTCAGTATCAATATTTATCTCCATTTCGATTCGCATGTCGATGCACATATTAAACAAATCCCGTAGGGTTAATGAATATGTACTCTCAATGTATCGTCCATTTCGCAAGGCGATTCGCGGAAAGTCCGGCAATTTTTCGCATTTGCTTCCGCCTTTCGCAACTCACTCGAATATTCTTGTTATTTTTCCTGGATGAGAAACATCGATATCCGGTTCTTTCAATATCGGAATGAAAGAAGAAAAAAAAATCATCTATGTTGATTGAAATGATCAGAAACTTCGAAATTCACTCCACAAAAATCACTGGGAGTTTCTCTGTGCTTTGGTAGTTTATTTGCGAACAAATTGACGGGCATCGGCTCGTTTACATTTTACAATTTGACTTCATATCCCACGGAGTAAACGTCGAAGTATCTTCGTAATTATCGCAGATCAAACTTCGACAAACGCCGCTGCCAGAGGAATTCGGTATCCGAGTGATGAATATTTGGATCGATCGGATCGGATGTCGATAGTGTCTCAAAGAAGAAGTTGAAGATGCCGAGAGGCTCCTAAGCTTCTCCTCGAGTTTCCATTCAGCGCGAAGATGTGGTACGCGATGTTCCAAGCGCGACAGCGATTCAAACTTCTTCTTTGACAGACTCCCGAGTTTTGACACTCTCGAGCTTCGGAGGGTCTGTATAACTCGTGGAATTCGTCGCATCTTCCGCGATGTTCATCCCGGCGGATTTATGAAATTGCTCGGCGGATTGTTGGGAAGTTGGGCCAAATTTTGCGGAAGCTTCAGACGCAAGGTCGAACGTTGCTCGTGTTCTTTTCGCCGATTGTACGGAACCGCTTCTAACATTTTCCTCATCATCATTTTCGCGTTCCGGAACAATAGGCGAGGAAGTCTTCTTCTCGACGTCGGCGAGTTGTTCGACCTCGTAATTGCGTCGGAAGTAGGGAACACGAACGGGCGTCGTACCGATCGCTATTCTGGTTTCCGGAATCGTTAAATCGATCGTTAGTCCCGAGTCAGTGGGCTGCATGAAGCATATCTCTCCCAGCACACGGGACATCCGCCGAAGGCTCAGAATCATCCAGAACTGCGCCCAGGAACCAGGAGTTCAATATTAACTGGGCATGGGTTTCGCGACCCTGCCCTTATCACCGACGAAACTTTGCTTATTCCGTAATCGTCGAAGGAAATAGAAATTCGGCAAGCATGCAATTTCTTTATTTTCTCATTCATATTTCGATAAACAAGAAAATGAACCACATTAGAATTGATTCAATGATTTTCCGTAAGGCTGCTCTTGAAGAATTCATTTTTTTGATATCGTTTATGGAATATTTCCAGTTGACAAATGATTCGTGAGCCTCTCGATACTTACTACAATCAATCTCACCGATTGTCGTAGCGTAAATATAACCGCGGGCTGAACGACGGCGAAAGTGAGTTCCATCAGTCGGGAAAGCGCGGCCAGACTCGCGAGAACACCGGTGAGAGACAAGAGCAAGAGAACCTGCAGACCTCCGCACAGAATCTATAATGAATTATGCAAATTTGCCGATGGTTTACCTATAACCCGAGCCCAGTCTATCAGTCTCGCGCTCTCTCGGAGCGGACTTCGAAGTTATCTACGTGATTAGGGCAACAACGGAGGTGGAAAATTAAATCATACTCTCGAGATCGCTGTTGGCTAGTACGCGCATGCATGCCCGCATACACAAGCGTACAGACCGATCGCGTGCACAGGGCACAGCGTTGAAGCGCGAACTGGGGGCTTGTAACGACTCGTGTAACTCACGCATATGAATGCCATTGCGAATTACGCAAATCCGTTGTGTCACGTGAAATTTCAATTTTCGCTCTTCCGCGTTGAAATCAATTTTCTTCGATGCTTTTATCCGTTGGCGTCTCCGATCGTGGCGGGTAATTCATCTCTGCACGATCCAACGACATTGCTCATTGATCAAGTTAATTGAAACGGATTATTTTGAAGGGTTTTAACGAAATGAAATTTGACGGAACGTGACATTTGTTCGACTGTCACTGTCGAAAAGTGGACGAAACGAGAAGTACCAACGACAGTCCTTTCTCTCTATGCGTATTATGGAGGCGAGTAATAATCATTTTTTGACGATATATCATCACTATCTTAATTAAACGCGTGTGTGTTTTACTCGTTGAGCATACACGGGCAAGTTCTGGCTTTTAGTGAAAATTCAGCGTTTTTCCCATGCTAATACGAATTCACGTAGCTTCGCTCCAAATATTAGTCTTTTTAATTGCCTTCTTGTTCTCTTTCTGTTCGTATCCCCTTTCTCTATCGGACCTGCCGCTTCCGTTCTTTCTCCGTAGTCGCTTCAACAAATCTTTTTTTACCGTTGCTCAATCATCTTTTTGTCAATTCCCGTGCATCGTAACCTGCTTTTATCTATAGCATTTTGCCATGTTATCAGAATTGCAAAAGTAAATTTCGATTTGCGTTTGCAAACAATTTGTTCCCAAACGTTGGATTCGCCAGAGACGGAGAAACTACGAAACACCTATACAGCCGGTTATTCCAACTGTGTATTTGTTTTCAAGCTCTGACCACCCGTTCGAAGGTCTGATGAGCCGTCTAGTTTCGCGGCCAGGCAGTCACCCATCCAAGTACTGACTGCCAACGATGCTGCTCGACTTGGATGATCGCGTCGAGCAGCGCACCAACCGCGCATTCACCGGGGTCAATTCGCCAGAGTCATTCAATTCGTTACTTTCGCGCCATCTAGTTGTAGGAAAGATAACTTTCACTGTCTTATCACAAACTTTGGGTAGAGCAAATTGATACAGGAATTTCGACGTTGAGTTACGTTCCTCCGGTGATAAAGAAGATGTCTCGCTAGAGTAGTGACCGTTCGTCGGCCAGCAAGAAATGTCGGAGCGATAAGCAAAACGACCGGAAACAAAAGGAAAAAAACGGGAGGAAATTAGTTTTCCGACTTTCATCACCAATCGATGACCGTAATCAGAAGAACTAATCAAGAAGTCTGTTTCCCAGCTGCCAAAACGCTAAACTCTTTAAATATATATTCGTTTTATTTACAACAGAGTTATATATAATCAACAACGAGAATCGATATTCTTTTGTTGATTCGTACACGACTTGCAAGGCGCGGTTGTGAGTGAACGCTGTGTGATAAAGATGTAAATATATTTCTTCCTAATGTGTCTTGTTCTAGGTCTCGTTATTACTGTACAAGTTTTTTTTAATATATATATAAGTAAGATTATTATATTTTTGGCATTCGTACTTAATAGATATGACTAAGCAGATTATCATCGATTTAGACCCATACACTTGCACGCAAATAACATACTACATCGTTGATATTTCAACTACCCTACAATCTGGAGGAATATCTTTCTATAAAAATATATATATAAAGACGATAACAGCAGGTACAGAACTGCGGAACGTACTTGAAAATCGTTCACCAAAACTAGACATTCTTCCCGAAACGACAAACTCTTATTATCGAATATTTCATTTGTATTGTTCTTTTTTTTTCCGTCCGACGATATAATTGACGAACCGCAAACTAATCGGCACTCTGTCGACACACCCGATCCCTCTGAGTCCCCCTACGTGGTCCCACATCCTTAATAATAATAATTTCGTAACCACTAGAATAGATCCGTATATCTAGCTAACAGAAGAACAATCCTGGAAAACCTTCCGCCCTGCGGAATGCGGATCCAGAACTAGTCGGAATCAGCTTAATGGAAGTCTTTAACATCTAAACTCGAGCCTGCGAGTGTGAGCATGATAAAACTACTATTTCGAATATATTTTTCTCAAACTCCGCTCGTTTCGATCAAGATCAAAGGATACTTCTGTACAGTCTAGTTACATGTGAGTTGAAAAATAACAATTTCTAGAAGCAACCAAGAGTCACAATATCTATCATCATTTTTAGAAACACCCAATGCTCATGATATGAGCGACGAGCTACCTTTCATCGATCACTTCGATAAAGCTTCGTGAAAATATGAAATTCGGACTACCTTCCAATAACTTTATAATTGTAAATATTGTTCTGTCTTCAGGAGACTCCCTTCAAATTGTACCGGTATTTATGAGTATCAGCGGAACTTCGAAATTCTACACGGATCTCTCTTTCCTTATCACTTAAGTGCCCCTTTGACTGGCCGACATTGGTTGGCCCTTGTGCAAAATTTGGCAACAACAACATCGCAAGCGACAGACATGATATGGTGTGCACCAAATGGAGAATATTTCGGAAATCTCTCAAGGAAAATACTATTAGTGTGTCAAATGGCTTCCTGGCACGATTAGTAAAATGATTGAAAATTGAATAATTCATCCAATAGTGCCCGGCAATTTTTCTTTCTGCTAATCGCGTTTTTCTTTTCTAAGGAATGTGTATGTACATTTTAGTGATAAGCTCTACTTATCTGACTCGTGGATCGTTATACTTTTCATACTAGATACATTAGCTTTCTTACCCGCAAATCTCACACTTAAATTTTTGGCGCGATTATAGATCTACTGTGGATAGTTTTGCTTCCAAATATAGTTAAAAGTATATTAACGTGCCGTATCATCGATTATCCAGCTGTAGATTGTATTGATTGACTCTTACGATTGAGCCACCGATTGTTGGCGTCTCGCCCCGTCCAGGAATCGCTGAACGACAAATGCGTTTTAATAGTGACATCTAAAAATAGAGCTCTTGATGGCCACATGTGTGTTTCCCTTAACTCGGCACTCACGGTTAACGAACATACTATTTAAAAAAATGACAGGGAATTGAAACGCGTGCGAGTTCGATCGCCCGTTCGATAAAACGTTTCTAGCTACAAAAATATTATTGCTACTTCAACGATGTATAAAATGATTTACGATTTGTTCGGGACCAGCTATGACTCGTCTTCGCTTAAAATCACAAATGCATACCCGGCATCGTGCACTCGGAGCGACTTTTCGCCGAATTCCGATGAGTCTTAAGCGTCCTCGTAATTTCGGCACTTTTTGCGCGCTCCCATAAATAAAAACTGATAATGCAGCGAACGATATCTCGTTGTCTCGACACGCCGAAGATGGAGGCCTACGCTTTCGCGTTTTGTCTTCTAAGATCGTTCGGAATGAGAACGGTGAGAAATGCGCCAACGGCGAGGGTGCAGCACAGCGCAACGTTCGCCCAAAAATCACCCCAAAGATCGAAGAGATAACCGTATATCATCGTGAATATTATACCGAACACTTGGGTCATGGCATTCAGAAGACCGGCGGAAGTACCTTCCGGCTCGGGGTACGTGAGTTCGGCGGCGAACTCGAAGCCCACGGGCAAGTAACCGGTCATGAAGAAGCTGAAAGAAATAAAGAGACAAGAAATAGTAAACTTGTCGCGTGTCGTTGCGGTTATGAATACAAATAAATCCAGCAAGGCCT